>PVJH01000203.1:30900-406494 GCA_004026705.1 Nesogale talazaci
TCTCTCTCTCTCTCTCTCTCTCTCTCTCTCTCTCTCTCTCTCTCTCTCTCTCTCTCTCTCTCTCTCTCTCTCTCTCTCTCTCTCTCCCTCTCTTCTACAATAAGTAGAAATGAATTTTTCCCAACGTTAAGCTTGTTAGATGTGTGAGTTTGGGGTAGTGAGTCTGTGGAAAGGTTTTCTTTGTCGCTTGGCTCTGGAGGAAGGCCCTTTTATGTTCTGGATGATGTTCCTGGAACTTGGCACCCACTTGTGTTTAATCTTTTTTTAAAAGAGATCGACCAAAGATAAACTGTATACTGATTTTTTTCAAGTTGTCTTTTTATGACTGTCATCTTAACTGTATTGTCTGTTTCATCGTGAACAAATTGAAGAAGCTTCAGGAAAATCATTGTCTTCTCACTTACTGTTGCCTAATCCTGATATACACTGAACACGAAGTGTTCTATGCTGTTTCTGGTTGATGAGCAGCCATATGAAGAAATTTGAACTTACAATGCTTAGAGACTATCATAGGCAAAACACAAATTGGAATGTGCATATGAAAATTCAGACATAGTGAAGTTGTTAATAAAGTGGAACTTAACTTCTAGTCACTGTGTCGGATCCTCTAAGGTACTGGTTTCCAAATTATTTAGCATGCTATGGTCTTCACAAAGAAAAAAAAGTATTCAGCACTAGCAGACAATTAAGAAAATTAATGGTCCATAATCCAGGATATAATATGTCAGCTTTTGCAGCATCTCTTGGCTGCCCCAACATCCCCAGAGGACAATATCATCCACTTTGGGAAACCCTGCTCTAGGGAGCATAATATTTATGACAGTCCTCTTCTGTATGAGCAAAATTCTCTCTTTTCTTTCTTTCTCTTGTTTTTTAATTAAAAAACATGTTATGCCAAAGAAAGCTAATATATTTTTCACTCCTAAGTTTAGAAAATCATTGATTACTATTATTCAAGGTTATATTTAAAAGGGGGGTTGGGCTGAAGTATTTAATTCCAGCTAAGTTGGCTCACTCATAGTTGAAAAATAGGTTCTAGTTGTTGGCAGAAGACCCAAGAGCCTTACTTAAGAGAGGGGCTGAGCTACAAAGCCTCAGTCATCCAACATTCTTGCTAGAAACATTTCTACCATTCTGGATTTCAGCCTAATGTACAAAGGAAAATGAAATATGCAACAAAAAGCCTCAATTATCTTCTATATGGTAAAATTTAGATAATGATGTATACAATAAATGACTGCAAAAACCGAACACATCAGCTTTTGGTGGGAGAACAATGTCATGCCAGCCCTTGGCCTACCCACTGTATGGTATTAGCAATGTGCACACTGATGGTCGGTCAACAAGGAAATGACCTTGAAACAAAAGGTCTGTGATGCAGTACACTGAGTCTACAAAATCACACCCAGTGCATAATTTATGGCTAATTGATTTTTACCTTTAAGCTGTGGACATGCTAAGTTCCTGATTGATTCCTTTTGCATCTGTGGCCATTTAGTGAACATTTTTGAATTTACTATGACTCAGCTTAGAATACATTTCCTGGAGTTCTTTTCAAGGATTGTTAACTCTCACTATTTTTAGTTCAATATCACTTCCTAGGAAAATTAATGAGTATGTCATATACAATGTGGAATCATGCCTGCGTAGTTCACATCGTTAAGTGCTTTTGTACTAACCAAATGGTTAAAGGTTTGAATCCGCCCAGAGTCCTCAGGAGAGAATGAATAGACCATCTACTTTAAGAAAAATCAAAGTAATTGAAAACACTGTAGAGCAGAGTTATACTCTGAATCACATCAGATCATAATGAATTGGAATTGACTCAATTGGAATTGACTCAATAATTTTAAAAAATCAAGTAGACCCTCTCACTAATTTGGTAAACTATTCTATGTATTCCCCTAATAAAAGTATACAGTGTATATTTTTGTTCATATCTAGTTATTTATCTAGCTTCATCACTATAGTGTGGTATTATTTTTTCACTTTGTTTTTTTTTGTTTTCTTTAGTGTATTCAATTATTTGACTTAGTTTTCCAAAATGACACAAGAATATAGTAAAGGCTGAAAGTGGCTAATGTTCAGTTTATGTGGTCATTTCAAAGGTCACACAGAATTAAACATTTAAGTTTGAAGACAATATTAGAAAAGGATATCAATAGTGAAATTATTTCTACTACATACCTAGGATTTTTTCACTTCTTAATAATAAGTAGATTCAAATAATTTTCTTGTCCACTCGACCCTGTATTCAACTATTTAATTGAGTAATTTATTTAATTCAGAAACCTTATTGTGCAAATATGTATCAAGAAAATATGATATTTGAAGGACATTATCTATTTAAAGGGACGATAAAATACAGGAAGACTGATTCACAATTCAGGAGAGAAAAGTAGAAAAAATTCGTCTTATTTTGCCTCTACTGATTGTTCTTAAAGGAAGTCATCAGATATCTTAATTTTCTGATGTTCAAAGGAAAAGAAAAGAAAAACTAATGGGTGATATCAACTCTAAAACTATTTTCAATGCTTTAAAGGCTAGAACTTTGAGTTATGTCTTAACAAATAAAATTTTCAATGGAAATTCTGTGATTTCCATGTCAATCTGGCAGAAGATAATAAAGAAATGTTTCAAGGAAAAAGTCTTAGAATGGAACTCTCAAAAGTATACAGTATGACTAAATTATAACATTTAGAAATAGGAAAGGGTGTCTCTGTTTGACAGAAGCACCCAAACTAAAGAAGTGAGTCAACAGAATAATACATAGTTGGCTGAGTCACATGCTGAATTTGGTAAGGCCTTGAATACCTACCTGGTTGTACAAACTCTAATTTCTTTCTGTGCAAAGGAAGATTATTTGTATACTTGATAATATGTTCTTTTTCTACACAGAGGTTTAATTGGCAGGAAGACATTTTTAATGAGTCCATAGAGTCTATTGTGTGTTTGTGTGTGTGTGGGCATCTCTGCCCTCTGGTGGGAGTATGTGGCCCAGGCTTGTTCCTGGAGAGCTGCTGCTGGATATGAACCACCAACCCTGTGGGTAGCAGTCCCGCACACAACCACTACACCACCGGGGCTCAGCCTCCATAAAGTTTGTTAATGTCCTATAATATATAACAATTTACCGGATTGTCTATTAAACAATGATTCAATGTTTAATATAAATTTCTCAAGTTGAAAATTTTATTACCAGATTGGCCATTGTTTTATGGCTAAGAAGTGCTTAACATGAGATTATAATTTGTGAATTTGAAATAAGTAAAATATACCTTTCAAAACAGTTGTGAAATTAACGTTAACTTGAAAGAGTAGATAGGAACCTCTGGGGTAAGTGAGATTGTGTTGATGAAAGCAGAATATGGAAGCAAAAACAGATGATGATATTTGTGAAATGGGAAGAATGATGTATGTGAAAAGTGTTGAATCAGTGTATTGTATGTTGTGAATATTCTGTAGAACTACTGTGCGCAAACCGATTGAGCCACTGGAGCTCCTATGTTGAAACTTCTCAGCAGCATTGCATACAATTTAGTTAAAATGTGCTTCCACAACACACACACGTAATAAACATTCTAAACAGTTCCTAAGATGTCTTTATAGAGTCTATTACCATATACTTTTGTGACATTAGAGAAATGTGATTTACACAATAAGATAGATCTATACATCTATATCAACAAGAATGCAGCAGAGGATTTATGGGAAAGTTTAATTACCTTTGTTTTTCTCCTGTGCATCTATAATTGTTTCAAAATAAAGATATTTGTGTGTGTTTTTATTTTTTAAATCATTTTATTGGGTGCTCGTGCAACTCATCATAATCCATCCATCCATTATGTCAAGCACATTTGTACTTTCATTACTATAATCATTCTCAAAACATTTGCTTTCTACTTGAGCCTTGGTATCAGCTCCTCATTTTCCCCTGCCTCACAACTTCCCCCTCCTTCAAGAACCCTTGGTAATTTATAAATTATTATCATTTTGTTATATCTTACTGTCCAATGTCTTCCTTCACCCCCTTTTCTGTTGTTTATCCCCCAAAGAAAAGGTTATCTGTAGCTTGTAATTTGATCCCCCTTTCTACCCCACCTTCCCTCCACCCTCCCAGCATTTCCACTCTCAGCACCGGTCCTGAAGTCATAATCTGTCCCGAATTCCCCATGTTTCCAGTTCCAATCTGTACCAGTGAACACACTTTGGTGTGGCTGGAATTGTAAGGTAGAATTTGATCATGATAGTGGAGGGGGGGGCGGGTAACCATTTAAGAACTAGAGGAAAGTTGTATGCTTCATCATTGCTACACTGCACTGTCTGTCTCATCTCTTCTCCACAACTCTTCTGTTAGAGAATGTTCATTTGCCTACAGATGGGCTTGGAGTCCTCAGTCTGCACTCCCCCTCTTTCACAATGATACAATTTTCTGTTCTTTGATGCCTGTACCTGACCCCCTAGGCATCCTGTGATCACAGAGGCTGATGTGATTCTTCCATGTGCACTTTGTTGCTCCTAGATGGCCATTTGAAGTCTTTAGTACTCCGAACACTATATCTTTTGATAGTCAGGCACCATCAACTTTCTTCACCACATTTGTTTATGCACTCGATTTGTCTACAGCAATTATGTTGGGAAGGTGAGCATCATGGAATTACAGTTTAATAGAAAAAAGAACGCTTGCATTGAGGGAGTACTTGAGTCAGGGCCCAATGTCCATCTGCTACCTTAATACTAAACCTATAAATATATGCACATACATCTATTTCCCCAATTTCATATATGAATATATTTATACATGTACAAGTCTTTATTTAGACTTCTATAATGCCTTTTGTCTCCTAGTTCTTCTAAAATTCAATTATCTTTACATTTCCCTTTCCCTCAATTGTTTGAAGGACTCTTGTGTTTGCTGTCTGTTTTTACATAGATAGACATATTCTCTGTATAATTTTGCATACTATTCCAAAGCATGATACAGTTTTTCAATTTTAATATTACCTTACTATCTTTGAAATTATCCAGAATAAACCTTTTGCATATGTTTCATTGCATTTCATTATGAATTTTTTTATGTAGATAACACTGTTTTTTGTTTTTTGGGCATCACTGCCCTCTGGTGGTTGGAGTCGGAGGCCCAGTATTTGGACCTGTGGAGCCGCTGCTGGAATTGAACCTCCATTACAGTGGGCCAGAGTCCTGAGCACAACCACTACGCCACCAGGGCTCATCCCCATAGATAACACTTTTTAAATTAACCAAACAATACAGTTATAAATTCTTTCTGCATGTTTATACTTCAAACAGTTTTTCAATAAATATACTTGTACGCTATTTAGTTTAATATATTTATAATTACAGTATACAAACAATTCTTGAAAAAATGCTACAGAGAAAGCACATAAGACAGAACATCAGCAGTCTTCTCTGATGCCAGATTAGAAAGTCCTAAGGTTTATCCGAAGACCCCAGAGACTATGTTTAACAAAACTAGTAACATCACTTGAACAATCAGAAAATTTTGCTCAAAGGGTAGCTCCTGACATATGCTTGGAATGTGGGGTAAAAGCCAAAGGGAAAAAAGTCTTGGGCCTGATTCAAGTAGTTAGAAACCTTGAGAGCTATCCAGAGTTCTGAAGAGCCTTTGCAGGAACAATCTGTTTTTGTAAAGCAGAAACCTCTGTTTCAAGAGATCTTTTTCCCTCCTGACTTGAATCTTACCTTTGTGATATTTAGAACTACAAAAATTAGCCTTCATCTTTCAGCCTATTATTTCCTTATCCTTAAGTCATCTTGTCCTACTACCTGCCTTAATCCATGTCTGCTTTATCTAACGTATTACCTTTTCCAACCAGCTCCACCTCCATCCATTGATGATAGAATTCAAAAAAAAATAATCCAAATATTTCAGTAGCAATTGGAATGTTATTTGAATTGGAGCTAATGGTCTGAGCATATAAATATATCTATGCCTAACTACACTAATCGTTTATATCTGCTTCAGCAATGTAAGAGGTAAACCTGGACATTTAAAGGCATATCAGGGGTTAATGCCATTGGAAAAATGGGAACCTTTCCCCCAAGGTAAACAAGTGACTCATTTAATCATATAACTTAATTCAAAATTATCCTCAGCTAAGGTCTCGATTTGGCTTCCTGCTGAACCCATAAAGTCAAATAATCTAAAAATCTAGAAAATAATAATAATGTGGAAATGCATTTTAAAATCATATATAATTATGAAAGACTACAGTTTTTAGTTTAAGTGTATTATTGATAATATAAGGAATTAATATTTCCTGGTATTTTAAGGAAACAGACAGAAATATATCATTTATTTTTATGCAAATATCAGCATAATTATGTAGTTATTGATACATTTATGTTATTTAAAATTCAAACATCAAAACAGTTTTAGGAAATGGGATAATGTATGTAATTACACATTCAAATAAATTGAACTTTATGTTTGTATGAATTGTATTTCAAAATTTCATCTTTTAATTAATGGACATACTGAGTAACAGAAGATAATTAGAAGTAAATATTAAAATTATTTTCTAGGGATTTAGCAGTGGATTTCTCATTAACATTATAGCTTAGCATTTTTTGGTATGCTTGAAATGCTTGCTGAAATGCATGAGCAGACATTTCAAAGGCCAGGAGCAGATTCCAGGTATGTAGAAAAACGTAGGGCAAAAGAATCTCTGAAACATACTTCAGCAGGAACGTGGATGACAAGCATGCCCAATTTGAAATAATACGTGCATTTTTATGGTAAGGGTGAGGTGGTGGTTAATATTTTCTTACAACCTTTGTTCTATTTTGCCTGTTGAAAAATCATAGATAGTAAAAGAGGATAGATGTTTGTACGTAGACCATGTCCCTTCTAGTCAGTAATACAGTATTCTAATATTTTATATGCAATATTTTGTTTGTTTTTTATTGTAGTCCTCTGACCATTTTATTTGAATTCATTTTCATATCTTTCATTTCTTTCTATCAAATTTCAATATTTAGAAATCACAATCCTTTCTTTAATGTCATATAAATGTATTATATTTGCCTTGATAATACAAAGTATATTATGTATGCAACATTATAAAATCAAAAACACTTTTAACTCTATTATGGGAAAAGGCATAACTTTTTCCTCCTTTGATTCATTTTCAAAATTATGTTTTTCAAAAGTTATAAACAAATAAGATTAAGCAACTTACTGCGAACTAAATTGAGTCATTGACCTGCTTTATTTTTGTCTAAAATAGATACCTAATGTTTCAGGCCACTTACTTGGCTATCATCTAGAACTTATAATTGATTTCACACTGTGAAGGTTTGTGGTGCCTTAAATTTAACGCCAGTGAATCAAAGAACTATCACTTACATTGATAAGTGTATTATTTCTTGTATATTTTTTCTCAGAATATTTGTTTGAAAATTATATTTTCCCAGTTTTCCTTTTTCTGTTGGTTTAATTCTTTTGATATATTTTGAGAAAATTTAATTTGATTCATTTTATCCTACAGGGCAAAATCACTTTTGGGGGGATGTTAATATTTTCTCTTTTGAGCTTTACATCATTATTTTGTTCATATATTACTCAATTATAAAAATTCTGAATACTGTTTAGTAGTTATATATGTGGAAATTAAACTTATTCTTGACAAAGAGGAATGTATGTTCTCTGATTCCTCTGTTATGTCTCTTTGGATATCTGTGTCTACATTTGCCTTATAATATCATAATATTTTAATTAATATTTTCCTCCAATTCAAGGTTCTGTTCAGATTTGAGTAGGTTTAATCCATTTACCAAGAAATTTCACTCCATTTGATGGCATGATATGGCCTCACACTCTTCCAAAATTCACCCGTCCTCATGTTCTGATTTTAGGATACTATTTTATGTAGTTAGGTCTCTTAGTTACCTAATTCTCTTATAACAGAAATGGCACAAGTCTTTAGCAAACAGGATCTGTATCTTGCTTATTTACTTTCTTTTATATTTCCAAAGAGATCAACTTAAAACATGCCTTACACAAATCTCCATTAGCTAAAAAGAAAGCACACATTATCAAATAGGTTTATCATCAGTGAGATTCCACTTCATAGTACATATTTTTAGGGACTATGATGCAACCCATAACAATAGGTTCACTCAAAACCACATTTTTTCCTAACAGATATTACTGTATTATTTTTAGGCCCTTCCATTTTGGATGTTGAGTTTGAACTGTTCCTTCAAGAAGAGAATTTCATGAAATGTGGACAAGATGGTTGTCCAACAAGTAGTTAAATGAGATCCAGTTTCTAACCATCTACCTAAAGCACTTGATAATGTAATTATAATTGTACTACCAGGAAGCATGTTCAAAAAGCCATGACTGTATTTTTCTTTCAGACTACTACAGAGACTTTCAAGAACTCTCTAGCTCTAATTGCAAGTATAATATGACATTCAAACAGGAAGAGTTTCACTGCACTTGTGTTCGACTGAGAAAGATCAGGAATATGTGGAAAAGGTAGAACTTGCTTCCTGTAAATGGATGTGAAGGACTATGGGGGTATTGACAATACATTATTTGTGGCTACCATCACCTTTCATGATAGGGGATGCTGAAAGACCTCTGTAATGCCATGATAAGCTTCCTGTGCCACACAAACATCTCCACAATCTCCCTGTCTTTAAGTATCAAAAATATTTCTTTGACTATGAATTGCCCTTAAGTAATGGTCTGATTTCCTCTGCTTTTTAAATTTACTTTTACTAGTGGGAAATCTTGCAGTAGTATGAATTCCATTTATCTAAGAGGGAAATCAAAGCTAGATCATTATGCTATGACACCAAACAATGCTGTTCTTCCTTCAGATTGATCTTTAAAGTGAAGTCAAGGGAGGCACTCTTCAAGGTCTTCTCGATGTCACATAATATTAAGACAATTAATTATATGCAAAGTCATGATTTCATAATCTCTTTCTAATATATCAGTGCAGTGTTTTTAGTGGCCACACATGCGGCCTAACTATGTTCATCATTGCAGGTGCCTTATATAAAATCTGGACCCACCCCAAGCTCTGGATGTGGTTGTAAAGGCTATACCTGTGCATTTGATAATTACATGACATCTAATTTTATCTTTTAGTCAAATAATAATGGATAGCCTTGCTGAATAGTCAATTGCCTTGAAAAATATTCATTGTTCCTCCTCTGTGATTCAATTCAGTTGTTAAATAGAGCCTTTGCTTTAATTCTGTTTTATTGTATTTAGTTTGAACTTACTGAGTATTATGATTTTTTAAAATTTTTGTCAAGATTTTCACAGTGTCTCAATTTAAACACCAGTATCAAAATCTTATTAATATCAATGACTATGTACTATTGTGTAAAGCCATTTTGTGTAAAATCCTATTTCTGGGTATTTGGTGGCAAAGACATTATCTATATGTAGTTGATTGCAGGGGTTTTGTGGGCAAAATATGAGAAAGACTTATTATACATATTCTTTACTTTTGGTATATTGCCTTAAGATTTTCTTTAATCGTTCTCAAATTTCACTTTAGTTCTTCTGTTAGGAAGAGACTAATTGTCCTGTTGTATCTCAAGTATCTTTATTGTGTGTCAATCACTTAAATTATCCTCATTTCCCTAATGTTTACTCTATTTCATATAGTATAAAGAATGCATCCTCTCCTTTTCATGTCCTATGGCAGACTATTCTCATTTTATGGATGGCAAGACCCCATAGAAAGTTCCAAGTGGTTTATCTGAGTTTTGGCAGAAGTATAACATAACTTTAATAACTTCTGATAATTTATCCTCCAGGAGTTTGAAGACTCCAAAGGGAGATCAAAAGCAATAATGGTGCTGGGGGTTAGATACCGGGTTGCTGTGGGGCAAAGATGAGGCTGTCTGTGTCCATAAATAGTGGCAGTCCCTCACAGAAGGGTCACACAGAGGGTATGTTTTACCTCATTGAAAAACTATGTTAATTGTATTTTTAAGATATTTTGATACAGGAAATTCAAGATAAATAAACCCTTCATAAATAGTAAAAGGAGGAAAGGTACAAAAAAAGATGATGAAAGGAGGGCAAGACGGGAACTGATAGCCGTGATGATTGTATAGCCCTACTCAAGGTCAGTGAGTACCATTAAATGTTACGGAATGATGTCTTGGAAGTAGTTGCAAGACATTATTTGAATTAGATTTAATATCTAGCATGTTGTTTTTCCTTTTTTGGGGCATCACTGCCCTTCAGTGGTCATGGGTGCTACCCTACCCAGCCTTGCTCTCAGAGAGCAGCTGCTTGATTTGAACCGCCAAGCCAATGGGCTGCAGTCCTGCACTCAACCACTACGCCACAGGGGCTTAGTCTCTAACATGTTTTAAAATGATACTTTTTCGCAATTTCAGTTCAAGGTTTCTTTTATAGTAAGCATAATAAGCATGTGCTTAGTTACGTATTTCATTATAAGAACCGTATGAGAGTCATTAGGTCTCCTCTCGTGCACAGGCATACACACACACACACACACACACACACAAACACACACACACTCCCGATTCCTTTCCTTTCAATGGCATTCTGAGTTGATGGACTTGCTCTCTGATTTCCTGTCGGTGCTCTGACTGCACTTGCCAATTTAACTGCTGAGGGTTAGCAGGCTGACAAGTTCATCATAATCAGCATCTATTCCATTTCCATTTCATACTCAAGGTCTATTGTTGCCAATTCATTCAAGAAGGTGTTTTTATTTAAGTGGTGCTTAAGTGCTTGCTACTGTGCTCACTCTGTGAATGCAGTCCTCACAGGGACTGATATTGTAGAATGGTTCATTCTAGTCAATTCTAGAGTGACTGCCATGCTCTTGTCTACTGCAGATTCACCAGGTAATTTCTTTCCTTTACTGCAACAGGTGTTTAGCTGGCTTGAATCATTGGCTAGCCCTTTGACAGCTATTATGATAAATTCTGGAAAAGATGGGCAAAACTATTATCTTCAATGAGTTCATATATTTGGGGGGTGGGATTTAAATTATAATTTGAACCAGGTAATTATTTTTGACAACTAACTAAATGTCAAGCTATGTGATATAGCTGTTTAATTGTAGGGAAATGTAGAAACTCTTAGTTGCGTATGTGTGTGTTTTAATGGCTCAATTTTTTCTCAGCTGCATATGGGTCTAACATATGCACAGCTGTGCACTCTGAATTCCACTTTATTTTCTTCACCTCAGGACATATGCAAAGTACATATCTGAACAAAGAGCCTTCAGCCAGCAGCATTCTAACTCATAGGAAACTCTTCTTTCATATATTGTCAGAATTTTTTTGTGATTTCTAGTAAAAGTAAAAACATGTGTCTAGACACCCCTGGTTATAAATGGATCCCAGATTTCTTAGAATTTGAAAGTCACTGCTCTAAAACTTTGGCATGCTCCTGGTGTTTGCAATTAATACTAGAAAACTGTCCTTGAGTGTTTATCAGTTGATATGAGTCATTCCTCTTATCAAGTTCCAGAGGGTCTTTATTATGTTTTATATTCTTCAGGGATTTTACATAATAAAAATTAAGAAACCCTCATTGTTCCAGTTATGAGAATACGGAGGCAATATCCAGAAACAAAGAGGTGCACTGTTTTGGGTTCCTGCCAAACTGTGATTATTTTCACTTCAGAAAGATTAGTGCTAGAATTGCAATTCTCAAGTATTCAAAACTCAAACTCACTGCCATTGGATTGACTCTAAATCAGGGTCTAAAAGAACACAATTCATCAGTTTATTATTATAACAAGGCTCTTCCTCTAAAAGACATCTTTCTTTTTCTAAGCTATGTGCCCCTGCTTTCAGAATAGTCTGGTACCTCTACATGGGCAATACCTTTCCAGAGTCATTAGTCCATCTTTTATTTAAATACAAGACAATGTCTCAGAAATGTAGATCTGCCCATGTCCATCCACTTATAAAAACGACTTCTTAGTGATGACGGGTAAGATGATAAACTCTTCAGCCTGATAGTTGTTTCTTTAACATGAAACAGCCATTTTTTTGCCTTGGCATTTGTTTATCATATCCACATGGACTAAATTATAATCAAACTGTATAATTTGCTATTTCCTGAACTTTTCATAATTTTCTAGCTCCCAAACTTCACTTAGTCTCTTCCTGTTCCCTGAGATGACTTATATTAATACTTGAGGAGAGCGCAATGATTTTTTTAAAGTCCACTTTATATTCTACTGACTTTCACTATCTTTGCTTGATAGGGAAAATAAGTCATTATTCATTTACTTGAAATTCATTTTTGCACAATTTTTCATGACCTAAATGATATAATTATTATAAATAGCAATTCTCTTTGTTAACTATTTATGAACCCTTTAATGACCTAGAAGATGTGATCCTTATATATGCAATTTCCTGTGTTCAGTGCCCCATGATATCTCTTTATTGTTTGACATTGTGATTGACTCATACAGTTTCCATAAGAGGTTTATAATATTTTGCTGGAGTGTATATCAGAACACACTGATCTTGTTTTACTGAGATTATCAACACTCTTGGTAATGAATGTTTATTTTAAAATTTGACACATCTAAAAATGCATGTCTTTCATCTTTTTGCACTCAAGAAGCTATTTATAGTTAGAGATATTATAAAAGATTAAAATACATTTTACCTGCATTTATGTATTCAATGTAAGATTACAATATGTGAACTTAGTCTTGTGACTTATCAAGTAGTTTCCTGACTTTGAAAAATACTTGTCGGTGAAGCTTTATGGTTTCATGAAAGAAAAATGAACTTTCCACTGGCATACACTCAGGTTCAATCTCAATTCAAACGTAGTAATCTATAACATTGTTTTTATGATTGTAAAAATGCTATCTATGTATCTATGTTTTGAAACTTTTTCATCTAATAGATATATTTTACATCATATTTATTTAATGTGTGTATAAGAAAGAGGTGTGGCAGTCATGTGCTTATGTTGATTTTATGATTGAAATGTAGGGGTGGAGTCTAACCTGTCAATCTGGAGATAGCCATTGAGTAGGCAATGAAGCCTCTGTGTGGGCATAGCTTTCTCCTGATACACCTGGGAAATCTTGTGATATTTCCCTCGTGGAGATGAGAAACTATCTCCCTGGTTGTTGGAGTTAGTGCTTAGAGACAATGAATCATGGACAAAGCAAGATGGTGATGTCTGAGGAGCCAGAGAAGCCACATGGCTTGGCCCTGATGGAGCCAGAACTCTGAAGCAGCTCTGATGGAGGCAGACCTCTGAAGCCAGAGAGGCCATGTGGAGACCCCTGCCAGCTACGAGTTGCTTCTGCCACCACTGGATGCTGTTGATGAACCCTGAGCCCTGGAAGCAAGGAGTCATGGGAGACCCCTGCCAGTGTGGGGATTCTGCACCTACTGACCTGTGACTTTGTGAATCAGAAGGAGACATTATAGACTAGTATTGGGCATATGAGCTAATATCAGACTCTTGACTTCTTTGAACTGGACTGGGTTGGGACGTTTCTCAGTGTTCCATTCCTTTTGTGTATAAAGCCATTCCTTATATTATATGAATGTCTATGAAATTTATTCCTCTAGTCTACCTGGACTTACACAAGAGGTTTATATAGAAGAGCAATTGAACATTGAGAAAACATCCCAGCCCAGTCCATTCCAAGGTCATCAGTCTGATATTAGCCAATATGTCTGATACCAATATGTAAGCCCTCGTCAGACTCACAAATCACATACAATGATAGCAGGAAAGATAATCACAGACCAGTGGGTGGATAGTCTTGTGTATCCAGTGGTGATAGAAGCATCTCAGTGCTGCCAGGGTTCTCCCTGGGACTCCTCCAGTTTCCAGGGCTTAGGGTCTGTCAGCATGCTGCCTTGTGTCTTGTCAGCTGCAATGTCTCCCAGCGAGTGAGCTAAGAGATAGAAAATAAACATATATATACTTTTTAGATGGGTGTACAACTATCTCACCCCTATGTATCACTACAGAAGATTCATGGGTAAAGTAGATTTATTTGTACATTTTAAAATAAGAGTCTAAGGCAGTGTTGTGAATAATAGTTTGAAATCTTTGCTATGTTATACAGTATTTATAAAATTGCTATGAGTGACTGCACTGCCAATGAAGAGCGACCCTATAGGACAGATGACAATTACTTCCTAGGCTTCCCAAGGCTGTAGATGTCTACTGAAGTTCCTCTTTCTGCCTCGCTGTGACTGGTTGGGGGGTTTGAAATCTCAGCCTTTCAGTTTTCAGCCCCAAGTATTACCACCTCGCCAGTAGTGTTCCTTTAAGGATCCACAGGCACAAATAAACCCCCCTGCTGTCCAGTGGATTTTGATACATAGCCACCCAACAGGTCAGCGTCAAACTGCTCTCTAGGGCTTTTAAGACAAAATCTTCACTGGAGCAGATATTCTCATCTTTTTCTGGGGAGGGGCGGGGGAGTTCAAACTGCAGCCCAGATCTTAACCCACTGCCACCACAGAGTTCTGGCATTCAACAGTAAATGTATAGAAACAACTAGAATTATTAAGGAAGTACCACCAACATGTGGCAGCAGCTGTGAGCAGTGTCTATGTCAAAGCAAACTCAATGCCATCCAGTCATGCCAACGTGACAACTTCATAGGAAAGGTCAGAACTACTCTGGATACTTTCAAAGGTGACAACTCTGACTAGAGCAGAAAGACATGTTTTCCTTCCTCAGAGAGGCTAGCATTCCCAACTCCTGAACTTGCAGTTAAAGACAACTCTTTTTTTTTTTTTTTGTGGCATCACTGCCCTGGTGGGAATAGAAAGTCCAGCCTTGCTCCTGGAGAGCTGCTGCTGGATTTGAACTGCCAACCCTATGGGCTCTAGGCCCGCACACAGCCACTTGGCCACCCGGGCTCAGCCAACAGACTCTTAATCCCTAAACCACCAGGGTTTCTCTGACCCATTTTAGATAGTGGCAAAAACAACAACAACAACAACAAAATGTAATGTAAATACATATATTAATAGACTCATTTGTAACTTTATTACTGCATAGTGCTAGATAAAATAAAATCACAACTGTTGCGCACATGATAAAATATGTTGTGTTTGCATTGATACGTATCGAATTTGCCTTATAAATATTCATGAATAAGCATATGCCTTAATCATAAGGGCAAATTATTCAGTTTATTTGCTTCCTTTCTCTGTTCTAATAATGAACTAAACAATTGCAAAGAATTATAACTAAAAAGGCATATTTTAAGTTTAAAAGCAAGAATTCTTTACAAAGAATATAAAATATTAACATAAAATAATAAAAAGAAACCTTTGTTCTTATGTATAATTACAAATTTATTTTCTTTGTTTCTAGGTGATCTGTTTGTTCTTGAGCTTACTTGGGGGTGCTGAGTCAGAAAAATGTATTGCATGGATGCATCAACTCTAGTTTCTTAGCTGTAGTGTTCCCCTACTGTTTCCTCTATTGTCATACAAACTTATCATGGTAGTTTTAAATATGAAAGGAGTTCTGGTCCATAAGCTTCCGAATAAGACAAAAGAATCACAGATATTTGGAAAATAGTAGATGTTAAGAGACATCCGATGGAAGCTGTGTACCCACCCATGATGCCTAGGTGGTTATGTACTAAGCTGCTAATCATAAGGTCAGTGGCTTGAATCCACCGGTTGCACTGTAGTCTTGAAAAGAGTGAAAGGATTTGAACTCTTAAAGTCGAAGTTCTTATCAATATTCTAAGGCCACTCACTTTGAATTTGAACAGATTAGAGAACACTGGGTTTTTCTATAAGGTAGGTTTTTCTTTATGGTAGGTTTCGCAATGTAAAAAGAAACTAGAAGTGGAATTCCAAAAAGCCAGATCCCAGCTTGTGAAGAGTAGAAATGAAAATAAAATTGAAAAGGCACATAGATGGAAGAAGGTGTGACAGAAATTTAGAATGTTGAAAATGTAAGATTCTTTTGTGGATATTAATTTTTTTGAATTATGCAATAAACCTTTCAGAACACATTTCAATATAAAGATCATCAATGGGTGATCTATGTTGTGTTTCAGAGTTGAAGTTGACTCTGAAAATTCTAAGTTTTTTTCAGGGTTTCTGTGCACAGGTGGAGGAAGTATTTGTGCCATCTTATAATAAGACTGGAACACTTTAATGGCCCCCTCTAAGTTGCAGAACTTTTGAATGTCAATTTATTGTGCAAAACTCACTGCCAGTCACTTGAGTCCCAAATTACAGTCACCCTGTAGGAGAGCAAACTGGAGCTTCTTATGGCTTCAGAGGCTGAGGTCTTCATGGAAGCAGATCTGAACCTTGTTTTTCTCCTGCGGAGCAGTGGGGGGCTCAGAGAACTGACTGGTGGTTCAGAGAGAAGCACGTGGTCCTCTGGGCCACTGGGTTTCCCCTCTGTTCTACAGCAGTTCTGAGTTCTGACCACCGTTCAGAGAGTAGATTGGAACTGTTTGTTATTCAGTTCCTAATAAAGGTGAAATGGCACGGGGGAAATTCCAAGTTCATGTATATATTATATACACACACGTACACATATACACACACACTTTACATAAGTAAATATACTTTACATATATATATTATATTTTACATAAAGCCAGTGAATATTCCCTCTATGAGAGTCTAGCTAACACATATAAAAATATTCTAATTTTATATGGGCACATGGAATTCAAATAGGTTAAGACCGAAATTTCATATTTCAAAAATTAGAGTGGATTAGGGAAAACCGGTACCAAGTTTATAATCAGTGGGTCAAATATATCCAGGCACAAGACTAACATCGGAGCACCAAAAGATGGGTAGACCAGTGTTATCTATAATGTTACTCTCTCAGAAACCTAGTTTTGATAGATAGATAGCATAGTGAAAAGGGGGCCCATGCGTGTTTGAGCCATGTGTCAGGAAAGGATGGTACACTGAGCGTGCGCAAATGTCCAGGTTTCTGGCCCAAAATGCTGCAGCTCGATTGGCTCAGCCCTAGGACAGGTAAATTCACTTTGGCCAATGGGGCTGATCAGAGTCATCAACCACACCTCCCCACGGAAGAATTGAAATGATCAAGGGTTTGACTCTGGCAAGCTTTTTTTTCCCCATCAGCTGCTCTCAGTGCAGGACACCGGGCTGCGGACTGGAGCTGACATCATGGCCCTTTGGAGCAGTTTCCCTGGCCCGCAGACGGGCGTGAGGGATCTCATGGGTGCCTGTGTGAACCTGAAACTTATTTTAGCGTTCATTAAACAAAATCAAACCAAACAAACAAACAAACAAAAACCTGGTTTGGATCACAAACCAGGCTTTGGCTTAATTTCTTTTTCGCACAGGGCCAAGGACCGAGGCTTATTTCTCCTCTAGAGATATCTTACAGGTTTGCCCAGGCCTGTAGAGCTGCTGTTCGGTAGAATAGACCCAATAGCAATGAGAAATGTTCGGTTCTTGAGTAAGCAACTTGAGCAAGTGTGTGCTTCTTCGTTTATGAACGAAGAATAATGATATTGATTTCCTAGTGTTGTCGTAAGCTTACATAAAGTAAATATAAAATGAACATTGCCAGTTAAAGATTAAGAACTCAAAGAAATTTAGCAATTATCTTTTTTCTAATGCAGTCTTAAGTAATGATTTAGAATGCCATTCTTTGAACAATCTGTTCCTACATCTCTCTTCAAATCTCTACATCTCAAACTCACTGGTGGTTTGTTTCCTTTTACTTTTTTATTGAAGCTATCAAAGCAACATTTACAAGGGACTTCCCAACATTTCTTGGAAATGGGATCCAAAGTTTCAGGCATTATTCCCATTATCCTTTTGAAGCCCTTTGAGCAATATTTATCTCCAGACAGACATCCCTTACAACAGAGGGGTGTGAACAGCAGGATCTCATCATCTGATGCAAGAACCCACACTCCAAGTCATCATCATCAATTCTGTTGTCAAATGCATCTGATGTTTGTCTGAGAAAGCAGCAATTGCTCTAGTAAGTTAAAGATAAATTATTGATAGAATTCTTTTTAGAAAGGTCTATTTTACTGTTCTTTCTCTACATTGGTACTACACACATTTTATTTACTTTATTTGTACCTCCTCTTGCGAAAGCATGCAAAATTAAGAAATACGTTATTTGACCTGTTTACAATGCCTTTTCTCTTCATCTCATATGTGGTGAGCTAAGAGAAATACTCGAGAAACATTTTCCTTTTAAACATCCTAATAGCATAAGCAATGCAATATTTAAACAAATATCAATCTTTAGTTTTCCATCTGTGTGAATATAATATAGTGTTAATCGTGCCTTCCTAGATATGAGTACTTTTCTTGCCATTGCCTCAGAGGACATAGATCTACATAAGCATTTGTGACATTCAGAAATATTAAATGCTTATTGGGAATGTTTCCTATTTTTCTGTAGGGGTTTTACATTTCAAGACAAAGTTCATTTCTATATAAATAAATAAGTTATACAGAATATACAAGCAATCAGCTTAGGAAGATAGATTGCTATGAACAGTTCTATTCCAACTACATTACATCAGTATTCAAATAAATGTATTGAAATAAATCAGAGTACACTGCTAGAAATTTTGAATTATTGACATCATATTTGAAGTCATACCAAAGAAATCTGGTATCAGAGGAAATAACTTTTCAATCAAGTACCCTGCCCCCCCACCCCCCCTACACACACAGTTTTTAAGGTCTAATACCATTCCTTAAATTCACTCTAGTGGTTCAGTGTTTCATCAAACAACTGATTTAGAAGGGGACCAATGGCATTGCTAAGTGATGTAAAACTTAGAATAATTAGCTGTTTGATATCAAAAAGGGAGAATTTACCCCAGGACAAAGGTCAGAAGACAGTAAAAAAAGGAGGAGTGAAACAGAAAGCAGTGTAGAAGTGGAACAAGTGATGGTGGACTTAGAGGACTTCCATGAATGAAACAAAACAGTTTGTAGGAATTCTTGAGTGCAAAACTGATGACATACTCAGCAAAGCACCCAGTGCCATTTTAAAAAGTCATTCAAAGGGATGCGGTTGTTGTCAGGTGCTGTCGAGCAGGTGAGTAAGTTCTGACCCAATGTACAATAGAACCATTCCTAAATTGCTCTCTATTTAATTTGTGAGACTCTAACTGTACACAGAGAAAATCGTGAAAAAAATTATAGAGTTAGGAGAAATCTAAAATAGCGTGCAACTTTCATGAAAGAGCAATGTGAGCTTTCACGGTTTAGACTCTCAGAATCTGTTTGCTCCTATGTAGTGTACAGGTGGTTAATGGACCATCGCATAGAGTTGAAATGAATTGAATTTCTAACTCATGCTGTTTTTGACTGTAGGAGCTTGGAGTCATTTCAGATTTATTATTATTTTTAGTACCTTTTTTTTTTGCATCACTGCCTAGGTGGGAGTAGGAAGCCCAGTCTTGCTCCTGGAGAGGTTGTGCTGGATTTGAACCACGAACCCTGTGGGCCGCAGTCCCGCCCACAACCACTACACCACTGGGGCTCAGCCCGAGTCACTTCAGATTTATAGTGAGTGACAACACATATGACGACAGAAGAGTGCTCAGTCTGGGGCAATTTTCATGATCATTGCTACCTTGGAGGCCATGGTTGCAGTCACTATGTCATTTGATTTTATTGAAGAGCTTACTCTTGATGACTGCCACTCCAGTTTGCCAACCGTGATGTTCTTTGTCAGGGACTTGTCCCTCTTGATAAGATGTCCAAGTTTATGAGATGGAGTCTCTCCATCCTCCCTTTGATGGAACTCTGAAAATGTGGCGAGTGGTGTCTGACCTCCTCTCCTGTCAAACAGAGGAAGGAACAAAGTCTCCATCCGCATCTGTCCTAAGCCACACATAGCTAAGAGACTTTACTTATGGTTACGGACATTATTAGTAGACTACACATGATCAGTATTCTCAAGGCCCATCTCTTCTGTCAAAGCAGCCTCTTCCCAGCCATTCGCCTCTCAGATCCCCCTCTTGTTCTTGGCCTTTCAACCACATGGTATCCTTGCTATCGGACAGACGCAAGTAGCATTTTATTTAAGATCATCCAACACTGGTCACAGCAGTACATCAGCAGGAAACTGCCTTCTGAATCCGGGAAGCCAGACCCTGTTTCTGCTAATATCCATTTTCTCATAGACAAGATATATTTCTTACTTGATCTATTTGGCAAAGAATCATAGAGATGCAGTGTTAAGCACTTGGCTGCTATCTGACAGCTATTCACATTCAACAGCTGGGAGGAAGACCCAGTATTCTGCTTCCATAGAGATTTCAGTCTTGGGAACCTTGTAGGACAGTTCTGACTCATTCTACAGTGTGGCTACAGGTCAGAATTGTCTAGTTGACTTCCATTTATTTGGTATTCTGCTTATTTCAGTGCTGTCAAGCAAGGGCATGTCGGTGATAAAGAAGTATGACACACATATTACAGGCAGCACTGATACATGCAGCAGTTGTGATGTTCACACAATGGACCAGAGGGTTAAATTATGGCAGAAATGCTCCTCATTCTTTTTCTGATCACCTTAAAGGAGATACCATTTATACTCCCCAGTAAGTAAGCACACCTGCATACACAATAGAACACATTCTGGTGTTTTCCCAGAGCCAAGGGAAGGAGACAGTACGACAAGGAAGAAACACCTGTGTGCTTTTGGCGACAACTGCTTTATATTGTAACTGGCCAAATGGTTCCAAATAAGTGTATTATAATGCTGATTTTCTCTTTAAAAAGAAAAGTCTGCATGTGTATATCAAAAATGACTCTGTTACAAGGCCGCTATACTATTTTTCTTGTAAGACAAGTTGTAAATTTTTTTCTTGGTTTGTTCCATCTTTCTAAAATGCATGCAAGTTGTGTGCTTTATTATGAAAATGGACATTTTGGCATTTGTTTGTTTTTAAAAGTATATGAGAATGAAGGAAAATTCCTGGCAGATGGGTGTTTTGGGGTGCTGACATGCGCTAGAGCTATTCTGAAGGCGAGATTCCGGCACTAAGTCCTCCTCAGACAAATACAACAATCCCCCAAAGACGCGGGGATCTTGTATTGACATGATTCCACACAGTCCAGTCATCCAAGGGCCAGTATGGAGGGGTCTTTGATTTCAGTAGGCACTATCACAGGACAAAGCATTTATTCAGAGTAAAAATGCTCGTTCCAAAAAGCAGTTTTGCTCAGACATGCAGTTGGATACCTTATATAGTTTCTGTCCCCAAAGTTTACTGCATTTCATAAAATAAGTTACATTATTAGACCCAGACAGCTGATCATGATGTTAGTGTGGTTAATATTTAAGGTGTATGAATTTACTGGAAAGCAAAGTAGTTTAAGCTAGTGATTAATGGTCCATACTTTAAGAAATGGCATCGTTTATGGAAATAAATGTTATCAGAATAAAATCCCAAACTGTAAAAAAGTCTCCCTTTTGATAATGCCTAAAAAGAAACCTTTCCACTATTGCAAGCTAATAGCTTGACTGTAATGTCTGCTGTTAAAGGGGCAAGCGCCTGTACAAATATTAATCTTACATTATTACTGCTAAATATTCAGCTGATTTGAATATTAAAATAGCCCAAAGGCTCTTCAATAAAATATGGGATTACTGAAAGAGTACAGTCTCTTTTATCATGCCAGACCAATCCCATACATATATTAACAGATTTCTTAGTTGCTTAAGTTAAGCAAATATATTAATTTATAATAGTGACAAGGTCTGAAATTTAATTTTGTGCTTTTAGATAAGCTCTTCTCATTCTATTTGGATTTCTCTAGACATTGCAACAATATTGTTGTTCACTGAGTAACAGTTTAACCATTGAAACTTCAGTGTTCTTAACTGATGCATTTAAAATACTCATATCTTTAAAATAATAGCATATAATGATTACTTTATGTTGGATTCTGTTTTAAATATTTTGGCATATTAAATTTTTTCTATCATAACAAACCTATAAAGTGGGCTCAATTTTATTCTCCTTGTATTTATGAGGAAATTTAATCTGAGAGATTTGGAATAAACTGCCCAAGGGTATCAAACTAGGAAGTGAAAAAGTCTGGATTTTAATCTGAATGTTCTGATTTTATTGTTCATTAGAACCTTTTACTCTGCCATTGAATCGAGTCTAACTCACAGCAATCCTAGAGGGAGAGCAGTCGTCCTGGATGAGGTTTCTGAAAGAGTAGAGCTGCTGATGGGTGTGAATCACCGACTTTGTGAATCACTCTGCCATTGAGGCTGCTAGCATATAATAGATGAAGGTCAAGATCATGTAAGCAATGCAATATTTTATGTAAAATAAATATCTGAAACATTGTGGATGATTACTATGGGAATAGCATTGCGCAAAATATCATGTGTATGTCTGTGAAACGGCTGATTTATCTTGAGTGAATATACACTGGAGGACACTAAGGCAAGGTCACTATGGATTTGAATCCTGATATCCTATTATAGAAAATGCAGCTGTTAGCCCCCAAAATGACTCACTAATGTTCAGTGGAGTGCCAAAAAAATATGACAAATTTCTGTGACATTCATCTCTAAGCTTCTCTGCTATTGAAAGATTAGAGAACTTCTAACTGAGGATAGCAAGAGTACATTTTTTAAACTAGGACATTTTTTTATAGGCTCCTGACTCTGTAAACGAAATTGTTCTTGGTTCCTGGCCTGATCTCTTTATCCCCCAGTCTCCAGTGTTTTATGTATCTCATTTATCCAAGATCCTTATGATTACCCAAAATTATCCACGTATACTAAATCCTAGACTGTAGGGTTTTGTAACAGTCTAATATGTCATAGATGACTTATGTTGCTGTGACACAAACATCTCAACTGGAGGGCATTGAAGGACGTTCTGTGTTTTGTTATAGTTTTAGCTAAAAGTAAAATCAGAATCATCATTTTGTGGGTTCCTTCATAATCCATTGCTCCAGGTTTTCATTGGTTTGTGGAGATCCTCACACGATATCTGACTTCCGAAGTATATTCCATTGGCTATCTGTATCTAATATGTTCTTTTTTATAACTCAGAACCATTAGGTTGCTGACACACTCTATGCAGGTATGTCTACATTAACATAACAAAGAAGACCTTATTTGCGAATATGATTACAGCCATGTTGTTATTGTTATGTGACAGAAAATCTATTCCAATACATATAATCCTAAAAACAAAAGAGTGAAATATGCCCTGCCTTCACCATTATCACAAGCTTCCCTATGTGTGCCAGACTCCACTGCAGGCGTGGGGTCCATCCATCTCCTTGAGTCTTCCTTGTTCACTGACTACGTTTTACCATGGATGATGTCTTTCTCTCATGAGTGTGACCTCAGATAACATGCCCACAGCTTGTGGGGGGAAGTCTTAACCAACTTGTACATAGGGAAAATCTACTCTACTTATTCCAAGCTAGGTTGGTTTGTTTTCTCATAGTCCATACTATATTAACTATCAATATACTAGTCAATACTCTTCATGGATACCAAACGCATTGATATTTCTTCATTCTCCCTTATTGATTCTAAAACCTGCATATGCATATGAGGCATCTGAAAAGAAACTTTGCTCTTAGATATGAAATCTTCACATTTTGACATTTTTTGCTGTAGATGCACTATGCTGTTGATTTTTATTGGTTTTGTGCTTGCTGCTTTCTTCAGTATTGGTTGTGGATCTTGACAACTTCAATATTTTCTCTATCATGATGCTGATTTTTGGCTCACATGTGTGGTGTTTTGTTTTCTTTATGTTTGGGGCAATTTGCTGTAGAAAGCTATAGTCTCTGGTCTTCATCACTAAGTTATTCAAATCATTTTCATGTTCAGTAAACAATGGGGTCATCTACATATCAAAACAAAATATCCTCAATTCTCATTGTCATATAGGTCATCTTCATATAACTCAGTGCCTCAGATCATTTCATCACCATACAGATTAAATATATGTCATGGAAAGAGTATAATTCTAGTGAATGCATTTTATGATTTAAGCCATTACTTTATTTTATTAAATGAATGATTCTTAATATATGTACAATTTGTGTATGAACACCATTATGTGTTTGAACTCCCCATTCTTTGAAATGTAGATGTGAAGATGTTTGTGCTAGTATTCCAATATATACATTGAGGGATACTATTCAGAGCACAACTCCTAGGTATATTAAAATGCCAGCATTAATTATAGAAATATAGCTATGAGAAGTAAGTAGTTTGGTACATATAGCCTGATTCTTTTTAATGTAGATGTACCTACTGACCAACTGCTTCTGTCTCATAAATACAAGGTAGAGTGATGCCCCCCCAAAAAAACTAAAAAAATATAAATACAAGGTAGAACTGCTCTTTAAAATTACCAATTTTAGCGCATTTCCAAATTGTGCATCTTTATGGGAGCAGGCAATGGGTTCTGTCCTTCCTCAGAGCAGCCAATGGGTTCTCGCCACCAAACTTCCTTTCAGCTGTGCAGCGCTCAACCTAGCGCAGGACCAATGCGTCTTTACAGAAGCGCACATCATGTGACATTAGGCAAACGTGGCTTTATTACCCAATGTGTCTGCTTTTCAGTGTCATGAAATTTTGTAAGTTATATACATTTTTTAGGCTTGGAAGATTACATTTTTTAAGCAAGATATATAACTACTTGGTCTCTATTAGCCAACAAATTATGGTCTGCTTGCTACTGTTAACTATTTACAGTGATTGGCAGCATGTCAAAACATAAAGGCATTCACTCCATAAAAATCCCCCTGTTTTATGCTGCAACTTCCTTCCCTGGCTCACAGGATTCCTGCTGGGCCCAAGACTCATGTGCACTCTGGTGAATTCTGGACCCTCATCAGTGTTTGGATCTCATGATTTTTCAGACATTTCCCAGCTATAAAATTATGCAACACTTCATTGAATAATGAGATCAAAGTCATGCCCATCTTGCTTCTGGTTAGCTATGAATCTCATGATTTGGAGGACCTGCTTTCCCCTTTTCCCTGCATTGCTATTTTAGGGGTGTGAGTGTTGATTTTAGGAGACAATTCTGATAATAAAACTTAAAACAGGAGTGCATTGAATTTTTTTCAACTTATCTTAAGCTGGAATTCAAAGTGCCCTGTGAGTGGAAGTGAAATGGCCCCTGGAAAGTGAGACGGGATGCAGGAAGAGCATGCCCCAGTGGTCTCTGCATTCCTGGACCCAGAATGAGCTCATCCCCACCCTTTTCCTTTGCCAGTGGCTCTTGAAGTAGGTCACTGAAAAAAATGTCATGAAAGTTTATTTGAAATCCACTGCTTTAAGCCAACTAGTGATCATTATGGGGCTCTTTCAATCATTTTGGCCAATTGGTTTAAGTTACCAGTTCTGCTAGTGCTTAAGACTCCTGAAAGGTCCAATTTTCAAGGACTCCAGGGTAGTGTATTTTCCAATTACTACTACTTACAGGATTAAGTAACCCAATAGTTAATATAAAAGTCTTTCAGGCTGAGCCCTGGTGGCGTAGTGGTTGTGCGCGAGACTCCGGCCCACTGGGTTGGAGGTTCAATTCCAGCTCCCAGGAGCAAAGGCTGGGCCTCCTACTCCCACCACCTGAGGGCAATGATGCCTATAAAAAAATAAAAAAAAATAAAAGACTTTCAGGAAGTCTGACTTTGATTGTCGTGGGTAAGCCACAAAGAAAATACAGCAGATAATAGAAAATGGTAAGATTTAATTTTCAGAAGCAATACAGAAAACATGATTGTTTTAAGGGACTGCATAAAGAAACTATCCTTCAGATGTTTTTCTTCCAAAGTCTAAACTTAGCTGTGTTTTGTGCTTTTCCCAAGAAGCTGGGCATAATTCCTACGATTTTTTTTAGAAAATTATGGTAAATATTAAAGTGTTTCTCTTAGTTGTTCTGTGTTCACCTGGGATGTCTAGAAAGAGAAAACCAGTGACACTCACAGATAAGAAAGAAGTTTATAGCAAGAAGCAATATCACAACCTGGCCCGATTTTGTATCCAGTGGGCATCACAGCCCAACCCAACTCCAGTGTCTGGGTCTGATGCGAAGTGGAGCCTTCCTCAGAACCACATGGCTGCAGACCCATTCATCTTGCCAAGAGGTGAAGCGAGTAGCTGGGAGATCACAGGATGGAGGGGGCATGTAGTCTCCTGGATCCAAAGGGATCGAAATATGATAGGGTACCTCTAAGAAGGCAGAGTTCAGCAAGGAGGAAGGTGAAGGGCAAGACAAGGGGAGAAGTTCCCAGAGTTTCCTAAATAAAAAGGCCACACCCTCAAGAAGATGTTACCAGACTGTCAGCTGACTGACAGATTGGACTTGACCCCTCCACTTTCAAAGTAGTCCGAGTTGACATAAAATGAAACCATCACACTTTCCCAGGATGTGAGATGTTAAACCATGCCTGGGATAAAACAGTTTGCATTTGACAATTAACCTAAAGGTTCACAGTTGAAGAAAGAATAGGTGTGCTGCTTCCATAAGATTATAGCCACCAAAACCATACTGATCATATTATAGGGCTTGGGCAGTGAAAACAAGACGTGCTTGGCTATGACGAAGATTGGGTCTTTAAGTCTCCACTGAAGTACCTCAAAAGAAAGAACTGGAAGTTTCCTTCAAGAAAATAAGGCATTGAAAACTGTGGCCAGCACAGTTCACAGCTATCCTCGGACACATGACAGACAGAGTGCCTTGAGTCAGCAAACTGGTCAGGAACTCTTTGCTCATTCAGTTTATTATGATTGTTTGTTTTAATCTACACACACACACACACACGATCAATGCCCTCGAGTCAAAGCTGACTCAGAGTGACCCTGTGGGTACAAAGACTGTTTATGGAAGCTGAAAGCCCAATTTTGCTTCCATGGAGCTGATGGAGGTTTCTCACTGTGTGGACCACGGTATGTTTGCAATTAGGTATTGTATTTTTTCTTCACTTCTTTACTTGGAAGATAGTTTGTTTCTAGTGTAAATCAATGTGGGAAGAGTATTTTTGAAGAGCTCTATCTGCTTTATCATTTTATAGAGTTGGTTGAGTTATTTTATTATTCCATAAATAATAAAGTTAGCCACATGTAATCTACTATTATAAATTTTCCACAATATCTTCTGATATGCTCCATATTAGCGCTTGGTAGTCAATTTTAAATATACCTCACCATGAAGTACATTGATATTTCTTAAACTTTAAACATAAAATAATGTTTACATAGTACCCTTTGCTGTAATCTTTCTTGTGCGAATTGCATGAGTCACCTAAGTACTAACTTATGCCAAGTGCTAATTTGACATTCTGCAGGAATCCTGGTGGCATGGAGGTTATGCATTGGTTTGTTTACAGCAAGGTCAGCAGTTTGAATTCCCTAGCTACTAGGTTACAGAAATGCAGGGAGGGGGGGAATCTGCTCCCATAAAGTGTTAGTCTTGGAAAGGCGCAGAAAGAGTTCTATCCTGTCCTACAAGGTCTACATGAGCCCTGATTGGAAAGATTGCAAAATGTGAGTGACTGTTTCCTCGATGCTATAGTGGTTATATTAGGCTGCTAAGAGCAAGATCAAAAGTGCAAAACCACAGTGGGGAGATGGGGGTCGGGGGAAGACAGGACTTTCTGAAACCTCTAACCCACGGGGGCAGTTCTATCCTGTCCCACGAGTTGGCAACAGGGTAACAGACTGTGTGGCGTTGAATTGTATTTTACACTAACTTGTTCAAAGCTGAAAGCACTCTCCACAGTTTGGAGCTTTTTCACCCAGAGCACTTGGAATTCTTTTAAGGGAGAAAGTTGTCGGCAAAGTATACAGCAGCCTCAAGTTCTTAGTGGAGACATAATATTTTATTCTTGTGAGTTTTTATGGTCTATTTTGGCTATTTGAATTACTCCTCTTTAACTATTATTAGTCTGGTGATTCTGTCACATATAATCAGGTTTCTTTGGGTTTTCAGGATGAGGAATACATTCATCCTTAAGATTACTCCTCAGTGTTTAAATATTTCTCTCTTCCATTTTGCTGCATTGACCTTAAAATGCACAGTATAAAGTTTAAAGAATAGTTTTACTGGGCAATGTTTTCTATTTGAAAGCCCACATTTTTCATTGAAATATGTTTCCAGTCTATAGGAGATGACAATCTTTTGTGAATAAACATATCTAGCTGACCCTGTCACAGGCACACAGCATTGATGGACTGTTAATGATCCATTCTCGGAGCGCCACAGGCCTAATGGTGCAGAGCTGCCAGTGCACCCAGCCGGTCCAATAGCTGCCCCCGTGCTTGCTTCCCTTCTATCTCTATCTATCGGAAAACTAGTGCCCAAGTTGCCTCTGCCCTTCCATCTCCCTTAATTCTATTTCTGAATAAATGCATGTCTCATTTTTTCTGTTATTTCTACTCAATTCAGTATGCATGGTATGTGAAATAAGTATAGAATTTTACTGTATTTTGTGTACACTAAAAATTAACTTTGGACATAAATCTAAGTAATTGACCCATCCGATGTTTTCCAACAATCATCTGACTCAAAGGAAACCCAAATCCTCTGCCTACTAGTTGATTCCTTTTTTTATTTGTTTGTTTTTGGGGGGCATCACTGTCCTCTGGTGGTCGTGTGAGCTACCCAGCACTGCTCCTGAGAGCGGCCGCTGGATTTGAACTGCCAAGCCCGCGGACTGCACTTTTGCCCTCAACCACTTACGCCACCGGGGCTCAGCCCAGTTGATTCTAACTCACACTGCTCCTTAGGTTTTTCAAGGCTATAAATCTTCAGGGAAGCAGGTAGCCTCGTCAACCTATCATGGAAGAAACTAGTGGATTTGAATGACTGCCCTTGTGGCTCGCAGTCCAATGCGAAGCCTATTATACTATGCAGGCTTTTTGGTGTAAGATACTGTAGAGATGTAAAGGCCAGACAAATAGACATACTCTCAGACATTAAGTAGTGCATGAGGGTAAGTGAGCATAGTCCAGATTTATAAAGGTAGGAGAAAGCTAGCAGTGGGTAAAGTGTGTGGAAACCACTTAGTGCTTGGACCCAGAGTGAGTTTCTCAAGAAACATTGAAATGTGGGTGAGGAGATGAAATAAGAAAACTGCATATGGGCTTATTTGAACTTTATTCTATAGGTCTCTTATTTTCAGAACTGAAAACAGAGGACCAGGCCTGTCTTCTGCATTTGTTCCAACTGCCAAACTTTCAGGCAGTATTTGATTGCTTAACTATTTTTACCACCTAAGGAATCCTATAGAGAAAGAGGAATGTTTGCATATATTTATTTGCATTCATATGTCAGATTTCCCTGTATGTCAATCACATATTTTATGTGGATTATATTTATATCTATGTGAAAATAGATTTTTTTGTGTGAAAAGCTTTAATCAATTCTGATATAGCATCAAAGACAAAAGAGAACAAGTATGACAGTGTAAATTTGAAAGCTGTCAGGCAGCTGAGGGAAGAGGTCATGAGCTTTTTAGTTACTACTATGCCTGGGTATGAAGAGGAAGAAGGAGGTTTCATAACTGCAATGTAATAGTACCCATAGACTTATTGAATGCATAAGGTGAGGAAAACTCCAAGGAAACTGGTTTGAATAGCTGGATGATTTGTAGAACCAATTGTTACAAAAGGGTTTTTGTGAGAAAGTAGGTCAGAGAAAGAATAAGGAAGCGCATGCTTTTATTAGAGACTATTATGGATAGGATATACTAACGGGAATGCTAGGTAGAACAGTGTTATCCAAATTGCCTCTAAGTTTTATGTCGATACTCTTCAATGGTAGATTTTGGCTCCATATGTTCGGATGACGCTTGATAGTCCACGGTGCTAAGCAGCCCTTAGTCTCTGCCCGTTCTGCTGTTGTGGGAAGACTCGCGATGATACCTCGCTCTTCATGTTCACTTCTTCACATAGAGATAAGGACTGAAGACAGAGGTTTGTACATTTTAAGCATATTTGGTAACTGAAACTAGGCTAATTTAAATATTGCCCATGATTTCTTTGCAAATAAAAATTTGTTAAGTTAATAAAAACTGCAAGTGATGATATTTTGATAAATTTTGGATTTTTATGAAATGTCGTTTTTAAAATTAAACTCTATCTTTTAGTTCAGTCCATCAACTAGACTCAGTCACTGCCATTGAGTAAGTTTGTGGCCCTCTAGGATGGAATAAAATGGTCCTAAATCTTCTCCAATACGGTGAATATATACTAATGCAAACAACCACCTCTTTCTCTCATCTCTCCAGGGTTCCAAAATATTCATCTTCAGCTAAGACCGAGGGTCATGTTTGTGGCTTATTTAGGAAGAATCTGGTATAATATCATATGAAATCAGTGAAAGCTAAATATTCATATGCATATCAGACAAATCCATTTTCAAAATATTATAAAGGCAATTTGGAAAGGGAGAATTCAGAACTGTACATGAACCCTGAAATTGTTCATAAAATAGAAGGAAACATAAGACTGAGACCAACACTTATGACCAAGCACATTTGAAAGAGAAAGAATGAGAAGAGAGGTAAGCAAAAAAAGAAACACAATTAGAGAAATAGATTAAAAAGTCAGGAATTCAACAGGTTCCTATGAGCAGAGAGTAAGTCTCAGGGAGCAATTTGTCCACAGTGTCATAAGCTACAGTCAAACCGAGAAGAAATTTAAACAGCGTTCACAATGACACAAAAGGACATATTCGTACAGGACGAGTCAGTACATGGACAGTAGAAGCAAGATATCTATAGCTTGAGAGTTGAAATGGAGGGAAGGCATTGGACATAATGTTCTGAGTTACTTTTAAAAGGAATTTCAATGTGAACAATTTAAGGGATAAAACGAACAGTTTTTATAATTAAAGTTGCATTTTAATTTCAAAATTCAACTTTAAAGCTAGGTTTTACTCCCTTTGAAGTGAGAGACTCAAAGGCATTAAGATTAAACAAAGAGACTTGAAGTCAGATAAGTTTCCTCTCTGTGGTCATACTGTAGATCGATATAGCCGAATTAATACCACTCCTAGTGGATCAGAGAAGGGCAAAGATGTTCAGGATGTAGACAACCGTACCCCTAAGAAAAAGGGGATGTTCTGTGGGTCCTCCACTCATTTCAATTGCCAAGTAAACTTTCTATTAAAAATTCTAACAATTCTACCCTAACAAATTAACCTAGTATGATATGTAGATGTGCTATATAATGTGTAGTATATATGATAGGTCACAAAAATATAAAGCTGTGAGTACATAACCAATTCTATAATCCATTATTTTTATATCCACCTCATATCAATCTGATACAATGATGAGGAAAATTATTGGGGTCAAATCATCCAAAGCAGGGTTCTATATGGATTAACATTCTGAATTCTAAATTGGACTTCTGGGAGGCAGTAAAACCATACATTTATAACCAATGTATGAAAAAGTAAGCAGAATTGATTACACTTAGCTGTGACTGACTCAAACTAGCAGTCAAGCTAGCAATTTACACTTTTCTAAATAATAATTTATTTAGTCAAACAAAAAAATGGCTGTTGAAATCAACTCTCTCAAATGTAGCATTCCCCGATCTTCCCAATTTTTCATCTTTTAAAAGTATATCTGTGATGCCCCCCCCCAAAAAAAGTATATCAGTTGAGAATTACTTTAGAAAATGGAGCAAAGGTAATACTTTATTTGACACAGTGAACAATCTGTTTCAGTTATGTTTCTTTCGAAATGTGAAGCTCCATTATCTTCCCTAGTGACTTAGTCTTTAAGAATGTTCCATAAAGACAAGCACTACCTTGGCCTTCTCTCAGTGATGTGATAGAATACCCCTAACTACAAATTGGGAATCAGCGGTGGGCTCAAAAGGCATAGCACTGAATTGTTAAACACACGTTTGGCAGGTCAAACTTGGAAGTACGGCCTGACGACTGGTTTCCAAAAGTTTGCAGCCTTGAGACCCCTCTGGAGGGCCGTTCTCTCCGTACATATCAGACGACTGGAGTGTAAATCAGCCTGGGGTTAGCTAGTGCCAAAATGAAAGGTGGAGTGTGGCAGATGGTGGATTGCTTTCATTCATTGTCATAGTGCTGGTGTTCAACAGCAGGGCCATAGCAGTAGGAAATGAAGGACGTCTTTAGAAATATTCCTGGCTTATCTTCTGCATAAACTGACTGTCCAGCAAAGAATTTGTAATTGTATTGATTATTAATTGAAAGACTTTGGATGGTATTTTTATAACTATTAGTTTCTAGAAATTAGCACAGGGAGTGTTATTGCTGAATATATCTGCTGGATATTGGCTGAGTTATTCAGTGAACTGTTTGTTTCTTTGTTTGGTTTTGGTTTTGGGGGCGTCACTGACTTCTCATGGGAGTAAGAGGCACAGTCTTGCTCCTGGAGAGCTCTCTGCTCTCCAGGTTGAACCGCCAACCCAGTGGGCCGCAGTCCTGCACTCAACCACTATGCCACCAGGGCTCCACCCTCAATGAACTGTTTTAATAGTTAATAGAGATTCTTAATACAATTGCAGAGTAGTTTTAGACTCCTTAAAGTAAGCATCTTTATGAATAAATTTTGTGGGATCTACATGCATTTTGGGAAAACAGTCTTGACTATAGGAGGAATGTTATCTGAAATCATTTAGATTCATTATAACCCTCAGTTTTCTTATAATATTTTTTCTTAGAGTATTATTTTAAAATTTCTACATAGAATTTGAGCAGCTTCCAATATTTTTTTTTTGGGGGGGCATCACTGCTCTCTGGTGGTGGGAGTAGGAGGCCCAGTCCCACTGCTGGAATTGAACCTCCAACCCAGTGGGCCGCAGTCCCGCGCACAACCACTACGCCACCGGGGCTCAGCCCAGCTTCCAATATTTTTGTGTACTAAATGTGAAGGTTATATGAAATGTAAAAGTTTTGTAGACTTTATGGGTTAGGTTTTAGTGTTTAGACTGAAAAGTGTTCCTTCAAAGTTTAATAGACTCTTTAATGTGGTCTGAATCATAGTTCATTTTTGAAAAAGTAAAATTTAATTGTTTTGCTATAACTCCCAAGTGGCAATGGACTCTATGAATAGGTACAGTTGTACAACCTGATTGGCTACCCTAAAGGCAGAACCAATTATATTATGCTAATGTACATATTATACAGAGAAATCTGAATTTACCTTTATAATACATAGGTGTATATTATCATTGTAAAAGGAATAAGTTTAGAGCTGTCAAACTTTGTGTAAAGAAAATGTTTTAAAGATTTGTAATTGTCAGCTTTTAGGAAGCTTGAAGCATGCTTACATTTCATGATAATGATTAAATCTTTCCTTTGACAGCAAAGATAGAGTTGAATATAGTGATAACCTTGATTAAGTATAACATAGCTGGGAAAATATTTTGAAAAAAGGCTTTTTTGCATCTTTAAGTGAAGTTCATGTAACCTGAGGAAAATTATTTGGAAATTTTGTCATTAAGAGCTTAGCAAAAAAATTTTTGTTTACAATGCTCATTAAAATAGACCAGTACATACATATCTTTTCCTGAGAGTATATAATTTATACCCTAAAATGTTGTAGTCTTTTTTTGACAGCATTTACCAGGGATTTTTCTTTATTTTATTGTTCACCAGAGTGTTTAACCCAAAGAGTCTCTTTTAAAATTGAGTACACAAAAATAAAATGCTTCTAATGCCCTTATCTTGAGTAAATACTTCAAACACCTGAGATGCTCTACAATCTTACTTCAACCAGGTAAATAAGACGCCTGTATATTGCAAACCTTAAATGTGCTTTAATGCATAAATAAATGATGCTGTGGTAAAGAATGTCAGTATTATTACTTCACTTAGATAGCTACTGTTATGTTATACTACAGTAAGTCATGAAATAAGAAGAATTTATATGAGAAATCACCTGTGTAAATGAAACTTTTTAATCTATATATTAATGAAGGAAATGCTATGAATAGCTTTAAATGGAATAAAGTAATGTGTCAACTCATACATTAGTGATGAGTTGTAAATGATTATTTTGTCATCTACATAATAAAAATACAATATCCCTAAAGCTTATTTTAGTCTGTTGAAGGTAAGCATTGTGTACTCCAGTTGTAAGCAAGTCATTTAGTTCACTATGTCTTTGTCTTTGAGTGTGATTCTTCTTTTGTTTAAGCAGTACAGTGTAATCAAGGCAGGAGAACATGGCATAATTTGATGGGAGAATATAATAAAATATAATGACATTTACTAGTCCCCAGTACTCCTACTATGTTATTTTGTTAGTTCATTAAACCGTTTTCTCTTTCACTTTAATGTTTATTGATCCCCAGTGCATATGAAAGCCTTTACATAGCTCAACTCTTTAATTTGTTATTTCAGTAATTATTGTTCGTGTGTTATTTGTTAAAGATTTTTTTTCATTAGAATGTTTTAAACATGGAATGTAATCTAGCTGGGAAGCATTATATTAACTTTAAGAAACCCTTGCTTTAATTTACAAGATATTTTCTAATCTCATTACGGGGGATTTAGCAGCATAACTTTCATTTATACAAAAACAGGCCCATTGGCCTCTCTATGCTGAGGAATTTGCATCTACATTTTAAGTACTAAGCCTTTTTAATATCCCCCTGATAAGTCAGCTTTTGGGATTCATCTAACAAAGAGGTGTGGGGAGAAATGTAAACACCCAACTGTGGGGTTACCAGTACATGAACAATCAACATAGGTGAGTTGATTTATATACTTCTGGACTATATTTGAGCCACAGAACAAGTGCCATGAGTTTTGCTCAGGACACAATGTGACTATCAATACCATTCCTTCCACCATAACGCTACACCTAGTAAACACTGTGTGGATTAAGACAGCGAAGGATTTAAGAGTCATACTTTCTCTATGTGCATCAATTTCTCCTAGGAAATTAAAATGATGGGAACTTTGAAATACAATGAGTTCAAAAATTGCAATCATTTTTAATGAATGGAATTAGATTTGTCAAATTCTTACTCATATCTAAAGATACTTTTTTTATTTCATCGTATGTGATTTCAGAAAATAAAATTATCTTCAATGGAAAGTTTTGATATGGAGAGCTTATCCCTAATTCTTCAAGTCTTAATTGTTTAACTGAGTTTTGGCATATTTTTGCAAAGTACAATATGAATTGAAAAGCCTTAAACATAATAATCCCACATTTGATTTTTTCCCTTGTTTCATTTGTAGCTTTCAGTTTCCATGTTTATGCTTAGTAGATACAGCATAAAGTAGCACTCTGCTTTCTTTTACCTTGCCTGACACATTTAGATCTATTTTGAAGTCAGAGGCACACCTTGTCTCATTGGTCCTCTTTGCAAAGAGCATTCATCCTGGAGGGTCACTGAACATGGCTCCTAAGTGATCCGTCTATTGCAGGAAGTCCCTGCTTTACTATTGGGACATCCGAGTTAGCATGAACCGCACTTTTTAAAGTAGATCTTACTGTGTTACATTTGCATGCGCTAGCTATCATGTGGTCGGGCTTGCTTTGGTGATGCTGGTGCAGGTTCCCTTTTGTGACTTCATGGTTCAAGACGCTGGATATTCTGAAAGGATACTGAACAGAAAAAGAGAAATAGCATACACTGAGCAACAGTGGAGTTATTGTAAATCTGTACTCCAGATAGTTCTTTGGACCTCTCAGTAGGATCTGGCCCTCGGATTATAGCTCTTTGTTAAGGACCAGCATCAGTCACCAGACTCTAGGCTTCAGAACATGTGTCACACTGGGATGGTTTTCATGTTTTTGTGATGGTAGAAACTATGGTACTCATGTTTCACGTGTTACCAGGGTTTCTCATGGCGAGTAGTTTTCAACAGAGTCTACAAACTAAATCTGACTAGGAAAAAGGAGATTTGCTTCTGAAAAAGTTCTCACGTAATAAACTCACCCCCAGGGAGTTGATTCCAACTCGGAGGGACCCGATAGCACAGAGTAGCGCTGCCCCGGGGTCTCCGAAGCTGTGACTTCCCCTCCGAGCAGACAGCCTCATCATTCTACGGGTGGGCTCAAACTGCTGACCTGGCAGGCAGCAGGTTGTTTTCAGCCCAATTTATAAACCAAGGCACCACCACGTTCCCGGCCACCCACAGCTACCCTACACAACAAGGTAGGACTTCTCTGTGAGTTTCTGCGATGCGGCATTGTATGGGGTCAGCAAGTGCTATCATTGTCCTGAGGAGCCAGCTGGGGGTTTTGAGCAGCTGACCTAGTCATTATGCAGGCCGCTTTGTAAACACTACACCAGCGGAGTTCCTCACCCACCAAAGCTCCCTTCAAATGAAGTACCTCTATGGAAAGATAAAGAATGGAACATTTAAATACTGACAGATAGGAAGACAGGGGCCCACTTCAGATTAGACCATCAATTGCTCATATGCAATTCAAGTTAAAGCTGAAAACATCAAAACAGTGTTGGGAAAGCCTCAATGAAACACGGAGTACATACAACTTACATGTGCAGCTATTATTGCGAGATGTCAGCTGTCTGTCTGACTCACAGTGACCTGAAGTGCGACAGAAAGAAGCAGTGGCTGGGTCTGAGCCATCCTTACAAGTGTTATGTTTGAGCCCCTTGTTGTCCCCACGGTGTCAGTCCCTCTCCTTGGGGGTGGGGGTTTCCTCTTTTGCACTGTTCTTCGATTTTATCAAACATGACATCCTTTTCCAGGAACTTGTCTCTCCTCTAACATGCCTAAAGTATAAGAGACGAAATTGTATCATCCTTACTTTTAAAGAGAATTCTGGCTTTATTTCTTCTAAGATAACTATATCCCCCTCCCCCAGAAGTTCATAGTAATTTCAGTATCTATCACCTGTCTAAATTTAGAGACATTGCAAAGGATATATTTGATCTCTTGAACATGAAATGAGCAAATACAAATAGTGGGAAGACATCTAGGTCATCACATAGGAAGAAAGCAAGAGATTATTAGACAGACAAGAAGTGGGGCTGAAAATTGATGTCAGGAAGACTCTGAAGCTTCCATTTTATCATGGAGTTGCTAAAGCAAAAGGCAAAAGTGATGAAGATCTAATCATAGGATTTCAAAGGATGAATAAGTAAATAACTTATATTTAATTTACCATAAGTAAACATGCAAAGTTCAGTAATTAAAAACCCAAAGATTCAGAGCATGATTGCCATTTCCTAGGAAAAAAAACCTGAAGGCAATTCTAGTCTCAAGTTACATATGGAAGAAGTCTGCATGCTAAGCTATTGCGTGAGGCAGAACCCATCAGGGGTCAGCCAGCATTTAACCATTTCTGGAGGTAGGTGACAGGACTCTGAGTCCTCAGAGAAGTGCTGCCCAGTGCGGGCAGATTTAAGAAGCAGTGTAAGCTACCCTGAAGGCATTAGCAAAAAGCAAATCTTCGGGAAGTAACAAAATATCAATTGAGATGTTTCAGTCAATAGTTGCAACTCCTGAAGCACTAACTTGTTCATAGGATGAAATTTAGAAGAATGCTACCTAGCTGTAAGAAGAGATCTATGTTTGTGGCCATTACAAAGAAAGTAATAAAAATGAAATGCAGAATTTATAAGAATCGCATTATGAATATTACATTCAAGTAAACAGTCTCCTGTATATGATTCCAGAACAGTTGTAGCAGTTCACAGAAAACTTCCAGAAATAAAGTCAAATTCTGAGAAGAAAGTAGAGTTAGGGGTGTATATCTTTGTGCTGATGTCAGAAGGCTCTTCCCTGAAGGTCGAGCATTCCAGAAAGGTATGGAACTGTGGTGTCTTGATTATGCAAAGGTATCTGGACTGTGCTTGTCTTAACCGAATCATGGACAACATTGGGAAGAACGGGAATTTCAAAATACTAAATGGTGCTCCTGCGTCACCTGTCCGTAGACTTGAGGAGAGCCTCACGCCAACCTGTACATCCGTTTTAAATCAAGAAGCTGTGTTTCTTATCCGCTGAATATTCAAATACTACAGTCTGCAATATGGATCCCACCGCATCAACACGAAAGCAGCAAGCATTGCAACTGGAGCAAAGCTGCTTCCTGTCGCAAACTAAGTGACCCGACTGAAGCCATGGCGTTTTCAATCACCGCATGTGCAGGTAACAACCTGAGCACTCGATAAGGAAGGTCAAATGCATATTGCTGCGTTAGGATCATTATGCTACCAAGGAATCTTAAATATGACATGGACTGTCACAACAATGAAGTAAATGTTCCTACCAGTTACGGGGAATTTCCAGTATTTTCTAGGACTCTGTGTTTGAATATTTTTGTCTTCCAAACCTATTTTACTATAGTGTCCAAAATTAATGCTCCAATCCATACCCTATAAAAAGTCCTAGTAGGTATTATCAAAACCATATGCTTAAAAAGAAATCTTTAGAAGTTACTTGCTCAACTTTGTATTTATATGTACTTCGATGTCCTCATTGGTGAAATAGAAATTCTATTATGTACTTTGAAGTAGTTGTATAAGATTATTGTTAGAGGATGCAAAGTCCTTGGTTTAATTGAAAGCCATGTAAGCTCTCCATACATTTGATTAATATTAGGAAGAGTAATACAGCATTAGTTATATTAAGTACAGCATTCCAATGAGGAATGTACTTTAAAAGGAACTGGAAATGATGAAACAGAAGATGTTAAAAACACTATGAATGACTTTAGGTCAAAATCCATAGCTTCAAATTTACTGTAATACATTGAACAAAATGAGGAAATGTGATATTGTATGGGAAATTAGGCACGGTAATGAAGCTCAACCAGTATTCAGCTTGTATCAAAAAAGAAGTGGCAACTTCAAAATTAAGACAAAGCCAATTTAGTAAAAGTGCCTTTACTGTCTCAAAGCTTCCACTGAGTTGAAATTTATTCATTGTTCTGACCAGGGCTTCATTTCTGTCTTCCATGGTACTTTTATTTTATTACTTCTTCCTAGCTTTTATTAATCTTAAAGAATCTCAGTTTCATAATGATGGAACAAGATATACTACAGCAGCAATAGAGTAAAGGATTTTTTTCTGTTTTCTATCATCATTTTTCTAGTGAAAATGTATCTTTCAAATTTAAGATTATTTTATAACGGTGCATATTCTATGCAAATATGCTTGTTTATGGTATCTACAGTATTAGAACTATATATACATGCGATATATATTTTGTACACTGATAATTTCTGAACTCTTAGAGCACTAGTTCTAATACTAGTTGGTTTAAAATAAATCTAGTAAATATTTAAAAGTAAATATTTAAAATGAAACATCGTGGATTTTAAATAAACATTTGTTCCTGATTTACTATTTTTCTAAGTCTTTTCTATCCAAAGTTCCACTATTAACATAAGCTCTTTAGAATTCACTAACTTCTGTACCTCTAATAACTATTGCTCCGTTTAAAACCAAGAAGCCATGTTCAGTTCAATCACTTGTACAAAAATAATGAAAGCAATAGTGTCATTAGATAAAATTGTAGGATCTGGAAGTCCATGAGTAAATTAAGGGAAAATGTATCTATACAACATACATATTCATGCTTGTTTTAATTTCTACTGATATATGTAATTTAAGAGTAATAAAATCTAAATATATTTTTTAGGTTGTTCTGTTTGGTATGGTATCATGAATAAAAAACCACTTAACCTTTTTAGCCTACTTGTAAAATAAAGAATTCTATTTTATTTTTTTTGAGAATTTTATTTTAATTCAATGACATTACAGCTATTATTCTTGTGCTGCTGTTTAAAATGACTTTCCAAAGTAATTTCAAGGAAATCTTTCTTTCGTCAGCTATGACTAATTAAAAGAACCAATTTCTGCAAAAGAAAATAATTGGTTTGTAACAGATTTACACGAAAAGTCCACTACATCTGTCTTTAGAAAAAGCTCATAGTCTGAGATATAAAGCCAGATGGATTGAGATCTCTGAGATAAGTGGATGGCAAAAGTATTCGAATCACTTGAAAGTTTCAGATATGTGCAGAGTAATCACACATTTAAAAACATTTTTTTTTCATTCAACTGATATCCTTGCATACTAAAAGATGCCAGGCATGTTGTGAAGTGCTCTAGCTGATTTTCTCTGCCTTTGAGAAGTTCATTTTATTACTGTGGTTACTTAGATGCCATGAGATCAGTTTCCACGCAGAGTGAAGCTGTTGTGTCTTGGGCTCTCCTCACAGTGACCCTGTCTTGAGTCCATTGCTGCAGTCCTTTGTCGTTGCTGCTCCTCCCATAACCACGTGTGGTGTTCTTCTATAGTAGGGGTTCTCAACCTTTCACAGGGGTTGCCTGATTCATAACAATAGCAACATGACAGTTATAAAGTAGCAGTGAAAATAATTTTATTGTCAAGATGTCACCACAACATAAGAAACTGTATTAAAGGGTGACAACATTAAGAAGGTTGAGAACCACTGTAATCTGTAGGAACTGGTCTCATCTGATCACATGTCCAAAGAATGTGTGATAAAGCGTGACCCTCTATGCCTCTAGGAAGCATTCTGGCTGTCCTTCCAAGACAAATCTGTTCTTTTGGTAGCCCAGGGCAGTTCAATGCTCTTTGCCAGCACCATAATTAAAATACATCAAATCACTTTTGGTCCTCATTATTCAATGTCCAACTTTCACATGCATGTGAAGTGATTGAGGACTAAGCTATGTCTACCCCAATACATGGTATTTTTTAAGTAACACCCTTACTTATCAACACTTTCAAGAGGTTAGTGCGGCTGATTTACCAGAACCAACGTGTCCTTTGGAGTCTTCAAGTGGCTTCCATGAATACTGATTATGCATCTAAGATGATCCTTGAAAACTTGATTATTTTCTCCCTTTGTCCATGGATATAGTTGTAAAGGTTTTGGCTTTCCTTCTATTACTTTGCAATTGATTCCGAAGGGAGCAATCCTTTATGTTCCATAGCCGGACTTCAAGTAGCGGTCCTCCACATGCCCTGGCACGGCTTGGGGAGTGCTCCCAGGGCTCCCAGCTGGCCGAAACATCTCCATTGAATGTTGTCAATTTTCGGAGCCTTGTTTCTGTTGATGCTTGCAGTGAAGCTTGATTTTTTTTTTCCTTCAGTACTATTTCTGCCTCCTCACATGCTGCTTCTTGAAATGAAGGAATGTCCACTAACTTTTTGGTACAGTGACTGTGTATTCTTTTAATCTGCGTTGGATGCTTCTGGTATCATTTTGCCAATATAATCTTCCAATATTGCAACTCTCAGCTTGGTGCTTTTTCTTTATTCTGTTCTTTTAAGATATACTGAGCTTTTTATTTTTTCTTTTTGGTTTTCTGACCCTAGGTCTTTACACATTTCATTTTAATAGTTCACTTTTTCTTCTCATTCTGCCATTTGAAGTTTTGTGTTTAGTTCTTTATATCACAGTTAAATGAAGAACTGAGTCTTAAATGAACAATGACTACTACATGGGTTTATGAAGATGTAGCATGCTAATGTAACACTCACAAATTGAAGACCACACGAAAACGTTTTTAAATAAAAAATTGAAGAACACATTGGGGTATATTACTTAATGTTTGTATTTGAAAATAATAATTACAAAATATCTTGCAGAAGTTTATTTTAAATATCCCATAAATATGTGAATACTTTGTATATAACTATATATATACATATTTATAGCAAATAATGTAACTTAGATAATTACTAAACACACCAAATTTTACTAGTAAGGTGATATTTGAAATAATGATATTGATGTCAATAAGAAATATTGCATCAGGTATCTTAAAAAATGAATTTGCAAGTGAATTTCTAAAACCAGAACTGTTTGAAAGTAAAGTAGTATCAAAAAATCATAAGATTATAATGTGTGTCAGATAATAATCTTGATTCAAATTCTGTCTCCATCACTTATCACCTCCAGTGCTGCAGTTTGACTGTGTCAATCTTGAGTTCACATCTGGAGAGGTTTAGTCATCCGTAATTAGCAGTGTTGTTATCTGAAATCATGTTTGCACTATGAAGTATTATGATAATAGTGTTACTAGATATTGCTTTAAAACAGAAATATTAAATGGTTAAATAAATTTGGGATTGAGCTGAGCCCTGGTGGCGTAGTGGCTGTGCGGGGGACTGCGGCCCACTGGGCTGGAGGTTCGATTCCAGCTCCACGGAGCAAAGACTGGGCCTCCTACTCCCGTCACCTGAGGGCAGTGATGCCCCCCCCAAAAAAAAAGCCAAAAAAAATAAATTTGGGATTGCAACAAATGGAAAAAGTTATACTGTGTTTTTTTTTCTAGAACATTTCTCAGAAATTTAAAGATGCTAATTATCTAATTATGTACATTGTAAAACTCTAGTAATCCTACAGCCCCTGATTTTAATTAACCATGGAACATTTATTGTATTTTTTCTTACAGAGCATCTCTGGGGACTAGTGTTTTTCCTACACACTTTCTTAAAAGCCTTCTTAGGTAAATACCAAACTATTAATCATAATATATCTGAAATTTGTATCACTTAGGTTTCTTAACCACTTGAATTAATGTGTGTGCATGTGTTGAAAGCACTACATGTTAGAGTAGTGAATGTTTCCCCAAACATTTTTTATTTATTAATATGGCCATATCCTAGTCAGAAGACCTTATAAAAAATAAAGTTTCCAGACACATTGAAATCAGTCTTTTTAATCAATACAAGACAATAAGCACACCTGATACAATATCAAATTAATATTTTCACATATAAATAGTATTATAAAATATGTATAGTTATATTTTATTCACTTAAAAAAAACAGCAAATATTTCCAGGAATTATTTACTGAGACAATTGTATTTAGATTTCTGCAATGTGCAGTTTCATAGAAAAATAATTATAAAAGTTTAAGAAGTGGTGAGATACTTCTTATTTTTTCTAACAAAATAACTCTCATGTTACAAATATTAATATAATAAAAGACTTTAAGAAAGCATGAAGTATAAAATATTAACTTCACACTTACCTTAGAATCTCAAATTCTAATTTCATCTATCATTATACTTATTCTAATAAATTTCCCTATTTAAAATGTTGAAACAATATACTTTCCATCATCTACTAGAGACATATGCTTAAAGCCAAGGCTGACAGTCCTTTACTTTCAGAATGAATCAAAACTTTAAAGTAAAATAAAATTTTCCAAAGCCTAAAATATGCTTGGTTTACCCCTTGTCACAAAAACTGCTGTCATGCACATTGGCACTTTATCCTCTAGAATATTTTTTATAAGTCTCTGAACAGTTAGTTTATTTTCTTCATTTGACCCTGTGTGTATTCTTCTAACTGGCTGCTAATTCTGAGTCATTAAGATCTCACTTAGTCATCACGATTCATAGAAATCTTTTCAAACACTCTAGCATGTCCCCATTTCACATTATTGCTTCTATTATTGGTAGTGGCCACACTGCATGTAATAATCTCAGTGGCATTTTGTTGACATTGGTGTGGTTCTTTAAAACGTCTATTCTTTAAGGCAAATGGTATGCCTTATTAATTCCTAGCATCTTTATATAACTTTGTTCAATGCATGATTATTATTTATAACTGACCTAATAAGGATTATGAAGAGTACCCAGTAGGTTTATTTACTTTTAAAAATTGAAGATTAACTTTTCTAAACTGTGTATTTCAATTTGGTACCTGCAACCTGTGTTTATCTGTAAGGTTGCGGTCCTATGTAAACACTGTCATCTAACCTCGAAAGCTTTTTCTTTCATACCCTGAGATTACTTGTCATTCCCCTCCCCAAAGAGACCAGCTCACCCACTGATTTTCTGAATTATCCTAATACCGACTGCATCTTCTTCTGGCACTGGCTGGTAATGAACTTCTCAGACATGCTGAGTCCACTAATATCCTTGAATTCTTATGTTCCCTCGCACACCCTTTTCTAAAGGGTAGAGTCTCAGAATGTTCATCAGCCCCCACAGTGCTGAAAGTGATCTTCATTGACATGAACAAAACCATGCAGAGGGTACCATATTAGATAATTAAGGAAAATAAGAACATGCGATGAATATTTAGTAAAATAAGTACTTGATTTTTCTCTGATGACACTTTTTTTTTGTCTGCATCGTGGTCTGGTTTTTCCCGTTTTCTAGGCCTTATTTAGAATAAGTGATGTTGAGAGAAGCGTACAAATGAAGATAAGGCTCACAAGTCATCGTATGTATTGTTTTACATCGTTGTAATGCATCTAGGAGCGTAGGGACATACTTTGCTCTATTAGCCTTAAGAGCTCTGCTGTATACGCATTTGACTGCTAACTAAAAAGTCAGTGGTTCAAAATTATCAGTCAAATTGCAAGAGAATGTGTTAGTTTTCCACTCCATGAAAGATCTATAATTCATAGGATTGCTGTAAGTAGGGGAACGGTTTGGTTTCAGGGGGTGCTTAAAGAAACTATGTCCATCCCTAGCTGTACACAAGTGAATATTTGCTCATATTCTTTGGCTTGTGCAGATGTGGCCATTATTCAAGATTGGACCAGAAATAAGGGAAATGTTGGGGTAGTGGGGACAAAGGTTCAGAAAAGAAATATAATTAGAAGTTATATTGTGATACTTTAGTTGAGTCTGAGAGTTGTGTAAAACTGTATATAGCATTTAAGGCAAAAAAAAAAAAGCACTCCATCTTTATACATTTCTTTAGTTAACAGGAGGAGAATAAGGAAATAGCATGACTTGGTGCTAAATAGACTAAAGCAATTTTATATGGAATTTCAAAAATTGGACCTTTTGCAATGGCATCATTTTCCCTTTCCTCTTATTTGCTTTAGCACGGCTGTTCTTCTGGCTCCTTCTACTCCCACCTCCTCTTCTCATTCCCCAGCTGTCGTCAGCTGTTTCTGGCTTGGCTTGTAATGTGGTACGCAGTGACCGGTGACCGCGGGTGTCAGCAGCTCTTCACAGCTGGCACGGCACGCTCTCACCTGGTTTCCCTCCCAGGAACAAAAGAACCAAACAAACACCTGTCTGACTCTTCCCCTTTCCTGTTCTCCAGTCGCAAATTAAACTGACAAGCAGGCTGGACGCTCACAGAGGGGATTAGCTTTTAGATTACTGTCTCTCTCTCTCCTTTTGCCAGTATTTTCTCATCCTGTCATCTGCTCAATGTATATTTTTGACAACCAGAAATATTTTTATTTTGCAGTCAAGTTTCTGCTTTTAATGGCTAGGCTTTATTTTTGCTTTCTGAGATTTAACTGGCCACAGTATGACTGTTCCTCTCCTCCATAGTTAGTTCTGTCCCTAAAGTTGCAATTATCTACCTTGGGATATCCTCCGATGACTTCTGAATCTACCTGTTAGGGGCCCAGCAGGTGTGGCCTACACATCACTTCAGTCAGAGCAAACATTACTTAACATCGGTCAGTACAGACAGATGAAGGAAGGACACTTGCCAGACCCGAGCACCATCCCATGACTGGGCAACCTGTCACCTGTCACCAGTTACGCCATGCCGAAGCTGGTGTAGAGCGGAGTAGGGCTGTGAAAGAGAGTCTTGTCTGGTGTACTGCTATGTTAAGTTTCTGCTTATGATAATCACTAAAATTGAATTCTCATGGAGACCAAACAAACAGAAAGCCCAATATAAGTGGAGAACATTATGCTATTTTTGGTTTTAAATAAGATGCAAAGTACAAAGATCCATATGTTAATCCTCACCAAGACAGAGGAAGTGTCTACTCTGGGGAGGTATATAAGGTTCAGGGCAAGTGTTCGTGCAATTATCTGTAGTTGATGATGATGAAGATGACGATAGTAATAATAGCTAAAAGTAGCCATGTTTGAGTTCTGATTACTTTGGTATGGAAGGGGTCAGGAAAGAAATAGCAAATGTGTTGAAAATCTGATACAAATCATGTATGTTTTCAAAGCTATTTTATTGGGAATTAATACAGATATCACACCTTCCTATAATTCAATCACATCAAGCATTGTTGTACAATTGCTGCAGAATCCATTTTTAAGGCATTATTTTCCTTCTTGAGATTCTTGACATCAGTTCCCTGTTAGCCCTCTTCGACCATCACTGTACCATGTAGCAACTCTTATTCTACTTCTTCCTATAGGTTCACCACAGAAAAAAACTTAGCTAAAATTCAGGAGGGTGATCCCCAATGTTGCAACACAACTGAGATAAGCCCCAGTATGAACAAACAAAATAAACAAAATACAGACAGTTTTGAAAACCACATCAGACCTTATATGCATCAGAGTGGAGACCAAGGGTTAAAATCTTAATCATCCAAGGACTAATCATCCAGGACTAATAGCTAGGCTTAATGTTTGATCTTCTATAGTCATCTCCCCAATGCAGTCTATTTTGCAACCAGTTTCTTGACATCCCTCTCGTAGAGACAGTGGGAAATCACTGGAGGAGATCACACAAATGTATCTTGGGCTCCTGTGATCACCTCTGACATTCTGCAAACCGGATTCCCACAATTTAGTCTCTGATACTCTGAGTATTCCATCCTTTGACAAATGAATGTAAATTATTTTGTAATGTAATTTTGCAATTTTGTGTTTGATATTATGAACATTCTCTCCTCCTCCTCCTCCTCTTTTCCTCCTGCTCCTCCTCCTCCTCCTCCTCCTCCTTCTTCTTCGTCCTCCTCCTCCTCCTTCTTCTTCTTCTTTTTCTTCTTCTTCTTCTTCTTCTTCTTCTTCTTCTTCGTCCTCCTCCTCCTCCTTCTTCTTCTTCTTTTTCTTCTTCTTCTTCTTCTTCTTCTTCTTCTTCTTCTTCTCTCTCTCTCTCCCCCACACTCACACTTTCCTTTCTCCCTCCTTCCCCTTCTGTTTTTTTTTTTTTGCTCTGTCTCATCAATGGGAAGTAGTTCAAATGGTTTTGACTATTTTTAATGATATCATGTCACACATCCAGGTATTTCTGGAGTGTGAAAGCATCAATATTGCCATGAACAAGTGTGTATTTAAAAACACCACTCTTGATGAATATAATGAATAGGATCTAAAAGTAAAACACTACACTAATCTTTGACTCAGCTTACTCTGCATACTTCCAAAATTTATTACTTTGACAAGTTACATTAAGCACTGTCTTAATCATGGACCATACAAAAGATGAAGGAAGAGAATAATGCTGAGTGAGTCTCAGCTTCCAGTGAGTTTCCAATCACAGAAAATTATAGAATTATGTAATAATATTATTTTAAATTCCAAAATGCTAAAGGTAAGCTCTTTTGAAGTGTAAGTCATTGAATTTTTCAAATTATTAGTTAGTTAGATATCACTTCTTTTCCCACTTTTCAATGATAACATTTAGGTTTGGTATGTTTAGGCAACATTTCCTGCACCTCAGATTTATATAGAGGTGCCCCCCAAAATAACGAAACACCCCAACCCTGCAAGAAATAATTCTTGCTGCCTTCAGCAACATAATTCTTACTATAGCAACCCTATGCAGTTTCTGAATTTATCAATCTTTATGGAAAGGGAGAGCTCTCTCTGCCTCGGAAGAGTGGCTGATGGGTTTCTATTGCTGATGTGATGGTTGGCAGCTCAGAGCCCAAACCACACAGATATGGAGAGACTTTAGGTCTATAGTGAGTGACAAGACCAGAGTGGTGCACATAGTTGATTACAGAAAGGCAAAGTAAGTGAATTTTGGTGGAACAACTGCAACAAAAATGTTTCCTGTTAAACAGGGAAGAGGTCCCGTGACTGTTAGGTGCCCAAGTAGAGGATGCAAAAAGGAAGTTTCTCCCTCATCGTTGATTGTGTGGAAATCACATGAGCACAAGTAGATGATCACACGCCGTTTCACCCCCTAATGCACGAAACGTTGAAAGCCATGGGTCTGGTTTAAAATCAATGGATGTGTAGATCCGGGCCCTTCACCACTTCCCACTGTCTGACAGATCATTGTTGGTATCAAGAACCTGGGGACGAACCCTAGCCCTCGAGACTGTGTATGCATAAATAATATCAAAATTCCCAAGATCTTACATCTTAAATCTTCAGCATTTGACCATTTCCCCCCACCCCACCATCCAGCCCATGCTGACGCCTCAGGACCCCTGTAAAACAGCATGGAAGGGTCCCAGGAGGTTCTAAGACTGCAATTGTTTATCAGAATGAAAAGACGCATCTTTCCCCTGAGGATTCACTGTGGGAACAACGGCTGGCCTGTGGTCCACAGCCACGCTCACACCCACTGGGCCCTCAGGATTCCTCATCTATTTCAGCCCCCCGCACCCCCCGCAAGCTGTCCCAATGTCATCATGTGTTTCCCAACCATGCTACCAAACCATAAAATAGCTTTCATTTCATATCCCTTTCTTTGTTGAACAAAGGAAAAAGCATAATATTCCAGCTTTCCTCCCAAATTATTGTATTACCGATTTTACTTCTTGAAGAAATAAAACTATGAAAAATTGGTTTAAAAATGACCTCTTCTGAACATACTTTGTGAATTAGAATTGTGGTTTCACCCCCTTTCCATACTTTAAAGCCCTAGCCATAGATGAGAAGAGAACACTAGTACATGGTGCTTGTTGAAGTTTCATTTCATATGGGAACATGTTTTCTTCTGGCTCCCGGCTTTTCTCTTCATATTGGCTATTAATCCTTGGCTTATAATAGCATTTTCAATGAGTGGCCATGGACAGTTGTGGATGTTGTGTAGCAAGCAGGAGAGAAAAGTTGCTGGAGAGGAATGACCTCCAGGAACACATTGGTGTCCCCTTCTGCCAATCAGCTGAGCTCACACGGGGCGTAACCTAGAAAATCAGATAGCAAAGAAGACTATTTCTCCCTTTGTTTTCCTTTCTTTTTGTTCATCTATTGGACACGAGAGGATGGAGGAAAGTTTTTAATAAAGATTTTAGGGCTGAGCCCCGGTGGCGTAGTGTTTGTGCGCGGGACTGCGGCCCACTGGGTTGGAGGTTCAATTCCAGCTCCACAGAGCAAAGGCTGGGCCTCCTACTCCCACCACCTGATGGCAGTGATGCCTCAAAAACCAAAAAAAAAAAAAAAAAGATTTTATACCTGCATTTAACCTGGAATGCTAATTTTTTTAAAAAATAAAAAATTAGTGAAATGTTATCAAGTGGTCAAGCTTATATACAGGCCCATGTGGATTTATTAGTGCAAGTAAATTCTGATTGCATCTACATGTCTAGGTGAACCCAGATAGTTAAAGGCAATCTTTTATTATTTAATTACAAAATTGAATAGGCTAAATTGTTTATTCTCTTTCCACATGAAATGAACTGGTTATTGATTTTAGATAGGTTTTCCCCCCTTTGTCTTTGTAAGTGGAATTATGCTCCAAGTGATAGCAAGAAGATATGTGAAGGCATGCAGGTTTATTAAAACAACCAAACAAAGAAGAAAATGGGCATCATTAGCTTTGACCTTGACTTCTCTCTTTAAGGACTCATCTAAAAGCAGTTAACAGTGCACTTGCTTCCCTCACATTCCTGGAGCAAGCGGGGTGCCACACAGAGGAATCAACCTGCGTCAAAGGAACCTCATCTTTGCACATCTTTTATTTTCACATATGTTTTGCCATGGTGTGTCAGGACAATGTGATCTGGACATGGAGATGTACTTACACTTTATTTGGGTGGCTAATATTATTATTTTCAGCCAGATTCATTGAAACACTTTTCTATTGACCTCACTGGGGGTCCTCTCTCATTACATGATAGTGTTGGACATTTTGCTAAGCACTGAGTGCTTACTATCCAAACCTGTAAACCCAGGTAAAATCCTTGCCCTCAAGGGCCAGGTCATGAGGAGCTACCTAATGGAATAAAAATCACCCCATCAGGGACGTGTTTTCTTTCATGCAGCAGTCGGTAGTGTTCAAACTCCCGGCTTTTGGTTAACAGTTGCATGCTTAATGGCCCTGCTATTAGGGCTCTTTACAAAAATCACATACCAAAATACAAAACCAAATTTACTGTCTTCTCGTCAAACCTGATGAACAGGGAACCTGGACAGAGCGTCCCTAGCTCCCTTACAGCTTTATGAATGGTACAGCTCATAAAGGAGCTGCCTGTGGCCTTAAGTCCTGACCTTATGCACAAGAATCTAATGTGACTCAATGACGAACCTTGGGGTCCACAGCACAGCAGAAAACATCATCTACCTGAAGGGACAATCCCCACCCCTCTTTAGCGGGAGACACAGCATTTCTGTGAGCAGGGCAGGACGTTTGGTGGCACTGATATTATAGAGGAAAATAATTACTCTTATAAAACATATATTACATCTTGTGGTGGAGAATTATGATTAGAGGCATTTAAAATGCATGGAATGTTTCTGGTATACCTACTTGGACCAAAAAGCTTTTCCTATATAAGATTTATTTACTCTCAGAACTCTAAATTTACCATGTCATTTTAACACATTCTTGGGGGCTGACAGGTCTGGAGATACTTGCATAGGCTAATGTAAGTGGACACACAGAAGTGCCAAAGTGCATTAGGAAAATGGAAATCTATTCTGCTTCACGGTTGAATTTACCCTTCTCCAGAGACAGAATGTATTTGCATATTTTACTTCAAATATATGTGAGTTATACTGTAGAAGGTTTGAAATTAAATAAATGCCACAGTTAAATGACAGACATGACAATGGTAAAGCTGGTAACTTATCATACATTTTTTTCTTTTCATAGAAATGAAAACCTTTGTTACTTTTCCAGAGAAAAGACACCAGTCCTGTAAAAATGAGTCTAATTTTATTGGAAAAGTCTGGCCAGTTGCTAAGTATATTTTAAAAGTACTATTCACTCTACTAATATTTAAGGAGAATTAGAAGAAAATGGAATGAAAATGTGGGAGAGTATGTAGTTAATTTTTCAGTGTTTCTCTTTGCAGAGCATTCTTTTGTGAAACTGTATATGATGGTTTCCTGCTGCAGACTGTGTAATGCTGAAATAACAGAAGCATTTTACTGATGATCAGATCAATATTTAACTAAAGAAATATGGAAGCCTGATTTTGTAAATGCATGTTTTTGTCACTAAAATTTGAAAAGTTAACTCCACTGAAAGTCAACAAAGTCTGTAGAATTAAGTTTTAAAGATAATCTTTTATAAACTTCAAATACATAACAAGTCTAAGTATGTTTAATTTTGCGATATTAATGTGTAATTTTAAGAAAATTCATTCCCAGGTTTGATATTTTGCTAGCACTTTCACAAATCTGAATTTATAAGAAATAATATATAGATGAAAGTGCTTTCTAATATCAAATGAGTGTCTTCTTAATTAGATGTACAGTTGTGCCTCAGAGAAATATATTCACGTGGGTGAATAGCTTCTTGAGATTGCTCTTTTACAACTTAACGTTGAGCTATTTTATTAGCAGTCCTGATTGTCAGTTGGGTCACTTTGTGTCTCACTATGCTATTATACCCCATCCCTACTTAGTGTCTACTATGTAATATAAAAGCAGAAATAGTATGCCCCATAAATACACACAGTCATTAGAGTCTACCAGATACTGTCAGCTCAAGGCTTCCATTCCAGTGAAATGATGTGTCCTGTGTTTGTCTTTTTAAAGCCCGGGAAAAAGAGAAACTCAGAAAAGTACAATAAAAAGTTAAATTAATGACATGCAGGAACACAAAATCTACCACAAAAATGCCAGAAACTTTAATGTTTATGTATATGCCTGCCATAAATCAGTTACTTAAACCAAACCGACTGCCAACTCAGAGTGAACCTTTAGAATGAGGGAAGGAGTGCCTGTGAGTTTCCAGGACTGCAGCTCTTTTTTTTTTTAGTTTTATTAGGGGCTTTTACAGCTAATACAACATTCAGTCCATCATTTGTATCAAGCACATTTGCACACATATTTCCACATACATTTTCCAATATTTTTCACTTGAGCCCTTGATACAAGCTCCTCTTTAAAAAAACAAACAAACAAACAAACAAAAAAACCTCCCCTTTTCCCTCCTCCCCTTTTTTAAAAAAATTAGTCATTTTATTGGGGGCCCCCTAAACTCCCATCACAATCTCTGACAACATCAGTTGCATTCAGGCCACTTTTACACACCCATCATCTTCTCTCAAAACATTCTCCCTCCCTCCAGGCCCCCATTATCAGCTCCCTATATTACCCTTCCTCCCCCACTTCCCCTTGAACCCTTAGTAATTCACATATTATTTTTTCATCCTATACACTGTCCAATGTGTCCCAACACTCACTTCCCTGTTGTCCGTGCCCCAGAGAGGAGGCTATGTGTAGATCCCTGAAGTTGGCTCTCCCTCTCCATTCCTCCACCCCTCCACCCTCCTGGTATTACCACTCCCATCACTAGTCTTGATGGATCAGGACTGCAGCTCTTTACTGCGGCACAAAACCCAGTCTTTCTCCAGGCAGGCCAGCTGATGGTTGTGAACTGATGACCTTAAGTCTGTGATAGGTTGCTCATTATATAACTTTTTGATCGTACTGTAGCATTTTTATTCCACTACTTTGCCGTCTACTTTTTGAGCCCTCACCTCATACTTAATATTACTCAATATTACATATTGCTAATACCACTGCTAATACTAAATATTACACTTGTGTATTAAAAACAGTACCAAATTTTGTTCTGCGATGTTTTCTGCATTTACAACATATTCTATTAGGGTTTCTACAGAAGAATGTTTTTTTATTGTTCTAAAAAATGAATTGAGTAGAGTCCATTGGAAAAAAAAAACACTGTTGATGGTGGAACGTTCAATTATGGTGCTAAGTGTCCTGTACACTGTCTTAATGGAATCAAAGCCTATGCTTTATGGTGACTTCAAGATTCTGAATTAGAGGAAAACATTTTAGCTGATTACAGTCTAGTCTTTCAGAATTTCCTTATGTGGAGGAGTAGGATGCATTGTATTCTTTATTTTGCCTTTCCAGGGAAATATTTCATATATTATCTCAAACCATGCTATTTATATAAGTATGGCAAATGAAAAATGTGGATGACATTAACCAAATTCAGTTTATGTGGTTTAGAAATAAACTTTAATCCTTTCTGTTACAACTCTAAGACATCTTCCATTTCGACTTTCTTCTTTCCAACTCCTCCATGTTTCCACCTGCATAAAGTGACTCAAGAGTTAGCATGTTATCTCTTTAATCCATCCTTCCTTTGACTCGCTCTGCCATCTAGCTTCCTGTCCTTGTGCTTCCCTTTCCACCAGCACTTTTTTAACTTTCTCATTAAATCTTTCCAAGATTCCTTTGGAGTGGCATTGCATGTTTGCTGGCAAGCTGCACTTGGCTGTGCTGCTTCAGCTTGGGTTCAGGTACAGAAATATTGATATTTACAGGGTAGCCTAGAAAAATCAATATTGTGCCAGGCAGAGCAGAACAGCAGCTGGATCATAAAGTCTAACTTGCACTTGCTGGCCCAGCACTCAGATAGGGTTGAAAGACATCAAAACCAAAAAGACACTTCAAACATTTGGGTATGGGTTATTCTTGAATCAGATACTAAGGAAGTAAATATCTGGAGACAGAAGTGATTTTTGTATCTTCTTCAAGCTATTCTTTTTCCTTGTAATTTGACAATTTTGGAAATGCCTCTCTGAATATTGCATAATTGTAAGTGCTTCTTCGAAATTGCTTTTCTGGTTAATAATAGTTTTAATTTATGCACCAACAAACAGGTAGGGACCTCTGTTGATACAATGGTTAAGCATCTAGCTGCTCCTGAGGAGACAAGACCCAGGGATATGCTTTCTTAAAGATAACAGCCTAGGAAATCTCAGAGGACAGTTACATATTGTTTGAGACAGTCACTCTGTATCAAAAATTATAATTTCCAACTTCATTTAAATTGTATCCCATTATTCATTTTCTCTTTGTCATTCTAGCTCCCATACCTTAGAAAACGGAATAGACCCACCCTTGTGGCTTTCCTAAGCTTGTGGATCTTTACAGGGGTAGAAACACATCTCTTTCTCACGCACAGCAATGGGTAGCTTTGAAACTTTGACCTTGCAGTTAGCAACCCAACCTCACTATGCCACCCAGCACCTTTAGCAGTAGTTTTTGTAAATTTAGAGATATGAGACATTTTACATTTACCTTGTTTGACACATTGATTCAGGAGAACCATGAGAAATCTGGGATAAATTCTTCGGGATAACTTGTAAAGAATAAGCAATGAATTGCTAAATGGCATTTTTGAAAGTTATCAATGATTTAAGGGTAGACAACCCATATGACAATACTGATTTTCAATTTGCACACTGAAGCTTTTATATAATTTTCTCATGTGTTTATGACTTCATTATTTAAACAACATTCCATCTCACTTTTTAAACCTTTAAACATTAAACATTAAATTTATAGGCCTATGAAACACAAGCTTGCATAGCAATTATGTCCATCATTTCACTGCTATATATATATATATATATATATATATATATATATATATATATAACTTCATGAGAACACAAGTGAAATTGCAAGTTCTTTCACATTCTTTCTTAGATCTAGTGCTCAACAGGTCCTGTTAATTACTTATATCATAATCATCAATTTATATGTTATTCTTTTGAATTGTGCTTTACTTGTTCCCTATAATGTAGAAGCCATTAGAAAGTCAATGGAGTTGGGGATGGAAGAAATTCAATGAGGGAAAAATATAGAAAAATATCTAACCCCCAAAAAAGTAGTAAATTATCCTTTTGTTTTTAACATTTGTATGGTGCATTTTTATTACACTTCCACACTTTTACTAAACACTATTTTAAAGCACTTTCTTACTATTTTACTTAAAATATAATTTATGAATAGAGAATCTGATGGTGTACTGGTTAAGCAGTGGACTACATTCTTCATGTTTGGCATTTTGAAACCACTAGCAATCTCTTAGGAGAAAGACTGAGTTTTGAGCTACCATAAACAAATACATTCTGGGAAATGCATAGTGGATCTCTGAGTCATCATTGACTCAGTGGCAAAGAATTTGATTTGGGATTATAATAATAATATAATTGACTTTATTATCAAGCTCCCAACATATGTTCACATTTTATTTTTCTCATTGTTCAGTTTAAAGATCAGAAAGTAATGTATTTGTTTCTAGACCCAAATTCACTGTGTTTCAAAGCAATGAAAAACTTTTATGATATGCCCAAAATACTCCTATTACTCTTGGAAAATCAAGGGCATCTAGAGTAAACACAAGAAGAATATGATTGAGACTCTTAATTTCAAAACAAACAAACATGTGACAAAGTAAGCAAAAAACCATATTGTGTAGGTCAACCTTGGGGAAACTGGAGAGAAAATAATCAAGTTGATTATATTGTTGTCACTCTTTGCTTTGTTTTGCCTGTTTTTCTGGTGGGGAAGTGAGAATGGGTGGATCAGTGAAGACAGCTGCTGAGTTAGGAAATCCCAGGGATGCTGGAGGGAGGTTAGGAGGAAATGAGTCAACAACAGTGGGTATTATCAGGAAGAAAATGTTCCAAAATTGATTAACTCTTGATGTATAGGGTATGCTTATTGTGCTATAATAAAACTATTAAATATCGATACATTCATATTCTATCTGGACAAGCATTTCTTGGAATGAGATCTATTTTAGAGAAATTCCTATGGAAATATAATCCTTGTTTGGTTTATTTGTAGTCCCTCTCCCATTCTCTTGATATTTCCTCAAGTTTTGGTACGCATAATTGAACTAGCTTGTTCTAGCTAGTGTAGCTACTATTCTTAGCATTGCATGTGATATTTATAATCCCCTTGTTAATTTTAAAGGACTTGGCTAAGGCCTACCTTCCTGCCTATCATTTTATCTTTATTTCCTTCTGGACTTCTCAGATCTACTGCTTAGATTCTCATATTCAGTGCTTTTTCTTTGGGGCAACCCAGAGCATGCAATCTTCTGATTATGGATCAAGTTTTTTTTTCCTTTTCCTCTAAAATAGTTCTTCAAAAAATAATGTACATAAATACTTCTAGGGACCTTGTTAACATGTAGATTCGATCCAATATGTCTGTGGTGAAAACTGATATGAAAAAGTTCAAAGACTCAAAGACTAAAAATAACTGGCAGAAATAATACAGTAAAATAAATAGCAGATGTTGCAAATCCTCACCTTGTGATGGTTTGTTAAATTGCTCATTGATTCAGTGTTAAATACTGTTAGAATCAAAGAAGGGTAATCTATTTATGTATTTATTTATTGGCATTAGATTATTTATGATATTTTAAATGATGAAACAATGAAAGAAAATTCATTAATTTTCACTGATAGAAAGTGGTGAACACTACATGAAAATAAATAATATATAAATGTATTTAAACTGCATGTAAGTAATCTTTCAAACAATAGTTTAAGTGCATTACATTTATACGTAAAACAATTAAAGCTTAAATTACACCAATATTTAATATTTCTCCTATCTCTCTTCATCTACACTGTTTTGACTATAAACACAAATAAAAATCAAGTCAGATCCTTTGCCTCCCATTCAGTCCTCCTCTTTCATAACTATTACCATTGGTCAAAGTTCAACAATCAAAAGCATGTTTATAGAAATGATGAATGTATATGATGAATATTTGAGGATGTTCACCAAGTTTTTCAGACCATGTTAAATATTGATTGAATGCATAATTATAAATTTCAAAATAATTTGGAGCACAGTAGGTGTAAATTTAGAAATCATATTTGGTATTTCACTAAAGAATTTGATATTGTTGCCTCATCATCTTGAGTCTTGGCATTAACAGTCCACTCCCAGTGTGATTATGAGAATTAAAGAAGATAAGTCACCTTTCACCCACATCTCAGTGACCTACACAAAAGAGTGGCATGATGATGGACATTATTTTTTCATGCCAAAAGTATCCAGAGAAAATAAATTAAGTAAAGAAAAGAAAAATGAAAGCAAATTCATTAGTGACGGAGTAAATTTGAACTATGGAGATAGCTTTCGTATGGATGAGAATGGTATCCTGTGGTTTTCCTAGTTAACACTTTTCAAAAGCAGATCAGAAGAAGCAGAGCAGCAGACCATATTTCCACCATGACTCTGGGTGAATTTGAACTGCCAGTTTTTCAGGGAGGAGGCAGCACTTCATCATTAACACTAAAAAGAGGTTCCCCCCAAAACGTAAACATGGCCATCAAGACGTTTCTGAGTCATGGGGACCATATCGAGCAGGTAGCATTGGCCTGTGTGTTTCTGAGACTGCACCCCATTATGGAGATAGAAATCCTCACCATTTCCCCAGAAGCATTGAGTGTTTCCAATTGCTGACTGTGTGGTTAGTAGCTCTCCTGTAATCTGAGAAAGTCATTGATAGTCTATAAGCAAAGTGAAATATTCATGCTTTCAGTTCATGCTTTCATGCTTAGCTACATTGCTAAGACTCATAAATCAGCAGGAAAATGTGCCTGGTAAAACTGTCAATACACAAGATTCTAGGTAGTGGGGAAAAGAATATCACCAAAAACATTTTGAAGAAATAGCTGTCAAATTCTAGGGAATATAGATGCTTGTGAATAGAGGAGGGGCTTCATTTCTGAAGGCTAAACACATGTGTCATAGTTCTCGAGTATTGTGATATAGTTAACTTTAATTTTCTTCTGGTGTTATGTTGTCTTCCAGACAGCAAATCATGGAATGAAAAAAATGTTACGGCTCAATTACCTTGAAAAGTACTCTTTAGACTATCTGAGGATGCTAATAGTACATATTATTAAATATGAAAGGGTTGATTGAAAGGGGAATATTATAAAATAGTATTTATAATTGAACACCTTTAAAATAAAGATATTTTCTCAAGTAATGATGGCTTCATGAAACTTGGAAGTAGGTATCCTTTTATTCTTTTTCATCCCTGTGATTTTTGTGATGTCAAAATAATTGGAACTCGAAAGCGCATTTTAGAAATTGATATCTGTGAGTCAAAACTTAAAACCATAGTAAAACTCAGTATATGTGTTTCTTAGATGACAGACCAGAAGCCAACTGACTTGATTAAGTATTCACACATTGAGAAATGCATTGATCTTATATCTGACAGATGCTGGGCTGCTTTTCTCACAGTTTATGCTCTAAAGTCGAAGAGAATTTTGTGTACCTCAGTTATTATAACCCATATTTAAATAGGAAACACACTTAAAGTTTAGGAGAGTATAAAAATGAAGTTATTTTGGTTATAACATTGTCTTTTCTGGGCATCTGAGTAAGAACCCCTACAGGACAAGAAGGAGTAGAGGACAAGAATAATACTGGAAACAGAAGGAAATGCCCAAATCTGAAGTGTACATGAAATATTTTTATTTGATATCTGACTATATCTGAGATCAACAGACATTATAAAATTAGAGTTAAAATTATATTTCTATTATTAATGGGCCTTCCTTTATAGTAAGTAGGAAACTGTTTGAATTTTCTTGACCATCCAGTAACATAATCAAGGTTAGATATTAGAAATTTAACTCATGAAAAGATATAGGATTCAAGTACAAAAAAAGTTCTTTTAATAGGCAAGAAGAGACAGAGCCACTTGAACTTAGATAATGGCAATAGGAATGTCATGTGAAAAATCAACCGTTGGCTATCTCATGTTTTCATAGAAATCTCTTCCATTTACATTGTTTTTTGCTATTCATGAGGGCTCACAAAGTTGTACAGAATATGAAATATTCCCTCTGATGGTTCTGTCTTACGTCTCTGTTTACATTCTATACCAATGCATGACACAAACATAGTTTGTCACCTGAATAATAAAATAAGAAGAGCTTGTCAGGGGGTATTTTAAAATTATTCGCAATTATAATTTTAAAACTTACTTGTCATGTAGGCATATGATATGATTGTTTTCTTTAAAATAACTTTATGGTTAGAATATGGATAGAAAGACAAAAACTGTAGAATAAGACACTCATAGTTTTTAAAATAATTTATGGTAAGGGGTCTGTAATGGTAGGTATGGGTCAGATGAATTGCTAGAGACAGGGAGTCACTATTAACTTTAGTTTGTTTAATGTTCACAAAGATTTTGATAAGGGTATTATGACTAGCTCCATTTATAAGATTTGTTCACAAAGATCTTAAAGAATTTAAATTTTAATACTAGTTGTGGAATTTGAAACTCAGAATCTCTATGTCTTATGTCCTGCCTCCATTGTCTTTCATTCCAGTTATAATTTCTGGGGCTCTTTTCAATGACAGAAAATTAAGGTCAAATTTGAAATGTGATGATTTCATGAAAAGTTAAATCTAATTAAGATCTTATTAAGAAAATGCTAATGCAGAACATTGTGACATTAATTATGCCTGTTATGACTATAGGCCATTCAGTATCACTATAGGTGGTACATGGCCAACATTATGTCCTATCCTGAAATTTATGACTGATGAAATTTTGGAGATTATTTAGACTTAGCATCTAGAGTAACAGATGAGAAACTCAGCTCATCAAATGTTGTCAATTAGTAGAGAAAAAAGTATATGAGAAAAAAATGAAAAGTGTACATCCTATTATATAAGGATTTTGATAGCATGATATTTTAAAGAAATTATATAGTCAATAAGTGTTTACTATATTTTTAATTATGGAAATCTGGTAATAGATTCTCAAGGAGAAACAGAAATCATGTTTCTGGCTTCAGGAAATCCTATGGAGATTAGAAAGTTGGGCTTATATTTAAGAGTTGTACTAGATATTTTAAAGTCATGGGTACTATTTGAAAAACAAAAGCAGTGTCTCCAGTCGTTGTCTAAAAGAGAACAGGCATTTACATTGAAATGATAGATAAGGATCTTATTTGGAAATCTAGAAAATTTGTTGCAACATATGGAAGCATAGCTGTAGTTGAAAAGTTAATAGTTTGAATATAGCACATCAGGTAGGGAATTGTGACTATCCTTTAGAAAGAATAATAGAGAGAACTGGCATTTAGACCTAAGGGGAAAAATTGAAGTCAGATTATTAACAGCCTTGAAAACATATGTTAAGTTCTCTGGATTTTATTCCATATTGAGAACATGTGTGAGTACAGATTATCCAGATCTAGTACTGATTGTGTTAGTCCAGGTAGACTAGAGGAACAAATATCATAGACACTCATATAGATATAAGGAAAAGGTTTATATACAAAAGAAATGTGACAAAAGAAGGCATCCCAATCCAGTCCAGTACAAAGCCATAAATCCAGTATTAACCCATATGCCCAAAATCAGTCTACAAAGTCTCCTTCCGACTCAGGAAGTCACAGGTCAGTGGGTGCAGAATTCTAGTGCTGGCAGGGGTCTCCCCATGGCTCCTCGCTTCCAGGGCTCAGGGTCCATCAATAGCATGCCACTCCAGCTTCAGAGCTCTGTCTCCATCAGGGCAAAGCCGTGTGGTCTCTCCGCGGGCTCCTCCAGCTTCTCAAAAGCTGCCATCTTGTCTTTCCGGTGACTTATCACCTCTGAGACTAACTCCCCACAACTGGGGAGATAGCTTCTCATCTTCACGAGGGAAATATTGTGAGATTTCCCAGAAGTCTCAGGAAAAAGCCATGCCCACACGGAAGCCGCATTGGCTACTCAATGGCTATCTCCAGATTAACAGGCTAGACTCCACCCCTACATTTCAATCATAAAATTAACATAAGCACATGACTGCCACACTGATGAAACTAATATTATATATAGGCTTCATCATAAGAGAATAGATATTAGAAGGTTAATTGGAGAAATTTTTATTGAAGCATGAAGTGGTGAGACATTGAAGTACAAACGATAATGAGTAAATAGAACAGAATGCTATATCTAACTGGTTTTAGGATTTCCATCAAGGGTAACTTCTAAGATTTAAAGCTGCTCCATTAGGAACATTTTCTTTATATTTGGAGACATGGTAAGAATATAGAGAGAACTACATTTTAGGGATAAAAGGGAAATTTGAATGTTAGCCCTACTGAATTCTAGGTAGTGGCAAGTTATCAACAAATAGCTTGATATATAAAAATTGAAACTTTTTGTATATATGAGCAGTAGAGATTTGGTTTTGATAGTCCTAAAAGAAGAATTTTTAAAAACATTTTAAAAGAAGAATTATTTAATAGTATGCAATTACATTGTCTAGTTAGAAATTGTAGAAAGATCTGTGGAATGTATTTCTCATTGGAAAAATTTTGGAAAAGAAAGTACAACAGAAGTAAAAGGGGCACAAATAGCAGGTGAATGGCAACTTAATATAAATATACACACGACTTACAAGAGTAAAAGTCGAGTCAGAGGTGTTAAGGCAATTGAAATGGTCTCTTTAAAAGAAAAGATCATCTTTCTTGCTTTTGTGAGTCCTACCATAATGGCTGGAACTTGATAGGAACAGCAGTCTGGAGAGCAATGACACTTTGAGTGGAGTAAAGATGCTGCACAAGTCCTCTGGCTATAAGGCAAGGAGATTGCTTTGAGGATTAAGCCTGAAGAAAGCCAGGGCATCTCAATATCCTCATATGCATGCAAATGGTGGACATTGAATAAGGGAAAGCCAAAAAGAATAGGTGCATTTGAATTATGATTCTGCTGAATAATATAGAAGGTACTGTGGCTTGCCAAAAGATAATGCATATTTTTCTGGAAAGAAATTCAGTCAGAATGCTGAGGGGCAAAGATGGTAAGACTTCATCTCATGTACTTTGAGCGTGTCGTCTTGAGAGACAAGTCCCTGGAGAAGAACAGCAGGTTTGGTAAGGTACGGTATGGAGGCAGTAAACAAAAGGAAGAACCTCACCAAGATGGATTGACACAGTGACTGCAACAGTGGGCTCGACATGAGAGCAATTGGGAAGATGGTTTTGGACTGGGAAGCGTTTCCTATTACTGTACAAGGGTTGCTATGATTTGTTGGATGCTACAAGGCCTCTTACAACAGAAGTGGAGTGTTATAGAATAAAGTGCAAAACAATGGTCTACCGATATTAAAATCAGGAAATACACTTGGAAATGAGAATAGACCCTCTTGTTCCCTGAAAGACAGCCTTGAGGAAATAAATAGAAATATTTTAGAACTAGTTAGAAAAAAAAATGTTCTGAGAGCACCCATCTTGATATTGTTGATATTTCCATAAAGTAAATAGAGATATCATCATTTAAATAGTAGTGGAATAGTTTAAGGGACTGATGTTTTCAGAAGGTATTTGAAACCTCTGATGTGAAGAAACAACACACAAATGCATAAATAGAAGGAATAGGGTGGGCCCATTTGAAACAGGATAGTCGGATTTGAACTTGGACTAATAGCGATGATATTGTGATTTTCTAGTCATGTTTAACTGAAAGTAAGAACTTGTACATATGCATTCATTATACAAAGTTTGCTTTTATTAATAAGTTCACTTCTTAAAATGCTCATATTTACAATAGTCTCAATAGTATTATATTCTTATTATACCTCCAAAAGCACAACATAATGTACAAAGGACTTGTACAGAAAATAGAAAATCTTCAGGAAAATTCCAATATGCTATATGTTACATTCTTCCTTTCCACTACATTAATCATCATATATAACTCTTCTAAATATTGCACAGTTAATATAGTTTCATAAAAAAGATACTTCAATTTTGAGGGAAAATGATTCTGTAAAATAATGCTGTCATTAAATCATTTTGAACAAAGCTCACTGCTAGAAAAATAAGAGAGTTTTTGAGATTCCATGACTGTCAGAAGAATAAAATTTCATTTAATTTCATTTGCAAAATTGTTCTGAAATATCATATTTGAATTATAATTGATGAGTGATGAAGTGATCAGGAAATGAAAATGCTGATTGCGTGTAACATTTAGACATGAATTTGGGTTTCCTGCTATCATTATTCATTCATATAGAGCACAGATTGTAGCTTTTCAGCCTTTTTAAAAAAATGTTTATGTGATAAATGTTAAAATATAAATGTAGTCTAGGATAGAGGAAAGGAATTGAGATGCTTTTAAATGTACAATGGTACATTCTAAATAGATTAATTCAAATGGGTTCCTAAGAATGGCAAAAGTGTGAATTGACAATAAACAAATATTATTTTGCTAATAATATTCAAAATATAAAAATTTCTACCATTCTTCAGTTTCATGTTTATTCAGCCTCTTTTTATCTGATGTATTTATCTACATCTTGATTTATTTTTTCAATCTTAAAATCCTTTCTCTGACAATAGAACCCTTTGATATGTGTAAAAGAGCAATGCTCTCTACAGTGCCATCCAATCATATGTGATGATGCTCTGAAACATTCCTCCTATGATGTTCTTCTGGGTACTGTACAAAATATTTTAATTTTTAGAAAGTGAAGGACAGCCATTATTTCCCTGTGTTGTACATTGGGTTGCTGTTATTCAGAAGTTGGAAAATTTATGTTCAACCTTTCTAACCAAGGAAGACCCTTCTTGTAAATTTTATCTGATCATGCTTCACAGATTGCTACTGAAAGTTTTCTCTGTTGTAAAGGTATTCCAAAGACATATTGATCATACCGAGTTTCTCCGAAAATAAGACAAGGTCTAATATTTTTTTCTCAAGAGGACACCCTAAGGCTTATTTTCAGAGAATATGTTATTTTTCCTAAGACCAGTAAAGCAATCTACGTTCATTCAAATATAGTTAAGTAATCTCCTAGAACATCATCAGAACTCATCAAACCCCGAATTCCATTCTGAATTTCTTACAACTCTATTTTCTTTAAAATCATGGGCCCACTCTCTCATGTCGAGCAATAGAGCTCTCATTCAATGAGCAGTTATTTCTCGTTCACATAACCTCCTCCAAGTGCATTAGTAACAATGTGCTCTGTGATTTCATCATAACCTCTTGGAGACTAGGCTTCACAATGTTTCCATGCTGCTTTCTTGTCATTCTATTTTTATGTAGTTTTTAATTTCCAGACACAAATGATCCTTGCATAGCCTGTTTATTGCAATATCAACTCTGAAGATAGGTCATGATGAGATAGATGAGAGGGGCTGCCCATCTTCATCACCACTCCATGACAAAATGCATGCGTTGTGCAGATATGCTGCATAGCCACGCCCATCACTTGGTCTTATATTCATGGTAGGGCTTATATTGCACAAATGCTTAGAAATCCTCTTGGGCTTGTTTTGTGGGTAGGTCTTATTTTCAGGGAAACGTGGTACATTGAGGACATGCATTCAATTTAATCTTCTGTCAGTTCCTTTTAGTAAATGATAGGTTTTAGGACATTCTTTTAATGCAAAGAAGCAGTTTCTAGTTGTAATTTTGAGCAAATTGAGTAATTTCGTAAATTAAGAGGATTATACTGGAGTGCTCTACCATGCATCCTAATCTACTTATGACATCAAAGACCTGGGGTCCTCAAGCTACGGCACACGGGCCACATGCAGCCTGTCGAGGACATTTATCCAACCTACCAGGTGTTTTTGCTCCCGCTGTCTGTCCTGCTTAGCAGCCTACTCATCCAGAACCTGCAGTGAATTTGTTCATTTTTTTAAAATTATAGTCTGACCCTCCAACAGTCTGAGGGACAGTGAACTGGCACCTGTTTAAAAAGTTTGAGGACTCCTGGTTAGCTGTAGATGCAGGCACGGGCCTTAAAGTTAAGGATGTAATAAAGACCCAACAAGGCACGCCTGTCTCAAAGAAACCTGATTCCATCATAAATGGATATTTTAGAGTAATATTAGAATTCTAGCCTTTGAACATTTGACTACATAAACTGCTAAAATTCACATGCTATGAGGATCTCATTGAATAATTTTCTTCCCCATCTAGTCTGCTTAGATGTGCCCCATCTGGAAATTTGAACAGAAGTACCCCAACTTTTATAAGAATAATCTTTTACTGCTCTATATTTTGACTCTGGAAAGTGAAAAAAATAGTGGAACTTTAATGAATATGGCATGCAGAATTTGGTGGGTTTTTTTGTGCTGGGTTGTATGTGCACCCTATTTAATGGTTTTTGGTCATAGACTCATGAATCTAAAAGTTAGGATAGTATAATGTATATAATATTTTTACTAGTTAATTGAAACCTATAGTTTTATGCTTGTTTGTTTCACAGTTGCACATAATTCTAATATTCTGGATTTCACCATTCAAATTTGAACATTCTCTTTTTAGTCACTGGGAGAAACATTTTTAAATACATATATCATATTGTTTCATAGTTCAGTCATGTCAAGTAAAATTGCACAATTGCTGCTTTGATCAGTTTCCAGATATTACTTTTCTACATAAACACCCTGACTTCATCTCTAAATGTTTAATGATCCAAGATTCAACAAAGTGTAGAATTTTGAATTATAACATCTATAATTTTGTTTCTTTCTCTTTTCTATTTTCAACAAATCAGTAGTATATTTTAATTAAATTCCTATAATGCATCTACCTATGTGTGTTCGTTTTGGCATATATAGTTGGAGAATACTTGGTTCTTGTCTTCAGGTAACATGCAATCTAGTAGTTCAATAAACAAGTATTCAGTGAGTCTACTCACATGATAGCATATACAGAAGTTGTTATGAGTTGGACAGAGTCAGAAGATTTTGCCAGAGGAGGTGAGGCTGAGTTTTTCAAGCTCAGCAGGAAAGATTAAGGCCTTCATCAGCTGAAGACCTGAGATGGTTGCCAAAGCAGAATAAGTCAGGATATAAAGGTATGCGATTTACTTATTTAAGAAATATGAATGTTCTTTGTGGGCTAAACAAAGTTGCTTTTGTGTTATTTTGTGGCTTTGTATTTTGGTGGGGGAGCGTGGTGGGAGGGAATAGAGGCTTCTATAGAAGTAAAAAGCAGGGTGAGATTAGTTAGGATCATGTTTAATTATTTAATTCTGAAATGTGAGTCATTGGACAATGTTGAGAATGGAAACTTGAAAAACTTAGAAGACAAGAGAATAGAGAGTAGACTTAAAAGGGAGAAAAATTGGAATAAGGAAATCAATTAGGAGATCATTATAGTACTTTTGATAAGTGTATTTGAATAGCTTAGTTTAAGATGATAGAGTCTGGGGTTCCCAACCTGCTCTCTAGGGCAGCCAGACAGCTTGGTAGGGCGCCGAACTGATGCCAATGAACCACATACCATCTTATCTCGATGGATCAATTGAAGGTTACATGGGGGGAAGGCTGTTCATGTCAACTGCGATTAAATTGTCATGGGGGGGGGGGGATGGGATGCTGACCATTTAGTAGCTGTTATGAAAAGTTATAACAGAGGGCAACCTGGACAGGTAGACAAACCTCACAGAGGGTTGATGGAGGTACAGGGATAGGACTATCAAGTCAGGAGAGGGGCAAGGGAACAGACATGTCTGAGGGAAGACAAGTACAGGTGTGTTGGTGGAGAAGGCGGAAGGACTGCTCTCCAACAGTAGAGCAGGAGGCATGTGGCCAAAAAACATTTAAGGACCCTAACTGGGGGTGTATCCCTGATAATATGTACCAAATATACCAAATTGGCCTGAGTTTCTGGAAAGATTCTGGGGATGCAAGCCTAGTGCCATAGAGCACTCTGGTATTGACTCCCAGATCTTCAAGGACATAACACAGCTCCGAAGGCTGTGAAAGGAATATCCAGTGTGGAAACTCCACTAGATGAACTGGACACTGCTTCAAACACATATGCAACCTGGGGATTTAAGTGCAGAAATGCACGCTCTTTGAAGAAGACAGATACTCTAAGTACATTACTTTCTATAAGCAGACACACATTGACTTAGTACATCAATTTCCACTATGCTATAGTAAGCTGTATCTTATTTCTGTGAATCTATGAGAAACAAATTATATATATAGTCTGGATTACATAAATTCAGGAATTAAAAAATGCAAGCCTGCAGGATATAATGATATTTTTTTGGAGATCAAATATAGGGAACACAAGCAAGCAGCAGTTTGTAAAAGGAAAAGGATGCTTGCACATTTTGAATTTGATGTCCCTATGGGCACCATCTAGTCGTAATGAAATGACTAAGCCTCAAGACATGGACTAGCAGAGTCTTGATTGGAGAAGCAGTTCCACTGTAATTTGAGGTCCCCTGAAAGGAAGGACATAGTAAGAACAAAAGACTAAGGTCTAAGTCTTTTGATGACAACTGGAAGTAGAGGAGATGTATCAGAGGGATTTCATTTTACAGATTTCTCAAAATTCTGAATTTGTTCAGCCAAGACACTTCTATAATTTAAAAAAATTACTAAATAATTTTAAAAGTATACTAAATTGTAAATTGAAAAAATATGAGAATCTATGTTATTTGAAATCAGCATAATCTGTGTTATGTAAATGAATACATAAATATATTTTGAACCTACATTTTATAGTTATGACCCATAGTTTTTCTATATTTGATACACACAGCACATAATATTTTAATAGTTCTTCTGAATAACTGGAAAGAGAAGATAGAATCATAGAAAGAATATCAAAGTATAAAATGCTCAGTAATTACTCTCAGTTACAAAATCTGTGAATTGAATAATGCTTACCATAATATATAAGACAGAATTTAATTTTACTACCAGAATTAAAATCATTTTTTGAAGAATCTGTAATTAGGGGTTTCATTGAACATGACACATTATGACACCTTCTCTAGATGAAATACCTGTGATATAGGAAATTCAATGTCTATATAAAATTGATATTATTTAGAGCTGAGTTACTCTTTGTAACTGAGCATAACATTTGCAAATATTATATATCACCCAGTTGGATTCTTGGATAAAAGTAGCACTGCAGACACTGAAGACAAATTTCTAGTGTAACTCAATAGTTAACTTTAAAAAAGTGCTTTCTGCAGAAGGAAACCGAAAACTTTTGCTATTAAAATGAAATGATGACTTCATATCCATGAAAATATATTACTGTGCATGATCCGGTTCGATGACTTCATTTTAAGAGAGATAACAGAGATCAACAGGGTTAGCACGAGCAGCCAGCATAGTTAGAAGTACATTAGAATTTGCATATGATGAGGGATTGGAGCAACAGCCATTCCAATGGTATATAAACAAGAAATTCTAGACCAAGAGTTTTGGTTGAGAAAGTTACAAATGTGAAATCTATGATAGAAAATGAGTTAATCTTTTTTCTTTCTTCTATGTTACTTTTAAAATGGATTTTGACTGTCAAATTTGTTAGAAATATACTCTCCCAAGCAACTTTATAGATATAATTATTAAAGATTTCAGTAATGTACTTACTTGTATAATTTATGACTAGCTATAGGCTTTATTTTCCCAGAGTTTATATAACAAACTTTTTTTTATTGGATTTGGTCATTTCTAAAGCCGGATTAAAATCATTAATAACGTTCACAGTTATGTAAGCCTGAGCCATCGTTGCCTTATTCATTAAATCTACTTCGGCAACCCAAAATGTAGCTGCTGGCTTGATCAGATCTGCAGCTGGATCTTTTACTGGCTCATTGATTTTTATCATGCAGTGAGTATTCTGACCTGACACATCAGCTTTTGAAATAGCCACTTGTCTTCTTTCTCTGGGCAAATAGCTACAGGATGCATTTTTGAAATGTTGATCTAATTTATTTTGCTCTCATTGAACATCTGTGGGAGAGGAAAGGCTGGTCGCCATGTGTTGAGGTTTACATATACTCTGGGGCTCATCTCACCTCTGTGTACACTCTTGCAGGATCAGCTTAGGCAAATGTGTTTAGGTGGCAAAACAGGTCTCCAGTATTTTGCATCTTTTCATTCGACTTACCTCACATTTCCAGCACTCACCTACAGGCATTTTGGTTTTCCTCCTCCTTCCCACTAGAATTTCACTGTGGTCCCAGACCTACAAAATAATGTGGATATTTAATATAAAAATAAACAACCTGGTTCCCCCCCAAAAAACCTCTATAAGAACATTCATATTTCATTTGTTGTTAATTTCCCTGAACATTCCCCAATACACAGAAGTTTTTTTGTCCCACTGGAATGATGGAAGTCCAATGCCTTTACCACATTAGCCTTCATCCTGGTTAACATGTTTATTCCCTCCTTCATGATAGTTGTAGACCACGTGCCCAGGCCATAAGAGATATCATGTATTTCAGGGAAATCACCTTAGCAGTACTTCTCAAACTTCCTAAAGCCGCAACCCTTTAATACAGTTCCTCATGCTATGGTGACCCTACTCCCAACCATAAAATTATTTTTGTTGCGACTCCATAGCCGTAAATTTGCTATAAATTGGGTGACACCTGTGAAAGGATTATTCAGCCCCCAAAGGTATTGTGACCCACAGATTGAGAACTGCTGTTCTGTGGCATTTTGCTCTGCAAATCCAACTCTATTGTTCTTTTCGTGTTCCCTAAATGAATTCAAGTCAGGATTGGATTAGGCTGCTTGACTAGAGAAACAAATTCAGGGACACATATATTCTTAAGAAAGATCTTTATATAAAACAGCAATTGTATATTGAGAAACATTCAAGCCCAGTCCAGATCAAGCCTATAAGTCTGTTATTAGCCTATAAGCCCATTATTAGTACAGACACCCCTTAGGATACACACACCATACAGAATGCAGGAAAATCATAGGTTGGTGGATCAAATGTGTTGTGCACCTAGTCACACTGGAAATATGTCTCTACATGGCGCAGGTCTCCACATGGCTCCTTCTGGCCTCAACCTGGCTCCACGTGACTTGTCGGGAGAAATGTGACACAAAGGGAATCTTCCCAGAATCCTCATGAGAAGGGTATGCCCACAGGATGCATCATCAGGCTCTGATCTGAATTGACAGGTCGACACCCCTACACTTCTTTGTCAAGTCGACATGAAGTTATGTAACAAGGCAATTAGGGTATGTTGCAGACATCAGAAGTACCAAACAGAGGTCCTTCAAAGAGCAAAATACTTAATTCAGAGAAGTACCTGGTACCAAGAGTAATCTGGGAGCAAATTGCGTTTTGTGCACATTCTTTTGTAGGCATTGTAGTCCGCCCTGCTATTCCAAACCATCTAAATTCAGCCTTAAAAAAGATTCCAAACAAGCTGCCAGAGAGTTTGTTCCAGATACTGGTGAACTCAGCTGTCTCCGAGAAGAACAGTCTTTCTTCAGTGGTGCCTCCTGATGTAGTCAAACATCCAGTCTTGCGTTAGCATTTCAGTGGGTAACATTTATACCACCCAGTGCCTCTCTGTTCCGCTCTTGGGCAAGTTAATGGCATCTGTGCTTTCTCTAAGCCTAGTGTTGATTTATGGTGTTGGTTATGCGGAACAAACTCTGCTGCAAAATAACCTTTGTTCAGTCTTAAAAAGATGTCAAGGGCTAAAGTGCACTTGACACAAGCCACACCATCTCAATTACCTGTTGTGTGGATGGAAGTTGAACAATAAATAAGAACACTGAGAAAAATCTGTGCACTCCAATGATGACGATGATGAAGGATCTTACCATTAGAATGAACAAATCTTTCTTTCAGGAAGTACAACCGGAATACTCCTTAAAAGCAAAGTTGATGCTGCATTTTCGAATGTACTTCAAACTTGTTTTCAGGAGGGGAAGCCCTAGAGAGGAATCTCAGGCTTAGAAAAGCTTGCAAGTCAGAGAAAAAGACAACTATTCTTAACAAGGTACCTTTAGCAGTGAGAAGCCTGCTGGGGTAAGGGTTACAATCTGGGCTTCTCTCCGCAGTCAGCAGTTCAAAACTTCCAGCTGCTCTGCAAGAGAAAAGTGAGACTGTTTTACTCTTGTAAAGAGTTACAGCCTCAGAAATGAACAGTAGTTGTTCTCCTCTGCCCAATATGCTTGCTCTGAGTGGGCGTGCAGTCGGTAGCAGTGAGTTTGTGTGTTGTTTGTTTAGCTGTGAGCCCAAACATAGCAGCGATTGTGACACGTGCAGGAGCTGACTTTCATACTGTGACACAGAGTGGAACTATGAGCAGTCATAGTCATTGGCACTTAATAGCAATATCTGGAACCAAGTCACTGGCACTTAATAGCAATACCTCTGTCAACACACTGTCTTTGACTTGATTCATAGTGACCCTGCAGTGCTGACATATAAAGATTTGTATGTCTGCATTTGTGCGCTTATAAAACTTACACATACATCCAACTTTCGACTTATTCTGACCTACCCTTCAATTTAGCCCATTCACTTTTTGTATCTCTAACTATTTCATATTCCCACTTAAAAAATAAAAGATTTCTTTACTCGCTCTTGTACTTCATATCATTTCCAAGACTCTTATTCTATATATTGTCCCAACTTTCATCTCGCCGGTGTTCACGCTTTGTGAGCGGAAGGAAGTGAACACGGCTGCCCTTCTCTCCACAAACTCAGTGCCAGCGGGCACATTCTGACTCAGGCAGCTCCACAGGACAGGGCCACTCAATGCCACTGAGTCTACACTGAGTCGCAGCAACCCTGTAGGGCCGGGTGAAAGTTCCCCTTGTGTTTTTTCAAGACTGTAACTCATTATGGGAGGACACAGCCTGATCTCACTCCCACAGAGTGACTTGTGGTTTTCATCTTGCGATTAGCAGCCCCCCGCACCCGCCCAAGTAGTCATCACTGTTATCACCAGAGCTCACTTCCTTGGGGTAGATTGATAATTTAAAAGCATCTGGTGCACTGACTGACTTACATGCGTGTGTGTGTGTGTGTGTGTGTGTGTGTGTGTTGTACTGACTGACTTACATGGTGTGTTGTGTGTTCACTGACTGGCATGATGTGTGTGTATGTTATACTAACTGGCATGGTGTGTCTGGTGCACTGACTGACTGGCATGGTGTGTGTGCGTGTGTGCGCGCACACATATAGTGAACTCTCTGGTGCTGTGAGCAGGGCAGTGACTACAAAAAGTGTCAGAGGCCCCTTTTCCGCAGTCTCCTGCAGCCCTTGTGTGTCATTAGTGATTGGAGGAGGCATCCTTGGGAGTTCCCTTAGTGATTACAGTTGGAAAGGTTTTTCAAACATTTCTTAAAACATCCCCAAGAAGCCTTTTTAAAACAACTCCCAGTTTATATGTGACACTGCTGATGATTTTATAGACACCCTGTCTCTGTGCTAATTGCGCAGAGATGGAATGGAGGACAGTTGCTGAAAAAATGGCCATGGAATACAGATTTAATAAAAAAAATGTCATTTTCTTTCAATTCCTCGGAAAGTTCTAGACCTGCTCACCATGATGTGAATACATATAATTTTCCCTTTTGTGTCCATTATGTGGAGGTTTTATTTTTGTAGTGCTCAACAGTAGCTGAGATGCTGTGGGGAGTGTACTTCTGGGTTCTCATCTCCAAGACGCTCCATCCTGCACAGGCAGCTCAAGATACACTCATGTTCCAGCAGCAGTGGGGGAGAGGGTTAATGGCCTGCATTCTATTTCTGCCCCCTTTTTCTTTGCTCAGCAGTATACTATTTGGCTGGCATTATTTAGTCTTATTTCTGTACTCTCTCCCCCTTCACCTTTTCTTTCCATAGATCACTACCATGTGAGTGGTTTGTAATTCTCCTCGGTAGCTTGTGCGTCCCACTCTCTCCCCCGTCAGCCTTTTTTCTCTCTCTTTGTGTGTGTGTCAGACTTGATCCTGACACCAAGCCTTGATTAAAACCCCAGAGTATGCCATTCACTTCTTGCTATCGCCACATCTTGCGTCTTTTATCTGGATTCAGAAAGTGAAAGTTACAGAGCATACTGGATTAGGCAAGCCTGGGGGAGCATTGGACAGGAACTCTGGGAATTCTAGTGTGGGTTATATGGCCATCCTCTTGAAAAAGCAGCATAGCTGCTCCCAGAAAGGTCTGATTTGAGAGACAAGAGAAGTGTACATATTCTTCCTAAAAATCTCTTGCTCTCAAATACTCAGTCAGGCTTTTATGGTACTGAAACTCTGAGTTACATTATTTCTGACACACAATATCAATATTAATGTAGCTATTACAAAATGTATGTTTTAAAAAGTTTAAATATTTAATTTTATATCTTTAGTGGTAAAGTTGAATGACACGAATTCTCTTAATCATGTTACACAATCAACAATATCTGTTGTCAAAATGTCTATCACTGTAAACAGAAGTCCAGTGCTTTCTAAAGAATGATTCTTCCTTTCTTATCTCCCATGTTAGCCTCTGGTAAACTTTGGTCTCTATATATTTTCTATTCTAAGCTATGTCAAATATGTGAGGCAATATAATGTCTGTTCTTTTATCCCTTACTCACCTCCATTCACGGAATGCTTTCAATATTTTTTTCTTTTTACTTATGCACCAACTATTATCCTAATCTCCAGTGTCTGAAGCTCTTATCCATAAACTTATTCCATTTTCTGCTCAGTATTTTATTCTGGAAATATGTCACGGGACAGAAGACTCTGTAGTTGGTGAATTACAAGAAAACAGGATTTAAAGTAAATTTAAAGTAAATGATAAAGCGTGTTCTATAAAGCAACAAATGTGACACAGTCCATGAAGTCACAGTAGGTTACAGTGCCAGGGTGGGTTTTTATATTGGTGCCCCTGGGACTCCATACATTTAGAAATTGCTTTGAAATATGAATCTCCTTTTGCTAGTTGACAATGAATCATCTGAGATATGGTCACTCCTACTACAATATAGCAAAACCTTGCTTTACCATGATCATTATCGAATCTACTTTTTTTGGTGATACCTTGTGTTTCTAATTGGAGCTCCGATGGAGTATTAATTAGGGGTTGGCCTGCTAAGTGCCAGGTCGAAACCAACAGCCGCTCTTCAGGAGAAAAACAGGGCTTTCTACTCCAGAGAGAATTATCAGAAATGTACAGGGGAAGTTGCAACTAGAGAGTTGCAATGCGTCCCCATGGATTCAGTGGCAGTGGGTTTTGCTTTGGTGCGTTTCCAGTACCTTTGAACCTCGAGAATGAGTCTTCCAGCACTATATGTACTTTTGTTACTCATAGAGTTTTCAGAGACTAGTTTTTAGATGTAAATCTCCACACAATTTTTTGTTTGTTTTCTTAGTCATACTTCTCCTGGAACCTGTACTGTGACTTGCCTGCCTTAAGTGACCTACTGATATTTGAAGTATTGTTAGCATATTTCTAGCATCATAGCAACATGCAAGTGGCAGCCGGTGGAAAATTCACCCCGGACTCCCTTCAGCCCATTGATCAGCAGCATGGAGCCTCAAACAAACAAACATAAGATCATCAGACAATTAACAGAAAATGAGAAAGAAGCACATGATGTGTTCAATGTAAAGGACCATCTTAGGTAATACTCTGAATATTACCATCTGTAGGGTCTGAAGAAATGGAAAAGAAATCTTTCAAGCATTCACTCAGCCAAGACAAATGCATCTTTTAAATTCTCATAATGCAGTATTGTGTGGAACATATCTGGTAGATTAATGACCAGCTGTGGTGAAGGCCTGGAGCTCAATTTTAAGCTAGTGATAAATATCCTGGATTTAGAGGATTAAATGTTTTTGTAACTGAGATATATCTTATGAAATGATAAAAACAATTACTCTACCACATATAGAAATCTCACACATTGAAACCAGATTTAATTAGCTATGTCTCTCTAAATGAAATTCATTGAACAAACACGCATATTTTTTCATATGAAAAATCATGTGGACTAGAGACTTGCTTTGTTTGTCTCTTTTACAATATTAATCTATTTTCTCAGATAATGTACTTTACATGCTCTTCCTTCCAAATTTCTTCCTTTTGCACAAAATTATCATTTGAAACATGAGAAGCCTTGGTAATTTTAGAAAACTGTTTCATCAAGTATAATGGGCTTCCTTCTAATGAAGCAATGCAAGTTGTCCACCAATTAGAGGGTGAATAAACAAATCCATAAAATCTGGTAGGTCATGGATATAAAATACATATAATTGTTAATGGATTTAGGAGGTCACAACATTTGCCCATTTTTTATGCATTACTCTAGGGTTTCCATTTCCAGAAACCATAAAATAAAATATATATTTAATATCATTTCAGAACTACTATACGAAATTTAGAACATGGATTTTCCCCCCCTGTCTTCCTAGAAACTGTGTAGAATATAACATACAACTTGGAAATACAGATCACATTTAAATAAAATTCATTCTAAAATTTATTAATATTATAACCTTGGATAAATTATTTAACTCTCTATTGCCAGGAACATGCCTACATCTTCCTTCATTGTTACGCCTGCTGCCACCAGCTGCCCCTCCCACACCACTCTAGACTGGGTCCTGTCATTCATTGCAATGGCCATGCAGAACACGCCACCATGAATGGAGATTTCTCAGGAAGAGCATGGATTACAAGTCAGGATCAGCACACAGTAAGGAGACAGCACACAGTCTCCTCACCAGCAGGAACACCCTTCTCTGTTTCTCAGCCTCTCAGCCGCATCATCCCTGGGTCTACAACTTTTACAGCCAGCAAAACAGCTTTCCTGTTGCTGTGTCCCACCCCCTTTGCCTACAGTTCGAAACATAAACCTGGACTGGATGTGGAGAAAATACCCCACAGTCTCTGTGCTGCTCCCCCAAGTCCCTGTCTCCAAGTCCCTGCTACATCTGGTCTCAGGGCTCTGTATGTCCTCTCTCCAACAGAAGTCTTGAATAAGCTCTTTCAAGGTCTTCAGGTATTCTTACTCCTCTCTTGTACTTCAAAGCTGCTTCAAAGAGAGCTCATCTTCATAGCCAGGAGGAGGAGAGAGGTAACCAAATGTGACCCAGCTGAGATCTCACCCCGCTACAGTTCTCGTAATTAAAAGTGTAAGAAGGAAGAAGGTTCAAGAGATTCGTGGCACATTTTATACATTTAAATTTTCTGAACATTGTAATGTATGTGAATTGTACAGGATCATTTTAGATAGACTCGCTTACATTTATGATAATGAAGCTTCCAGTATGTGGGAAATTTTTGTTCTTATACTATGGTAGTGGCATCTGGTGCTCACGGTGGTTCATACATTGTGACAGACTGAGTTCAAATTCTGATTTTAATCGCTACACAGTGGATGAATGTGGGTCACTGGCCTCTCTGTAACTCAGCTTCATCATGTGGTAAATGAAGGTTATACCAATACTTTTCAACTTAAATTTTTGAGCTTTAATATAGTTATATATTAAAAATACTAGAACATACTTGGAGCACCATACGTACTTTATAAAATTTGCTATTATCTTATATAATTTCATGATTAAAATCCTGCTGATGCTTACATAAATATGTCATTTTATTCTTTTATTTATTTATTTATTTATTTTTAATTTTTTAATTTTTTTTTTTAGGCAGCACTGCCGTGGTGGTGGGAGTAGGAGGCCCAGCCTTTGCTCCTGGGAGCCGGAATCGAACCTCCATCCCAGTGGGCCGCAGTCCCGCATACAACCACTACGCCACCGGGGCTCAGCCTCATTTTATTCTTAATAATTATTCTAGCCTTAATAATGATTCTTAATTTTCAAATTTTCCATAATGGAAATACATTAGCTTTACAGGTAGAAAAAGAGATGACAAGAGTTATTGCATCAGAATAACTAGTCTGTTAACCACTTGGATCCAGAGAGAATTGTGCATATTCAGTGAAGGGATCAGAAGTAGTGAGGATCATGTAACCATGGTAGACAGAAGGAACTAAAGAAGGAAGGAAAGCAGGAAACGAAAGGACAAAAGTAACAGTGATATGAAAGAAATAAACTTTTGACACTGAAGCATGGTTCTCCAGTTAAATTGATGTCAGAGAATGATACATCAAGGAAAGACATTTCATCATAGTTGGGTGAATTAAATAGTTGACATTTATGTGGCACTGTGATTCTGTAACTCAGAGATGAGTATCATTGATGTATAACATCATAATTATTTAAATGATAGAAAATTAATTTTAGTTAAAAACGCTGGATGCATTTCTAGTAGATTTTAAAGTTTTGACTAGAATAAACAATCAGTTATACCAAAAATGCTCATTAGCCCCTGTCAATGTACTGTGTTTACTTGAAGCAGCCCTGGTAGCGTGGTGGATCGTCTCTGGGTTAGTAACCCAAAGATCAGCAGTTTAAATCCCCTGCTACTCCTCTGGAGAAAGGAATGACTTTCTTCTCTGGTGAAGATCCACAGTCTTGAAACCTAGAGCGAAGGTTCTGTTCTGTCCTCTAGGGTCACCACAATGAGTCATAATCAATGAGTCACAAGTCCTGGGGTTTTAAAGAACCCCTACATTATACTTGAAGGAGTTAACAATGATTATAAGAAGCCATTTTGTGTTGTCTTTGCCAATAAATTTAAAATAAAACTGTAAAAAGCAAAAACAAAAACCTCTTTCATGTGATTTTTCTGTATGGAAAATAGAAGAAAGTATAGTATTATTTTATATTATACATAACATAGTGCAAAATAATTTCCTTTAAGCATATTACTAAAAGACCAGTTCTGATGAGAAGATATTAAAAATACTCCAAATGTCCAAGTTTCCAAGATGCTTTAACTTTCCATTATTCATGATATCAACCACCACTGTGCCCCACAGTGTATTTTTTAACATCCCAGGTCTGCCATTTGCTGCAATGTCTCTCAAATATTATGAACCATGAAGGAAATGTCTCAATTGTTTGTGGGAGTTGGTAAATTTCAAACCAAAGTTCAGACATATATCTGAGGTAGCCTCTTGAAAAACAGCAAGACACATGATTTCTCCACACTGAAAACATGGAAATTAAATCCACTCCATCTATGGGAAACTAACAATGGAGAAGCTCAATGACAGTGGCTGAAATCAGGTCAGGAGCCTGCTGTGGAGCAGACCATCAACTGTTCATATGGAAGTTATAGCTGAAGAAAATTAAAATCCAGGAGAGCCAATATTTGCCCTTGACTTTACCCAACCTGAATGTCAAGAACATCTCAAGAACAGATTTGACACATTGAGTACTAATGACAGAATACTTGATGAGCCGTGGGAGGATGTTGAGAGCATTATACATGAAGAAAGCAAAAGGTCATTACAAACCCAGGAAAGAAAGAAGAAAGAAACCATCAAAGTGGGTGTCAGAAGAGACTCTGAAACTTGTTTTTGATCATTGAATAGTTAAGGCAAATGAAAGAAATGATTAAGTCAAAGAGTTGAATAGAAATTATTAAGGCACAGTATCAAATTATATCCCAGCTTAATCCTGCTCATTAGCATACCATAACTTCTTCCAAAATGGGATTATTAAACTGTACAGGCTAGACTTCACAATAAATGCATCATAAACAAGAGGACTACCTATATTTGTAAGGTGTATATTAAACTCATCTCCAATTGTGTAACAGAAAATCTATTTTGGTTAATTTTCTATACTTTATTACAAACCAAAAGCAATTACTTAATTTTTATCAATATGTAAATGTGACATTTCTAAGTCTAATCCATTAAATTTTAAAATGTTAAAGATTTTCAATAATTTTAAATGTAGCTCAGAGTAGGTATTAAATTTAAAAGACCTGTGATGAGCCCAAACAAAGCAATGGCAATTGATTCAGTTCTGACTTTCTGGGACACCACAGGAAGGAAGAGAGCCACTTAGTAGGGATCAAGACTGTGTATCTTTGTATCAACAGCCTCGTTGTTCCCTTGTGAAGTGGGTGGTGGCTGTGAACCAGTAGCCTGGAAAGAGTTAGCACTTCAACATTTAGGCCAGTGTGTCACTAGGAATTCTCATCAAACAAAGCAAGTTTCTCTGCCATCAAGTCAATGCTGCCACATAGACTAAACAGACAACGCTATTAAGTTGCAAAGTGTTCGTCATGATTTTGATTCATGCTAATTTCTGCATGGCTTACCCATTAAATATAGTATGAAAAGCAGCATTATGATTTAAACTTGTCAAATGCAGCCAGCATTTGTAGGGGCTTTGTTTTATGTACAGAATTCTTAAGAACTACAATCATGGAATGCAAATTGCTATTATAGTGAATTCTTGAAGAAAAAACATTCTCAGTGAATTGCACATATGTGAAGTAGAATGAAGTTGTTCTTCCATCTGTGTTGATTAAAGGAAGTGTAACGGTTTTGATTCTGTATGCTTAGCTCTTCAAGAATTTTTCTCTTTAGAAATAAAATTCTGTGAATTGTACTCCATTTGTGCTTACAAATATCTCTCTGAATGAGTCTACGTAGAAGACATTCTCTGCTCAATCCAATTAGATAATTTTGCTTTGCAATAACTGTTCTTCTAAATAATTATCTGAATCCAAGTTCTAAATGTACCCAAACAATGTTTTACCTGCTCCAAATTAATAACACCAAGAGAACCCAAACTCTGTGTTGTGGAATTGAAGCTAAATCATAGCCACTCCACAGAACAGTTTTTGAGCCTATAAATGTTAACAGGAGGAGAGAGCCTCATATTTCTCTGAGGCCCTCAGAGGGCCTGGTGTTTTTACAGTGTCTTTGATTGAATCCCTGCTGTATATGGCAAAGCATAAGCATTGTGGGAAATTTTGAAAGAAATAATACATGTAGATGCTAGATTTATGCTCCTTAGAAATCACCGTAATAGGCAACATTCCACTATTTGAAAAAAAGCACTATATTTACGTCCTTTTGAGAAGACAGGAAGTTGAGATGCTAAGCTGACTATGCTTTGAGATCAAGATGCTGTATTTAATCTGCTGTGTCAAATAATAATTATGGTAAGGAAATGTTACCCCTTTGAGCCAAGAAATTATGGAAATCAATTGGAGATTCTTTTATAATCATCTGGAAGTTTCTTAGAAGAGAAAAAACTTGTAAATTCCCATGACTTTTAAACTGAACTTTTAAAATTGAAAGTTGTTATCTCAGTTCAAGAATGATTCATTTTAGGCCTGAACCCCGGTGGCGTAGTGGTTGTGCGCAGGACTGCGGCCCACTGGGATTGAGGTTCAATTCCAGCAGTGGCTCCACAGAAGCAAAATGCTGGACCTTCTACTCCCACCACCAGAGGACAATGATGCCTAAAAAACAAAACAAAAAGAATGATTCGTTTTAATAGTGTGGCATTGTATAATAAACATCTTCCTAGCAACAATCATTGAAGACAAAATGGGTGCAGAAGCAAATGCAGTGAAGAAAGCTGATGGTGCCTGGATATTAAAAGGCACAATGTCTGGAGTTTTACAGGGTTGTAGTCAAACAAGCAGCATCCAGCAGGGAAGCAACAAAGCCCATATGCAAGTAGCACAGGAACCTGTGTGATCATGAATTGTCAATGGGGAATGGGATCAGAATTTAAAAACTAAGTAATCAAATTTCGGCAGTTAGATAATTTGTTAATATGCAATGGATAGAGTCTAGCCTGTCAACAGGTCACAGCCAATAAGGCCTGTCCTTGGATGTGGCCTTTTCTGAGTATTCTGGAGACTCCTTCTTCCTCCAGGGAGCCACACTCTCCCTGCAAGACATTCCTAATGACAAGCCACATGGAGCTACCATGATGGAACCTGAGTCCTCTAGCTGGAGGAGCCAGCACTGACATGCTTCCATCGCAACTGTATCAAGAAGACATTCCAATACTAGCCTGTGTGCTTCTATTGCATGTGTTGCATGAAAATGAAGAGGAATTTATAAGAAATATCAGACATATGGGCTAATATAGGACTTAGGTACTTGATCTGGGCTTGGCTTGGGTGTTTTCTTAATATGCAATTACTCTTTGATATAACCCTGTCTCTTATACAAAAATGAGTGTCAATGATTTTCTTTTTCTCTATTGAACCTTGCCAAACGCATTGTGGTACCAGGAGTGGGGTACTAGAGAAATGGATCATAAAGATGGAGAGTGGATGTTGTTTGACCCCACCTCATGGTAGGGTTTCTTCTTTGGCTAGTCAGAGGTTAGTTATGTTCATGCAGCTTACTGGGTTGTTTTCTGGGAAGATTATGGGAAGTTAAACTTTTGATCATTTTGTTTGGTTGTAGTCTTTGCTAATTCATGCTTGAAATGGTGAAAATGATTGTGATTCATGTGTATTTTGAACTCAGAGGGATAAATTACTGCTTGAATTTCTCAGAGACCATGCTGCTTAGTGCAAATGGCTGTCAGAAGATCATTATGACTGACAGAAAACCTGACCTTTGCTTGATTCAGTCAGAGGCCAAAAGCAATATATTATATCAATGAAATAAAAGCAATATATTATATCAATGAAATACTTTAGAGAAGGATTAAGTTAAGATAGATAAGAGTATAATTTGATTATGTGAATGCATTGTGGATGGATCCTGAGTTTACTCGTGCTTATGCTTCAGTGCAAAAAAAATCCATTTATGATTTAATGCATGCATGCAAAGCAAGAAAAAAAACAACAACCCAGCAACAACAACTAACAGCTGAAACACTTGAGTAAGGTGGTAAAAAAAATCCAGTCTTTAATGTGTTAAGGTTGAGTTTAAGATCTGGGTCAGCTATGTTTATACTGTTTTTTCTGCCTATTGTAATTGATATACTGCTTGACATAAATGATTAGTGGGAGGTAAAAATAGATAGTTTATAATACAACTTTCCTTCATCCATCAAACTGGAATTGAAATGTGTTAGGACATGCCTGCAAAGAAGGCTTTAAAATGATAACCCACACACAATGTCTTGAGTGCTCCAAGGCATTGGCAAGTAAAAAAGAGTCTTGCTTCAGGGGTCTATTGACAGATTGAAGGGGGAGTAAATGGAACCCTGTGTTTTGAGAAGTTTGAACTGGTACTTTATGTCCAGAGGTGGAAACATCTGGAACCCTGAAGTAACTCCTCTCTAGACTGAACTTTTAAAGGGAGCCTGTGGGCAGGCTGAAATACTTGCTGGATGACCACCTGGATCCATTTGTTTAGTTGAAGTGTGAGATAAGCAGCAATAAAGAGATGGATTGACTCTGGTCACTAACATCTGTGGACCTCATTCACAGGGACTGGAGGAGAACATGAGATTGGTTAACAGGTCTGAAATCCTTGACTTAGCACATAGGGGTTAGGGTTGTTGAGAATTTGTGATGGGACTCGTGTTTTAAAGGCAAGGCAGTCAATGAGCACTCTGTTGAGGCTAAGTGAGGCAGCTCATGTTGATTTGATCAGAACCTGACCAAATGAAGAAAAGATACACGAACCCTGTGATCAGGGATATATTGCTGCTGACCTTATGCAAACCTTTCTTGATTTGACTTCGCTTATGGAAGCAGACTTTGCAAGGTTCCCCTGGAATGAAGATTTTTTTCACCTCAAAGATTAGGCTTATTTCCTGAGAGTATATATAGATATAGATAGATAGATATAGATATAGATATAGATATAGATAGATATACTGGGCAGTGTAGAAATTAGATTCCAATAATGGGAAAGAAAAATGCATGAATTTGCAGGCTTACAAACTTTTAGGGCTGGAGGAGGATTATATTGTCCACAGAACTGCAATTGTTAAGCATTTAATATTGTTTTTTTGTTTTTTTATAGAATATTATGTTTGGGTTGAGCCCTGGTGGTGTAGTGGTTGAGTGTGAGACTGCGGCCCCTTGGCTTGGAGGTTCAAATCCAGCAGCAGCTGTCTGGGAGCAAGGCTGGGTAGCTCTCACGACCACTAGAGGGCAGTGATGCCCTCCCACCAAAAAAAATTATGTTTAAATAAGAGTAGGACACATTGCATTGTATGTTTTTTTAGTTTTATCCTGTTAGATACAGATATGATTTTATCAGTTTTGTTTATAAGGTATGTGTGGTTAAATATTTTTATGAAAGTGTCAAGTTGACAAGTGGTAGTCTCATAGTTACATAATCTGTCTACTTGCAAAGAGATGGAATCTAGCCTGTTAATCAGGTCACAGCCAATGAGGCCTCTGTGTGGGCATGATATTTTCCTAAGGGTCTTGGAAACTCCTTTTTCCCACTGGAAGGCACACACTCGCTGCGAGATATTCCTGATGAAAATCCACACCAGCACTGAGATGCTGCTGCCACCAATGGATCCACAGACTTTCCACCCATTGGCCTTTGATCATCCTGCACTCTGCATCATTACATGTGTGGCATGAGTCTGAAGAGAAAATTATAGACTGCTATCAGATATTAAGTCTAGTGTCTGACTCATGGATTTGATTTGGACTGCTTGGGATGCTTTCTTAACATACAATTACCCTTTGATATAAAGCTCTTAAACACATATGAGTACCTATGAGTATGTTTCTTTGTTTCTCTAATCAACCTTGACATGCAATTTGATGTGAAGTGGTGTGAATATGCCAAACTCAAGAGCAAGTTCATTGGACAGGCCTGCTTAGAAGAGCAACACTGAAGGCATGATCAATCCACGGTGTGGTATTACTGCTGAAACACATATCTATCCTCTAGTTGTTTCATATTTCCTCCTTTCCCACTATAGTTTTTTCTTCTTTTATTGCATTAATCATGTTAGACATGCATATGTTCATTTGTATAAATAAAAATGTTTGAAACTAGTAACTAGAGTAATGATTCTGTAAGGGAGAGAAGGGGGAAAGGAGAATCAGCAGTGATGACTGTATAACCCCTCTTGAGGAGCACAAACAACAGAATTGCATGTAAATTGATATATTGAATGGTGTAAGATGAGTAAGTAAGTTAAAAATAGGGTTCCTTAATCAGTGTGAGGAGGAGGAGGAAGGAGAGTAGACAGGGAGGTGATATCAAGAAATTTTAGAAGAAAGAAAATGTTTTCAAATAGACTGTGGTAGCAATTGTACAATACTGCTTGATGTGATTGAATAAGGAATATTATGATATCTGTAAGAGCTCCAAATAAAATGATTAAATCAAAAAAATTAATAAATCAACAAGAGTTGAATTGGCACAAAATAAAAATTCATGATAACCCTGTACTTAACACACATGGCTTACTTGTAAAATTGCAAATAATTATGAGTGATTTCTTTATGAAAAATTAGATTTTTAAAATAACGATTGTATTTTCTTACTTAATTATTCTGACAAACTTCTTTCGATATATAAAAAAAGAACCAGATAATTAAAATCCCCCCTCTTCTTCCTCCATGCTGCATTAGTCTGGGTAGAGAAACAAACTCATACAAATTCATGTAAGAAAGAGCTTTCTATGGAAAAGCAATTGAAAATTGAGAGAACATCACAGTCCACTTCAGATCAAGTCCATAATTCTGATATTAGCCCCTATATCTGATACCAATCTATAAATCCTTCTTCAAGCCTATGAAACACAAGCAATGTTGCCAAATGCAGGACAATCATAGGCCATTGGGTAGAAAATCTTGTGGAGCCAGTGACAGTGGAGCCATTTCAGTTCTGGCAGGGGTCTCCACGTGGTTCCATCACCTGCAGCTGTAGTGTAGCTCCATGTATCTTCTCCACAGAAATGTCTCTCGGGGAGTCATTGTGTGCCCCAGTCTCCAGTGAGCTGCTTATCTCCACATGTGGTCATCAATCTGTGACGTGACTGACAAGCTAAATATCACACCTTCACTCTTATGTTTTAAATTGACAACCACACATGCGTGCAATCTGGATTCTAGGACTTTGTTTCTTGTGTTCAAAACAGCATACAATACATTTTAATCTGCCTCCCAAATAAATGCAAATGTGCATAACTTATTATGTCCAGTGCTAACTGATTACTTATAAACTTGGCATGTATTCACTTTGTTTTTTAAAGTTCAGATTGTTAAAAGGGAGTGCAAGGAAAATTCCATTCCTTTTCCACACAGATGCGCGAAGCCTCCATATGCTCTCTCACCATATTTCTACAGATGACCTCCCTTTCTCTTAAGGAGGAAGACTGGGGAAATCAGTCATGCCTGCTTTCATCCTATATTAGATGCAAAGCTTAGATCCACCATGGTGTTTCTGTCTCAGCTACGTAATGCTTTCTAGTAAGCCTTGTAAGTCCTAATAGCATCTTCACAGTTCTGCTCTCTCACTCTTCACTGCCTCAGTTGAGTTACATTCATGAATACCCCTTCGGTTGTCTCTCAACTCTTATTTTTATCATTCACTCCATTGTACCGTGTCTAAAGAATTTTTGAAAGTACCTATTTCAGTTCGTGATATTCAAATTCTGGAACCAAAATTCGACCCTTCATGCTAATAAAACTGGGGTAATCTTTCAATGTAGGCTTCTGTTTTCTGATGACTTTTTTGTAAGACTCCCTTATAGTCTGAGCTAGGTATTTTGTCATTGGCATTAATTATATGTTGAGTCTAAAAAAGTTTTTGTTGAAAATAAATAGAAAGACTAGAAGGGGAAATAAAAGCTTTTGTTATCTAACAAACTGTCTACAATATCTTTGCGCTTCAAAGTTCCAGAGCCAGATGTTATAGTACCTATCAACATCTATCTAAAATATTAGATCTTCTCCCATTTTTTCAATCTTTGTCATTGAATTTTAATTTCTTTATGTAAGGAATCTTTCTTCTAACCCAGTTCCTTTGATGACAATGACAAGTTCTCACTGATAGAAGTTAGTCATTTTGAGCATAAGTGATGAGGTTGATGAGGACATGAATGTAAGATGTGTGATGTAATCACAAAAATGAGACATATTGGTTAGTCTCAAGAATCTGTGAAAGCTTATTGTAAAAGATGAGACAGCCATAAGTTGAGTTATCAAACTGAAGAAAAAGAATCAAAATAAAGACAAATGAGAACACATATGATGCATAGGGAATGACATGAGAATTCATGAGCATTAAAACTTGAAGTATCATCGTTCAGGTAGAATCATTATTACTATGATTATTGATAAAAATATGAATTGTGTGTGGCAAGGAATAGGAAACAATGAGCTAGAGAGCTACCTAGTACTGATCGTTATGAAATATTCTAAGAAACTTAAAAGCTTATGGAGGGATAGGTTATAATACATAGAGATTTTGAAGCAGATAGAAGTTTACATCCCGACTTTATCACATGCTGTATTCCACTGAAAGAAACTGGGATTCTCATTTGAGAAATGTGAATAACTTATTGTTAAAAGAGTTTAGTAAGATAATGTAGTTATCCCAGTCTTTGTATTGCTATTGTTAGTTGCCAGCTAGTAAACTCTGACCCATTAAACCATCTTTATAGCAACAAAACTTTGCCTGTCCTGAGCCATCTTCTTGATCATTGGGATAACTGAGTTCATTGTTGTGACTATTGAACAAACCTATCCTATTGGGGGGTTTTGCTTACTTATTGACACTCTAAGCAACTCAAGATCCCTGTCTTTACCAATAACTTGTTCAAGTAAGTGAATTGAAGGCTTACATCTACAGAACACCCTCTCTTCAAAGGAAAATTCTGGATAAATTTATTCTAAGACTGATCTTTTAAATTATTTTTGCAGACTGCAGTATATTCTAAGTCTTCACCAATATACAATTCACATGCACCAATTTTATTTTCCTTCCTTTTGTTCTGCCCAACATCAGAATACATATGAGACAATTTAGAATACTATTTGAGCCCTTAGAATACCAGTTGGCCTTGCACGTGGACTATTGTTAATAATCTTTTCTTTTTACAGCAATTGTATTGGTAGTTAGTATATGTATCATATCATTTCATAGTTTAATCATAGTATTGTACATTTGCTGCCACAATCAATGTCAATGCATCATTTTCTTTCTTGTGCTCCCTGACATCACGTCCCAGCACCACCACTGTACGACCCCCACCCAAGAAATCCTTATTCTACTGAGGCCCTTAATGTTTACTAACCCTGGGTTTCATATGCTGAGAATATGGGGAAAACATATGGCAAACAGTCAGGAGTGTGTCACCCAGTGCCATGAAACACCTGATATAGACCACAATAAGATATAGCCCCCCAATGTAATTATTTGCTGAAAAGAAAGAGTATTTTACCTGAATAATGTGTTTGTTTGATTTACTTTCTTTACTGTACTATCAAACTGAGTTTTTATTCTTATCAAAATAATGAATATGACATAGTTTAAAAGTTATAATTATATAGGAACTTCCTGTTCTATATCTGACTAACCAGAGGTGAATTTATGATTTCTATAGTTGTTTTTTTTCTAGCATATGTATTCATTTTCATAAATAACATGCATAATCTATTACTTAGAAATTTTTCAAATTTTAAGGGGTTGCAGCTATAGAGATTTTGCCTTTCTTTAAACTACCCTTTCCCCCTACCTCTATATTGGATACGTATTCTTCCATTTTTCTTTCTAATTCCCTCTAAAGATTGCATCAACTTTGAAGTTAATTTAGGAATTAAGAACCACACTATCATGATTAGTGAGATTAGCTAGATTGTTATACCTAAAGTACATACTATACAACAATTACATATTCTTTCTTTTAAAGCTTAAAACCCCTCTATTTTATTTATGTCATTTTATTCATGCATAGTATTCTATATACCTATATTTAATTTTTCTGAAAAGTGTTTGAGTTAATTTTTAAGCATTTTAGTATGTTCTGTAGGGACATATCTAATTTTTTAATTCCAAAACATTTTTATCCTTTGCTCTTTATTTTTGCAATATTATATCTTGCTCATCTGATGCCATTAATTCTGTGCTTTCATCAGTTTACTTCGTTTTTCTGCCCTAAATATTATTCTTGTTTTCTTCCTCAATGTCTCTTTGTTTTAATAGACTTAATTTTTCTCTAATGCTTCATGATCGTTTCTGTTTAGATTTTATTTTTAAGGTGGAGTTATTAGAAAGCTGACGGAGCTGTATGGAGCAGATGGCTCCAGCTGTAGAATGGCAGTTGCTGTGATGAAACATACAACTTTCCTCTAGTTCTTCAGTGCTTCCTCCCCCTCCACTATCATTATCCCAATTCCACTTTACACGTCCATCTAGGCCAGACCAGAGTGTACACTGGTATAAATAGGAACTGGAAACACAGGGAATCCAACGAGAGATGATCCCTTCTGGACTAGGGGCGATAGCAGGAGGGTGAAGGGAAGGTGGGGTAGAAGGGATAACAGATTACAAAGACCTACATATAACCTCCTCCCTGTGGGACAAACAACAGAAAAGTAGGTAAACTGAGACTTAGGACTGTGTAAGATGTGACAAAATAATAATAATTTACAAATGATCAAGGGTTCCTGAGGGAGAGGGCTGGGGAGGGAGGGGAAAATGAAGAGCTGATACCAAGGGCTCACGTAGACAACACATGTTTTGAGAATGATGATGGCAACATATGTGTAAATGTGCTTTGCACAATGGGTGGATGTGGTATTGTGATGAGTCATACACACTCCCAATAAAATGATTTTATAAAAGAAGAAAAATGGCAGTTGTTGTAGCTGCCATGACATGAGTCCCCTACTCATGGTGACTGCATCCACCAAGGAAATAAATGACCCTCCTCATTAGGATGTGGTCTGATCATGGTGCTCCACAGATAGGGTTGTCCTCAGCAGATTCTTGGAAGCAAATCAGCAGACCATCCTTCCTAGTCTGTCTTCGTCTAGGAACCCTACAGAAACATCTGTTCTGCCTCCCATGACAGACAAGTAGTGAAGGTCGATATATTTCATTTAAACACCACAGCATCATGGGATAAAGTTTTCAATGAAAAAAAAAAAAAGTCCTATATCCTCTCCAGAATGGAATAACGCTATGCCAGCTTTCTGATAGCTTCCTGGGGAAGAAACTGTATTCCATTGTTTTAAAGGTCAACTTCCAGCTATTCTTCTCACTATGATGTCTTATTAGTTTCTGGGCATAATTTCTCTAACTTTGGAGTCTCGGGTGTTGTAAGAGGTCATGAAGGGTATAACTCTAAATAACGCACATTCTGAACTCAACTTCCATTCATCAACCATCATTATTACTTGCATTTCCTAAGTTCCTTGATGTATCAGATTTTTCAGGCCTGAAGTTTTGGGACTCAGAATTCCTTGTTTCTTTGGAGGCCCTGTGCAGAAAACACTTGGTTACCAGATTTTTTACATTATTTAGCCACTAAGTAATCACCCATCAACTTCCCATCTTCCAAGGAATGCACACTTTTCTTTGTATTTCTTGTCCTACTTATTTTTTATATCCATTGTTCTTGTCAGTTATTCTTTATTTTCTTTATCGATAGTGTCACTGCATGATAGTGTCATCTTAAATATATGAGAACATCCATTCTGAAAGATAAAGTCACATTAAAATTTCCAAATGCTTCTGTATTATATGATTTGGTCTTTTGGGTATTCTGAGGTATTTTATTTGAATTGGATATTATGGCTGTTTTAAAAGTTCTGAAAATAACTTCTTAAGTTGTTTGGTAGCTATTAGTAATTATAGTATAATTCTTTGACTTTACCTTCAACAGTCTTTATAAAGCATCTTGAGAGTATGTTTTCCTGTGTTTTGTTTTTTCGACTTTTAATAGTAAACTACAAAGCTAAGGGCAGAAACCATGAAGGCATTATGAGAACCTCAGATCTAAAGATAATAAATAGAAAGAGAAACTTTAGAATCTGGTGATGAAATGAGTCAGTGTAAACATCAAGAAATTTGTCCACATTATTTATTATAAAAGAGAATTTGACTGGGGAAAATAAAGGCTTTTATATTTTTAGCTTGTCATCAATTTTAGTTAATGCTTAATATAGCCCACTCTTGGTGACTCCACACGTTCAAAATGGTACTGATGTATAGACTTATCAAGGCTTTCATCTTTCAGGTGCAAGCTGTTAGAGGCACTTCAAGTGAATTCGAAGCACCAACCATTTGAAATTTATTTTTTCAAATTTACTTCCACCATGACATAATTTTCCTTTGATTTTTCATTTAATTTTGAAAAATGAAACACTCACTTTGGAAAAGAAATTAAGAATGAGAATGAAGATAGGTGAACTTGCATATGCTTTGCATTGCATTATGATTTTTTTTAATTTTGGGGGCATCACTGCCTCTGGTGGTCATGGGCGCTACTTAGTGCTGCTCCATTGCTGGCATTATGATTTTTTAAAATTACATTTTACCCCTTTTCATACATTAAATAGAGGACAATGGGAAAATTGCAATTGGTTTAGATTCAATTCTGATGGTGTATTTGAAGTGACTATTTAGAAAAACAGTGGTGTGACATATGTGAGCAATTTTGTAGGTACTTAGAGCACCTTAATGGCAATAAATCTAACAATATCTAACAATAGCACCCCACTATTTTAAAATCATTACAATTGAATGACAAAGAGGATCTTCTTTTAGATATCAGACTCTAAATGGTATACACACACAGAAGCTTCAAAAGGTCTGTGGAGAAATCATAATTTTAAAAATTATTTTCCAGAAAAATTTTAGAGTCCTCATTGTAACATATTTTGGATTGTTGCTATATATTAAGTATATAGGTATAATATAAAATCTCTAGATTAAATTTGTTTCCAGAAATGATTTCCAGGTAGATGACGTATATAGATAATAAGGCACTGAAATTGTTTAATTAAGTATTCTCTGAATATCTTAAATTCATTTGAACTATTTTAAAACTATTTGCATGAGTTCTCAATGAAATATCCTGAAGGGTATTCTCTGAACATTTTTCTTTTTCTGGTCACAATATGTTGCATTTAGATGAAGTAATACAAAAGTATGAGGTTGCTATGAGGCTGAATTACCTGGATTCAGTGTTTAATAGTAATACAAAAGCATTTGGAAAAGAAATATTTCTCCTTAAAATACCCTGTTACATAGTCAAACAAAATTTGTACAGGAAAGATGCAAAATGAAATCTCTTTGTTTAAAGACCATCTCAGAAGGCATTTTGTTTGTAAACTAATATTTTAAAAGAAATGTGAAATCTCTAATACTGAAACACAGATAACTGTCTACTGTTGGGATCATTCAAAAAATTCATGCAGCTTTCATAGCCACTAGCTAGCCTCCCTTAATCAGATTCACTTATCAGGTGGTAAAAATAAATGGAATGGAAACCCTCTGGCTGGATGTAATATATTGCAAGTTTGCATATTCCCAGAAATCTTCCAGTAAATATGAAATAAAACAATAGCACTGAAACTTCAGAGTACACTCAGAGATACTCGCCTCATTACCCTTTTATCTCTTGATTCATGTGCATATTACATAAACTGATGGGATCTGCATTGCATCAGTGGTCTAAGTATGGATGGAAAGTTTTAACTATATTTCAAGGTTATGATGTGGGATGTGAGTTCTTCGAGTGAAGCAAAATATATAAAAATAAATAGTAACAAAACAATGCTGGGGATGAGAGAAAAGCAACATGACATTATAAACTTTTCTCTGGATGGGTTAGATGGATTCATTGTAGTTTGGTCTTCATGCATAAGTCTACATAACAGCTTTTTTTGTTTCCATAAGGTATAATTGCTGCTCTTGAGCTTGGTATGAGCACTGAACAGTGCTTAAGGGACCTGAATGATATAAACAAGTGCTCTTGTATGTCAGAGATTCCATTCCGACTTCTAGTGACCACAGGTGACAAAGTAGAACTGCCCGTATAGCAAGCCTTCTCTCCTGCTTATTTATTGGAAGATTCAAATCATCAGCCATTTCATTAGCCGCTGACTCTTCTTAAAGATCACATTATCAAAATCCTTTGCATAAGATTCCAGATGGGAATACCTTATGGAACATTTCCATATCTCTACGCATGCCATCATAAATCAGGGCCCACTCAAAGTGGCTAGAAACAATCTGGATTTAATTTGCTGAAAACTGACTTATTAAACAATTATGCAATGAGTACTACATTCAGCAATAACCACATAAGCTGTACATGCAGTAGACACTCTAAATAAGTAGTATTTTCTTCCTATATAGTTGGTGATTGATTTTGTTGTTGCTCTCTTCACAATGTCATAGGTAAATTCAACTACTTATTAAGGAAAATTCTAGTTATCAAAGATTTTTTTAATATGGCAAAAGCTCAGTAATTATTTATTTCAACCCAAATCATTTTTTACACAGAAGAAATGCCCCACAGAACCAAAGGGACTTGCCATCAATCATGTAGGTGATTTGTAGCATATATACCACTGAGACTCCTTCCAGTACAATGGAAAGGGTATAAGACTTAGATTCAGTATTTTTTTTAAATTCCCATTAAGAGGCATTAAGAGGCATGGGGGTGGATATATACCTTTCCTATTGCCATGCAGCATGTCAGACCTGCCGCCACACTCCTTTCTTCCAAGCTGTATTTGATAATGCATTGCGATGACTGCCCAGAAGTCACAAGGAAGGACATGTATTCTGGGAGTTAAGAGGTCACCACAAACAGGAAAGATAAAATCATTGCTCCACAGATCAGCAATCAGTCAAGGTAAGATCATTAGTCCATACAACATCTCTCTTCAGTCACTTGCCAGTCTCTCTCTAATCTTAACCACATAGTCACTTGGCCTTTCCTTCCATGGGCCAGGAAGCCAAACTGTCCAATTGTCCCACTGTTCCAAAGTCTCTGTTGCTCCTCTTAATCTCAATGCCACTGTCTCTGATATATCTAGTCTCCTTAGTTTCTGCCACTTGATGGGGCTCTAAGATTTCTCTGTGCCCCAGAAGTTTCTAATATAACAAATAGCTGGTTCAGTAGAGGTATAGTTTGTCTTCAAGCTGACTGAACCCCCAAGGAAAAACAAGGATAGTGTCTTAAGTTACAATCTCTAAGAAAGTGGTCTGAAAAAAGATCCCAAAGAAACAAGAGGCTACGTCTGATTCACAGCCACCGTCCAAAATGGGGTCACAGGCACAGGCTTAGAACCAATAATTGCAATATGACACATACCTAGATATTTTGTAACACTAGCTATTTAAAGGAATTACGAATATAAGGGCCATATTTATTGACTAAGTTACATTTTACAAAAGATTATACACATTTATATAGCATTGAACCATGTCTATTTCTTTCCCATTGTACATATCCAAAAAATTGGATATTTAACTACAATGCCAATTTTCGCTTTAAAAGTATTACATATTTCCAAATTTTGCATGATAAATTAGACAGACAAATAGTCCATAGAAATAAGAGTCCCAGGTTGTGTCCATGATGTTTCTCCTATTCCACAATATTGCATTCTTCCAGAATTATTTTAATCATTTTTACTATTTTAACTGAAAATTTTAAGAAGTCTTTAGACATAGCCTTAGAATAATGGACATAGTATAAAGTATAAAGTACAATAGGAAAAATTGACATAAATGGGAATATATTTATTCTGGATGCTGTGCTACTCTTAAACCACAGTTTTCATTCATATCATTGATAACTTGAATTAAAGATGGTTGAACTTCACAATTAAAGATTATATCTTTTAATAGGCTAACTTTATTATTTCATTAATGGAATACACAGAAGATACTCATTCTTGATACTGGGTAAATGAATTCAGATATAGAAAATGAATTTGCAAAAATAATTATTATCAAATGTTAAACAAATCAATTTAAATGGTTTAAGAGCTCTACATAATATATAGTTCTGAACCATGTTGCCTTTAAATAACATTTTATGAGACAGTGGCCCCAAATCGGACTTAATAGGACAGATCATGCTCTCCCTCTACAGCCAAGACCCAAAAACACAAATAAAATGTATATAGGTGATAATTCTGGAATGTGGGTATCAAAGAAAGGATAGAGAAGTATATGGACAATTGACTTGGAGGGAAAGACTGAAGAAAAAATACAAAGGAAGGTAGTAATAGAATAGAGGTGCTCTGCCATGCCACCAAGTGTGGCAGCCTGGAGACGGAGAGAGTGGCAGCCCTGGGTCAGAGGTATTGGGAGACACCTCTCGTAATGCTGCAGAATAAGGGGTAGGAGAAAGAGAAGTGTGTTGACAAACACATAAAGAGTAAGGTAAGCAGGATATGAACTCAGTGAAAGAAGGACAAGTACAGGAAGGCGAGTGAGCTCTCCAGAGATCCCGATGACCACAAAACAGGCGTGCGCCTGAGGAAGGAAAACTCCTGAGGGCTGCTCTCCAACATGGCTGCGATTGAACCACAGAGAGAGCCTCACAGAGCAGACTCCAGGCACTGACTTACCTTGCATTTGTTTGAATCACCTCCGACTGCTGACAGCAGAGCTGACAAAAGAAGACATGAGAAGACACAGCCAATCAAAAGAAATATAGAAAGGAAATGTGGAACACCACACAGAACCAACTAAATAAAGAAGATCATAAAATAATATGGAAAGAATTATACTGCAATATAGATGAAATCTTCTAAGAAATGAACAAATTTACAGGAACACTGCTGACCTAAAGTAACACAACTAGATGGAACAAATCGAAATAAGTATATAAGAAAAAGTGAATATGTTCAAATAAACAACAACAAAAACTTCCATTCTCCATATCCACCCTCTGGGACGTGGGGGAGGTAACTTAGTAAAATGAAAACAAATGATTGAGATGGATGTTGTTCTGGGAGAGAATTATAGCAAACCTTCAGAGTTGACGTACAAAGTCCACTCAGAAAATAGAAAATGAAGAAATAGCTTAATCCATTTTATGAAACCAGGACAACCCTGATTCCAAAACAAAACAAACACAGAACACACACATACACACACACTAATTACACAGAGACATATATATATATATATATATATTGCATTAACATGGACACAAAAATTCCACAAACCTTTCAACATAATGTAACATCTTAGCTAGATAATATATAGACTGACCATAAAATGAAAAGCAACACCTATGATGAACATAGCTCTTTAAAACCATCAACAACTGTACAGACATTCACCCAGAATCACAGGTGAGATGACAAGAGAATGAAGGGAAATCAGACAATGGTAATTAGGTCCTTGCTGTGGAAATTATGAGAGTGTTGACAGGTTACAGGGCTTGGAAGCAATGCCACAGAATTGTTAAATGGGAATCCAATTTGTTGCAAAACTATTATCTAAAACTAAATACTAAGAATAATAATAACAAAAACTCCTTATATTGTGTGATTGCTAATCAGGCAAAAGAATTATTGATGGCTTTAGACACAGAACATAAAAATGTTTAGAATGGCATTGGAGTGAATAATGGAAAGAAAATGAATCAAGACTCTGGAAAAACAAATAGAACAGAGAATACTGCATACAGAGCTTTCTGAGAAGTTATTCAGATGCTACGTCCCAGGAACTGAGATCGAGAGCGATAGGGTAGGAGATATTTAAGAAGAGAAAGAACATGACTGTAGAGGAAGGAGAGGATGGGAATAAATGATTTATCCTGTCCCTGTTTTCATACGAGTGCTATCAAGTGACCTTTTCTAGGCACCAAGGCAAAGTATGTAGATAAATGAAGCAGCTTACACATTTATAGGAGACATCTTTTATCAGGACATTTTAAAACATTTGCTTCAAGAGATGATTCAGAAAGCTGATAAACATTCTTTCAAATAATACGTGGATATTAGATGGCATCATTGCTGATTTTTCACAATGGAATTTATTTAAATGATCTGGTGTTCTTCAAAAATAAAATATTTACATGGGTAAATGTTGTTAAATATTACCAACAGAGCATGACTCACTACTATCATTTTTGCTAATTATTTTTTATTTTTTTTCATTTTTGCTAATTATAATGATTATCTCATTAGTTCTATATTCAAATCTAACAAGTAGTTTGTTAATATTTTCATAAATCATTAATTTATGGAATACTTTCATTTTAACAATTAAACATTTAAGCTAATTCTTCAAAAAAGTAGAGAGAGATTCCATATACAATGATAAAATTTAGAAACTGTATCAGCATTTATTTAGGATCATCAAAATTTAGAAGCATGTTTGTTACTTTATGTTCATACAAATGTGTCATTTGTCAGGGGAATAATGTAATTTGGATGAAACTTTGTTTTTTTTAAGCTATTTTAAATGAGGACAGTGTCTAGCTAACGTTGAATGTCAAAGTAAGCAATTTTATAAAGAAAATCAGCATATACGAATCACCAGCGGTGACTATGCTGGGGTAATGTGGCTAATGTTCACAGGGCAGGTTCTTTACACTGGATTACTGAGGCAGCAGTAGGAGGATCTGCAGTGAGAAGATAAAAAGCGGCAGTTGAGTGGAGATGATGGTTTTGCTAAATAATCTGCTTTCTTGACAACATTCTGTATAAAGCTAAATTCTTCTGGTAATATTTATTTTGCAAAACGAAGGAATCTGATAGAAATATGGCATACAATGAGAATTGGCTCCTGAGATCCTCAATGAAATAAGAAAGATGAAAGAGAGAGACAAAGATGAAAGGAAAAGAAAGAGAAATCATTTTATTACCAGTAAAGGCATGAGGAAAGCACCATCCCTGCATCTGGACCACCACTGCAGGACAGCCATTTAATTCAGGAAGTCCTCTTCTTATATTTTGTGTATATTATTCCAATATACATGGACATAGTTTCACTCCAATTTGACCCTGTCTTCATCATCCTTGGAAACCATTCTCCTAAGGGAAAAAGAGATGCCGATCAATCATTCAACTTTTTTTAAAACCCAATTGAAAAATAATGACAATGTATGCGTTTCCTAGAATTGTCATAGTAGATTAGCCCAAATTTGTGGCTTAAACCACCAGAACACATATTCCCTCTTGTTCTGGTGGCGAGAGAACTGCGACTAAGATGTTGACAGAATGACATTTTCTAAAGAACAAAATATTCTGTTCTTTCCTTCTTCTCTTGTGTGTTGGCTCTCAATCTTTTACAGTTAGTGATGGGGTCATGCCACACTCTGCCTGTATGTTCATGCTGGCACCTCCCAAATACCCCCATATATCTCCTATGAAGACGTTCAATTCAGGATCCATGTGGATGAACTCCACATCAAAATTTGTACCTTAATTATAACTGCAGAAGGATTTTTGTTTTTGTTTTTTCAGATGCTGTAGCACTCATAGGTTCCAGGAATTTGAATGTGAACACCTCTTTTCCGGGACTCCATTTCTTTTGGTTATTTGATATAGATGTATTTAGTTGCTTCGTATTCAGTTCAAGGGGATTTTGAAGGCATAGCAATTATAGGAGTAGAACTTTCACAAGTCCTGAGATGATCACTTTGAATCAGGTGTAATTGAGTTTGAATTGCAGCATCATTAATTGGCTGTTCTTGTAAGATTAGTTTTTTTTTTAATTCAGATTTCCTGACCATTAGTGCTTCTCTCTGTAAAATGCAAACGATATTTCTGATCTCATAGAATTGCTGAGGTTTGGAGGAGATGATGTAAGCTTTTTGGTACCAAATCTAGTACCTAAAATGTCTAGTATAAGAAGCAGTCAGTAGGTCAGTGGTGAGAGCACAGCAAAACGTTTGTGAAAAATTAGAATGAAAAGAAAATGGGTTTTCTCCATGAACTTTTCAAAGTCACATCACATTTATAGTGGCATTATAGTGCTTCAGGCATTCTGTTATTCATATTTGAATTTTTTTGAACCACTCAAAATATCTTACTATGTACTTTTGAGTAATGCTACTATTACAGAAACATTTGAAGACTTTGTTACTTTTGAAAAGACAATATAGCAATGTTTGATAGTTACCTGTTTTAAAATTTTATAGCATCATTTTTAATCATTGGGAAGTGCAGATATAGTGCAGATTTCTGCTGGTAATATTGGATTTTGCCAACCTGTTATTTTTATGTATTAGATATGTAATGAACTGGTTTTTGCATAAATATTTAGGATGCACCTATCAAAGATACTGTGAAAAATTCATAGATGAGACATAGTCCCTTGCCTTTGATAAGCAAAGAACAGAAAATACACATTGCATTAATACAGAGTCAAAGATAACATGGTTAGTCCTACAAACATAGCATACACATACACCCACAAAGAAAACTACTTTTCACATAACTGAAATATCCCTTCTTGAAGGGAAAACATGTTTTAAAAACACTACAACATTTTAATGCATTTTCAATAAAGGAAATAATTGAGTTAGTCCAAATAGATTACACCTAAACTTTATTTGCTATTTTTTACTCTGGCACATTCTTATATATTTAGCTTAAATAATAGCTGAAATCACATAGAAAAATCTAACAGTAAGATAATTTATGAGAAATGAAGGAAGGTTAGTCAGGTAAACCAGGCAAATTGAAATATGGGTTGTCCCAAGGTAAGAAACTATACTCTTATGAACAATTCTGAAACCAAAAAGCCCCACTGCCACTGAAACAATACTAGCTCATAGCTAACCCACTGAAAACTGCAAGACCATCGTCATTACAAGGAGTAGACAGCCTCTTCTCTCTTCTCAGAGTCTCTGGTGGTTTCGAACTGCGAACTGTCTCTAAAAGCCACCTATTTAATCCCGAGGAACCACGAGTGATCTTTTGGACAACTCCGACCTGCAAACTGACTTGCTGTACACAGGTCTTAAATCATTGAAAATGCGTTTTGTTCCTTTCCTTGCTCTAGAAATACTCTCAAATGCACTACCATTGTCGTCAATGCTGACTCAAAGCAACGCCTGCCTGCGCTTCTGAACCCCTGAGTGTTCATGGGAGCAGAAAAATGACTTTCTCCCTCTGAGCTGCTGCAGCTGATTTCAACCTGGGGTTCGCCCTTGAGTAACCACTCCACTAGAAGGGCTCCCCGCTGGTTCTAAAGAGAGACTCACCAGGAGCTCTTTGCCCCTCTTCTGACTTACCTAACATTTGACTCCAAGACTCATGGAGACCAGTAGCACACCTAAGCAGGGAGTAGTTCCTCAATTTTTATTACTTGATATGTCTAAATATTTACACAGCAACACTGCGGTTTAGTCTTTTGTATTTATGACGTAGAGCTCAACTACTGCTGGTTGCAAAGTTAATGGTTCACACTCACCAACTGCTCTGTGACATGCACATGTGGCTGCCCGCACCTGTGAATATTTACAGCCTTGGAGCCCCTGGAGGGAAGTTCTAGTGTTTTCTTGAAGAATCACTGTAAGTAGGAAGTGACTTGCCATCAGGCCTTTATTATTGTTTGTTTGCATTTTGTTAGTGTTACATTACAAAACCTAATATAGTCCTACAATCTTTAATGTGAAAGTTAACTGCGTGGCTATGGTACTAGCACTCACAATGAGACTTTAGGGGAAATATCATTATTGCACGTACTATTTAAAAATAAGATTATTGCCTTTCCAGTTTCTGAACAAAAGGCACAATGAAATAAATTTTACAATGCATCCTAAAATGAAGACTCAACCAGGGAAGAAATGTTACGGAAATTATCTCTACTCAGTTCTACGTCATAAATTGTCATGGAATGCTCTGTATCAAAAATAAATACAAAACACATGCCAGCAGATATGTATCATAACTAGACGTGCATTGAATTGTTGCACTGGAGAAGAATCTGGAAATAACATGGGCTCCTCAGGATAAACCAATCTTTTAGGAGGAAGTTTGGACAGAGTGATATTTAGGGGCAAGGCTGGCAAGAGTTCATCTTACATATTTTCGACGTCTTGTCAGGGGGCATTAGTCTCTGGGGAACCGCACTATGATTGGTAAAGCGGAGGGGCAGCTAAAAAGAGGAAGGCCCCCCATGAGACGGACGGACACGGGGGCTGCAGCAATGGGCTCAGACAAAGGGACAGTGGGGATAACGGCACAGGGCCCTGCCATGTTTCTTCCCGCTGTGCACAGGGACACGCTGGGGCAGAGCACACTCAGTGACACCTAACAGCGAGAGCGGCTACATCCAACATCTATTGGAGCAAGGTATAAAACTACAGCTATTACGGGGAATTTTGAAATAATTTCTAAAAAGACAAATACTATTTTCCAGCCACTAGCAATAGTTCTAACATTATCAGCATCAAAGAAATAGCACAAGGAAAAATTAGGGTATAAAAGGAGAGGAAAACTATAGCTATGAAGCTAGCGATGTCTAGCATCTTACTTATATGATAGAAAATGAATTTAATCTGACAGAAAGGCTATTATATGACAAAGGTCATATAATAAAGGACTTACTTTGTTTTTAGCTTCTACTTTCTCTCTTGTCTAATATAAAGATCATATGGAAGGTGTTAATAGTGAATTGTCTTTAGGTATTTTTCATTGTAGGTATAGGTGTCCCAGCAAGTGTCTATTTATATACCTGCCAACTGTAATTTGAAAAGCTTTGTAATATGCTAGTAATAAATGCATTCATAACCACATCTTCTCTAATCACTACAGTGCCTGCACTGCTATTTGGCACTCATTAGCTGAAAATGCCAGTCACCTATAATTTATGACTAGCATACAATTATGTGTTATCACTACTCCAAGTGATTACTACACTGCATGTTTTTGAGATAATGGTATGCAACACTCCATGATAAATTGTACTTGTACTGCAAGGGACAGTTCATTTCTGTCATTTACTCTATTATTTTCTGAAGAAACATTCTCAAGAGAATTATATTGGAAGATGAGTACCTTCTTAAGGTAAAAATGGTGTATCAATGCAGTTTCTGTAAGGAGGAGGGTGGAGTGGAGAATTTCATACAGAGAAGGAAACGGAACACTTTAAAATACCCTGTCAAAAGTTAAATATGTAACTTTTAGGGCAGTTAAGAGTTTCTCTTAACAAATGTATGCTCATATTTTGATGAGGGAATGAAAATAATTTATTCAGTAATTTCACATCAAAAGTAAACATTTAACTTTGCATATAAAATGTTGTATGTGTTATTGGAATGAATTACAATGCTATTGCCATTTGCTATGATGCTTTAGCAAATTACTTTCATATTTTAATTGTATTATCATTTTCTTACTTGTTCTTTCACAATAAATAAAAAAGTAGTTGTGATAAAGCACAGTAGTATTTATTATTTACTCTAGACCAAGGAAAGCGATTCTCTAAGTTTCGCAAGTTAAAAAAAAAAAGAATTTTTAAGTTGATTTCAACTCACAGAAGCACCAGAGGACAGAGTAGAACTAACCCACCAAGTTTCTAAGGCTGCTCATTTTTAATTTCTCCATGTACAATAGAGCAAGTTGTGCAATCATTCTCATCCTAATTTTATGACTTGCTCCTCCAACACTCACACAAACTGATAGGCATTTTAAAAGATAAGAATAGTTGTAAGAGTTATGAAGAACCATGTCTATTCACTGAAGGGCAGAATATAGTCCAAATATGGATGTTGGCTACATAGACCTATTTAAATATAAACAAAAATCATTTATTGCTAATCAGGTGGATGCTTACGGATTGTAGTTTTGCACTCAGCAATTCATATGCATTCTGATTCACTTCATTCATACAATCCCCCCAATATACCATTACTTATCCCACTATTCCTTGTGTTTCCTGTTTCCAACCAGTCTTCTTTCCTCATCATTCTGAACTCTGTCCATGGATAAACAGTGTCCCTTTCATCTTAAATGGCAGATGTCAATCTTTAAGGAATCTGACTGCTATGTCTAGCTTCCATGGAGTGGCATGCTATGGTGAGTTGGTGTTTGGATTAGCAACAACCGCTTAACCATTGCTTCCCCAGAGCTCATATAATTCACAAGCAACCTTATAAGGTAAGTGCTAGCTTCTAAATTTTATAGAAAATGAAACAAGACATATAAAAGTGGGGTAACTTCTCAGAAGCACACAAAATAGTTACAGTTGTCATGCTTTCTTAGGACTGATATAGCCAAGTACCAAAGCTAGTTGGTTTAAAACATCATAGATTTATTCTCTTACAAATCATAAGGCTACAAGTTTACCATCAAAGTAAACACAAATTCATGTTCTTAGAAAATATCTGGGGAAGTATACTATCTTGCCAATTTATAGTGGTCCTAGGACCCTCTTAGTTTGTGGATGCATAGCCTAACTCCAACCCTATCCTCTGCTAACAGAATCATGTTTGCGTATTCCTATGTATTCTCTTACCTTATTAAAGAAATGCTAATTAAAATAAATAAATAAAAATAAAAGGTTTAGCACAAAAAAAAGAAATGCTCATTATTAAATTTAATTAGATTTGGGCCATACCAAAAGGAATGATGATTTTATCACCATATTCTTTTTTATATTACTTGTATAGACACTGTCTCTAAATAGTCTGTTTCCCAGGGCACCTGATTGGGATGGACTGATGTTTAACTCACTGCATCACATCAAAAAGAGATCCTGTCTAACAATAGCTTTGGAGTCTGTGCTTTCACTGTATATCCTGATGCCAGAAATCCGACCCAGTACATATCTCATTGAATAGCCATTCCAACCCTTCTCTCTTATAGAGAAGGAAGATGAGAATCATGTATCACAGACCAGCATAATTTAAATTCAGAGTGATCTTTCTAAGGTACAAAGAATCATTACTCTGCTTAAACATTTTTTTAATATATGACCATTAGCTATAAAATACCATCCATATTACTTGAGGTGACCTTTAGGGTCCACTGCAAGGAAGTTTCTAGCTTTTTCTCTGTGCGTTTTGTGTGCCTTCCTCCTCCACTATGTAGCCATTCTCCCATCATCCTGGCTTCAGTCCTTCTCCCAGGTGGTGCCCGCTCCTGGCTTGCAAAACTCTTCTTGCAGTCCTTTTCCAGCTATCTCTCTTGTTTTCTTTGTTTTCCTCTTCCAGTGAATCTTAGAATGGAGTTGATAAATCTGCTTGGGCGCCCACAGAAAATATAAATGGGATTCACTGTAAACACATTTGCACTTTGCTGTAATTCCTTGTCTAGTGATTTTCGAGTTGTGGGAATAAGGACTACAATGGCAAGTTCTCAGCTTCATTTTCAATACCGGGATACCTGGTGACACTACTCAGCTACATGTCAAAGAGTTGGCTGTTTGAGTCCACCCAGAGTCTCTGCAGGAGAAAGACCTAGAGATATACCTCTATATTGATGACAGGCAAAACAAACAGACAAAAACAACCTATAGGAGAGTTCTATGCTATAAATCTAAAGTAGCTCAATGTTTTTTTTTTTTAATTTTTTTTAAGCATCACTGCCCTCTGGTGGTGGGAGTAGGAGGTCCATCCTTTGCTCCTGTGGAGCTGGAATTGAACCTCAATCCCTGTAGGCCGCAGTCCCACGCACAACCACTATGCCACCGGGGCTCAACCCAGCTCAATGCTATTTAAAACCAATTTATATGGTGATTGACATTATCATGTATGTGGGAGCCTACAAGGAAAGTGCTATGGGGAAAACTCAAGTGCATGAGTGGTTTTATCATTTCAAAAATAAATAAATGAGCCAAAATTATAGCCAGACTTTTTATATGCATGAAAAGATCCACCAAATAGCTTCTTAGCATTATTATTTTAATATGCATTTAATTGTTAAATAACTATTTATCTTTATTAATTGTGTTAGTCCAGGTTAATTAGAGAAACAATTCCAGGGAGATTCATATCTATGGAAGAAAGAGCTTTATAACAAAGAGTAATTGTATATTTAGAAATACTCACACCCCCCAACCCAGATCAAGTCCATAAGTTTGATATTAGCCCCTATTTCCCAATAATGGTCTATAATTTCTCTTCAGACTCATGCAACTCATGCAGTGATGCGGATGCAGGGAGATCACAGACCACTGGGTAGAAAGTCTTGTGGATCCAGTGGCAGTGGTAGCCTCTCAGTGTTGGCATGGGTCTTCATGTCACCCTCCACCTCCAGGGCTCAGGTTCTGCCATGTAACTCCATGTGCCTTGTCAAGAGGAATGTCTCCCAGTAAGACAAAGCCCAGATAGAGTCTGTGTGTCCTGCTTCCTGGGAGTAAGACAGGGATTCCAAGAATCCTCAGGAGAAGGTTCTGCCCACACAGAAGTCGCATTGACTATGATCTGATTGCCAGTCTAGATTCCACCCCATTGCAAGTTGACAGGTTATGTAACTGCCATAATCATTAATTATTTTATTCCAAAAATCCATAATTTGCTTTTTCTAGTGGATTGGTCTTTAAAAAGGAACCACATCTGTAGTTCCAGCAGAGATTTAACCAAAAATAATGTGCTTGTATAGAGTCAGTTACTCTCTCTAGTTTCTTCTGATGATCATTCTGTATTAACCATGTTTGACTACTTTATTATTATTATTATTACTATTTCCCTGGGCAATAGCAAGTGTTAACACAAATCTTCATGCACATAATATAAATCAATCATGGACACTCATGACTGAACAATGGAAGATAATTTTATTCTTTATGGTACTGTCTGCATCTTTCAGTGACATCTTGTTGGTTCCATCTCACAGCAACCATAAGCAGCAAAGTGAAATGTCCCCTGCAGGGTACTGAGGTTGTAAATATTTACAGACATAAAAATCTCAGGTTTTTCCTACAGGGGCAACTCGACTCTATAGGCTAATTTAGGGAATGTAAACTGATGCCAGCTATTTTACCAAAAAGCCCCATTCTTTTATGCGATATCACAACATTGGAAAATAGCAGCACCGCACCTCCATTCAGCAAGATGGTTAAACGTGACCTGATAGAGTAATGAGGAATATTTGGGGCTGCTTACATAGTGGACACTTTGAAACCACCAGTCGGACCACAGAGGAACCTGTTACTTCGCACTCCAAGATGTACAGTCTTGAAACCTATGAGATTTCTAGTTGTCTTCATCTTTATAGTTGTGGTGAGCTGTAATCCACTCGATTGTTGTGAGTTCTGAATGTAAAGAGAATTGCATCACAAACCATGTAGCACACCTCTACCTGTACCGAGTCCTGGCAACGCAGTGGCAAAGGGTTTGGGTACTAATAGAAATTCAGGGGTTGGTTCAAATGCACCAGTTGCTCTTGGGGAGAAGCATATGGCAGTCTACCCTTGCAAAGTTATAGTCTTGAAACCCCTACGAGCAGAGCTGCTCTGTCATAGGTGGGGTTACGATGAATCAGAAGCATCTCATCGGCCATGGATTAGAAGATCTATAGCTCTAAAATCTATTTCAAACAAAAATATTTCAAACAAAAATTCCTATTAGGAATCACAGATATGATTTATAGAACAGAAACCTTCATTTCTAAAACAAAACAAATTTATAACACATCCTATCTTCAGTGAACAATTATTTAGCATGATAGTCCATGTAGAAAAGCTCTTTCCTCTTGCTCCCTCATGTTATGAAATGCTTCTATCCATAGCAATCCTATCAACAGCAGAACAAAACACGGCAAGGTCTTGTGTCAAGAGGAACAACTGTCTCTGTGCCTGACCTCATCAATGCGGCCTTATGTCAATACATTTCATTGAGGGCATTCCTCCTTTTGTTGCCACTCCACTTTACCAAGCATGTGGCTCTCCTCAGGAGACAGCTCTCTCCTGAAAATATGAGGGAGCACAGCCCCCACCCCCACCCTGACCCAGAATTGTGCTGGCTGGAGTGGAGTTTTCACAGTACACGTTTCTCCCCCGAGGCAGGCACTGAGCCATGTGCTCTGAGTTACTCCACCCACGGGCATCTCCTGGGAAGTTGTCTCAGACCGCAATGAATTTTTTCATAAAACTTGTTTCATTCAAACCTACATTTTCTTGATGGCCCATTTAAGAAAACAACATGGAACTGTGGAATTTTGTTTCCTGCTCATGAGCAATGCCTCAGTAACTGCTGTAACAACTTTTACAAGGACAGCGCTATGGGGAAAACTCAAGTGTACGAGTGGTTTTCTCATTTCAAAAAAGGTGAAATATCACTTCATGACAAACCTCAATCTGGGTGTTCAACCACTTTCCAAAGGGACAAAAATGCAGGTTCTCAGTGCATTAGGAGTTCCTTCTACCAGGTCAGACTATTTGTCAATCAAGAGTTCTACTTAGAGGTTCTGAAAAGATTACCTAACAGTGTGCAAAAATGGCCTACTTTGTGGTAGACTTGGGACTGGTTTTACCACTATGATAATGCATTTGCTCATGCAGCTCTCTCAGTGTGCCAGTTTTGGGCAAACAAACAGCATGCCTCTCTTGCCCCATGAACCTGACACACCTGACCTTGCTCCATGCACCTTCTCTTTGTTTCTTCTATGAATGAAGAGGAGCATGAAAGGAGAGTAGTTTGATGGCATAGAAAAGGTGAAGAAAAAATGAGGGAGATGCTGTCAACCAGTCAAACAGAAGAGTTAGAAAAATGTTTCCAAGATTGGCATCGCAGATATGACGAATGTATTATTTGTAATGGAGTGTCCTTTGAAAATTATATGGGATTTTTGGTAAAAATACTTTAAAATACTTTGGTAAAAATACATAGCTTTGAAAAAAAAATGTTATGGTTGTTTTCTTGAAAGTATATAAGACCAAGTCTTTCCATCTTTGCCTCTAACTCAATGCAGCCCTATCGTAATCAGGATAACATCTCATCAGTTTTCAGAGCCTGTACATTTTTATGAATACAGATCACCACATCTTTCTCCTCAGAGGACCTGGTGGATTTGCATCTAAGACATATTGGGTGGCAACCTACTTTTACCACAGTGTCAGCAAGCCTCCGGCATAGTGACTAGTCACATCAAAAACTTGAATAACAGCCAGACTACACCTCACTAGCACTATCAAGAACAGCATGGAGGAGGCCAAGTGAATTTCTCAGATTGTCATGTTTTAAGCAAATATGCTTTATAGGATATCACATTCACACTTCCGCCTGTGATATTCCACTTCAGCTATCTGCTCTCTCTAACAACTCTGGAACTTTATCATCTTTTACTTAGTACATTAATTTTATATTTATCAACTTTTACTTCATAAATTAAATTTCTTTAATCCTAAGAAACTTGACACTTTGTACATCACCAATCCCACTCTCACTGAGCAAATTATGACTGCAAGCAACCATGTCAAGGACACAGTAGAACTGCCCCATCTATTCTGAAGAAGCTCCGTCAGCCCTGCATTTGAAAGCTGTCTCTTCTTGCTGAAGACCCACTGATCAGTTTGGACGCCAGACGGCATGGTTTATTCCACCTTTAACGCATTATGGGACAGTTCTACTGTTTCCGATATGATGGCAATGAGGTAGAAAGGGCTCAGTGGCTTTTCTTTCTCCAGGTTCAAAAGGATTCTCTCTCCATGTTTTTGAGATCACTCACTCTAATGTGCTCAGTAAAGTGACAACATTGACCAACACCCTCGGTTAGTGTTTTGCCCTCCCTGTTTACCTGGTCTTTTGTTGAAGATCATTCAAGAATGGTTGTAGCAGTTCATTGGCAAGACTTCATGCCAGATTCAGATGAGAAAGTGGTGGGATCTTGGCTTAAACCAAAATATACCAGAAAGATGTGTGCTTGTGTTTTGTGGACTATACAGAGATAGTCAACTGTGTGCTTCATGACAACCTATGGATAATCTTGAGAATAGGATACCCAGAATACTTGATTGTCCTCATGCAAAACGTATACATTGATCCAAAGGCAGTTGGTTTGAATGGAAGAAGGGAAGGCCATATGGGTTAAAATTTAGAAAGGTGTGAGACTGGGTTTATTCTCTCAATGTACTTATTTAATATGTATGCTGAGAAAATGATCAAAGATGTTTGTTTTTATGAAGAAGAATCTGGTGTCAGCATTGGAGGAAGCCTTATGAATAACCAGCACTATTCAGTGACACAGCCTTGCTTGCTGACTGAGAGTGAGGAGGTCAGGAAGCACTTGCTGAAGAAGAGCAAGGATGGCAGCCTTCAGTAAGGGTTACAGATTGATGTCAAGAAGATCAGGAGCCTCACCACTGGTCCAAGAGTGAGCATCATGATTAATAGAGAAAATATTGATGCTGTCAAAGATTTTGTCTTGTTTCATTCCATAGTCAACAGCAATGAAAGCAAAAGCCAAAATACAGACTAATGAGTTGAATTAGGTAAATCAGCTGCACAAAAAACTCTCTAGAGTATTGAAAAGCCACAGTGTTACTTTAAGGACTAATGTATGCTGCACCCACCCCATGGCATTTTCAAGGGTCTCATGTGCATGTGAAAGTTGGACACTGAATAAAGAAGGACAAAGAGGAATTAATGCATTTGAACGGTGGTGCTTCAGAAGAGTCTTGTTTAAATGTTAAAGGGAAAACTAATCTGCCACGGAATCAATACAGAGGCAAGGATGGTGAGCTTTTGTCTTACGTGCTGTGGACACGTGGCCCAAAAAACTTGGACAAGGACATCATGTTTCACAAAGTAGAGGAGCAATGACAGCCAGGAAGGTCCCCATGCAGATAGAGGAACACAGTGGCCGCAATAATGGGCTCAGCACAGGGACACTTGTGAGCAGGATGTGCACGGCCTGGTAGTGCTTTGTTCTGGTATGCAAAAGGTTACTGCGGGTTAAACTGACACGATTGCACCCACCGACAACCTTCGCACGTTCCCATGCAGGCCCTTGGTGGAAGTTACAAAGAGCTGGATATGAGAACCATTGCGATTGATTTCACTTCACCCCAACTGCAAACAGAACCACCCGGCTTAGCACCTAAACAGTTAATAAATAGCAAAATTACTATGTACTCTAGAAAATGTAATACTAGGTATAAGCTCATGTGATCACTTCTCCAAATTGTTTAAAAAAAAACACATACAAGGAGGTACCCCTAAACCTGGCATCACCCTGGGCAGAGTGGAGCTTTTGTAGTGTCCATTTTTCCCAGCTTAGCCCACCATGCTGCAAGTCCCTCTGAGGGAGTGCACCCGGTGGAATCCCCTGGGAAAGTTCTCTCTGGTCACAGTGAATTTTTTCATAAAAACAATTTCCCTCAAATCTAGTTTTTGTGATCGCTGATGTAGGAGAACAGCATGCAGCTGTGACATGTAGGTTCCTGCTTGGGAAGAATGCTGCAGAAACTGTTGTGATGTTGAACACAGCTCACAAGGACAGTGCTGGGGAAGAAATCAAGTGCACGAGTTGTTTTCTTATTTCATAAAAGGTGAAATGTCGATTCACAACAAACCTCACTCTGAATCTCTGTCAACTTCCTGAACGGACTTTATTTGTAGTGCATTTGGGGTTTGTTCCATCATGACAGACTTTTAATCAAAATTTCCAGTGAGAGGTCATGAAAAGATTGCCTAACTGTGTGAGACAAACAAATCTGATTTGTGGCAGACAGGGGGACTGGTTTTGCGGTCTTGCTCTTGCTCACACAGCTGTCTTGGTGCACTAGTTTTGGGCAAAAAGCAGCATGCCTGTCTTGCCCATGTACCCTCTCACCTGCTCTCGCTCCTTTCGACTTCTGGGTATTTCTGCCAATGAAGAGGGACATGAAAGGACAGTGAGTTGATGGAGTAAAAGACATTAAGGAAACCCTTTCAGGGAGCTACTGTCAGACATCCAAACAGTTGAGTTTGAAATGTTTCCAAGACTGGAATTGGAGATTTGACAAATGTAGTAAGTGTAATGGACTGTACTTTGAAGGTAATGTGGTTGTTTTTTATAAATCTAAATACATTTAGCTTTGAAGAAAAATCTGAGTTTTTTGAGGGGTTTCCTCTTTGTATAATGTCAAATATTCTCTTTATCCACTTTATGAATTTTTTGAGAATTTATCAAGGCAGGGACAGAGATACTCTTCATAGAGTGCATGTATAATCGTGTGCATAATGATGGTAGGTGAATCTACTTTGCCATAAAACTTTAATATACAAATTATTAATGTGCAATTAATCCCCCTGCACATTTTAAAATAGACTTGCTGGTAAAGATATAGGTATTTCTTTGGAATTCACGTTTATGATTTCACTTTTCCTACTGAGGCCCGTGGTGCTGTAGAACGCATATGCGCCACTGTCTGTGAGTGCCCTTGCAGAAACATGACCAGAGCCCTTGGAGGGGGTTGGATTGAGTGGCTCCATTTTCTTTTTCAACAACTTACTATCAGTAGGAACGCACAGCATGCACTTTTCCCACTGTCATAATCCATTTACTACAGAGTGGTGGCATTTATTTGAATTTTGCAAGTATAATATCGGTTCTCCATTCATTATTTTTTCATAAGTGCATCTTAGTGTAATAATCCCTTGCTCTCTGCTCTCATGTTTTTGTCAGAACCTATTACATCAGGGAAGAAATCTTTGTTTCTTTCTGAGCATTGAGCATACTCAGAGAACATGTAGGTTTTCTGAAAGTGAAACAAATGCAGCTAATTATTCCTTGACCTGGATTAATAACCCAGTTTGTTCAGCCCAGATTTAGCCTATTGAATGTAAAATTATAATAAAATTGACTCGCACACTTTTTGCAAGTTGTGAGTAGGTTAAATACTATGAAGAATTTCAAAAGCTGGTATTTGCCTGTCCTTTAGGCACGATCAACCTCTTTTTCATGGTTCTCAAACCGTCTGTTGTTTTCCACTCCTTTACTTTGGTTTCTCTGCCACAGAGCAGAAAATCAGAGGGGAGAAGTTACCATCTGCATAGGCTGTCATCACCTGCAGGATTTTTTTACTTGCTTGCTGATGTGATTAAGACATGATTGATTTCCAGCATGCCACAAAAAATGCCTTTTCATTAAAAAAAAGCACAGGCGATATCTTATTATTTAAAAGACCATATGTTTTATATGTTGTAAAAATTATACATTAATCATTAGCAAAATGAAAAGGTAACTTATATGACTGTGACTTAGGAGTTTACTGTTATAAAAAATGTTGTGAAAACAAACAGTTGCTCTGAGAAATAAAACCATAGCTCAAATCCACATGGGTAGCATAAATCGCTCTCTTCCCAGTTGTGTAAACTAAAACCAGGATGCATTTTACTCATTTTCACAACATCTGAACTATCCAATATTTAAAATAGTTTTCATCTATGCATACATGAAAGACAGTTGCGGCCTTATACAAATATACATGTGCATATATATATATATATGACCTCATATTTAAAACCTTTGATTGTGTGTACTGAGGGACTTTAAAAGTCCAAACATATATTCACAAACATGTATAAACGAAAAAACTCACTGCCATCTAGTCAATGCCAACTGATAGCAAGTCTATAGGACTGCATAGTGACTCTCACTGTTTCTGCAATTGTATGTGTTTCCAGGAAGAAAAAGTCCCACCTTTCTCCCTTTGAGCAGAGCAGTTGGTAGTGGTTGTGAACTCCTCACTGTAGGATCACAGTTCAGCACATTAACCAGTATGCCATGAGAGTGTACACACACACACACACACACAATAAGTCATTTTGAGTTGTACCTGATATTCTGATATGGAACAGCAACCTCTTTTCTTATAAAATTACTCATTCATGTGTGGGTGTTTGAAATACACAATACATGTATGTATATAAACATAGGATCAATGTAGGTTCTGCCTCTATCTGGGGTCTCTGAAAAAAAAACATATAGATAAAAGCGAGAACAACAGGATATATGTGCATGTGTACACATGTACCTAGATATACACAGGAGCCTCAAAAGTTCACGGAAATACTAGGTTAACAGATGCTGCAATTTTTCCTTGTTCTTTTATGTCCCTTCATCTATGAGTGCATGTGTGTGTAGATAAATGCATCTGTATGGAAAGAGATTGATTCATTGATTAATTTTAAGGATTGTTCATATGAATTTGAGGACTATGAAGTCTGCAGTATGTAGGACAGGTTATTAGGTTGAAATGTGAGATAAGAGTTGATATTCCAGTCTTGAGTAAAACATTTATGGAGCCAGCTGATAGGCTGAAATCGTTTGGTTTCTATGATTTGAAGCAGAACCCTTTCTTCACTTGGGACCTTTTCACCCTCCCTCTGAGATTCAGGAGTCTAGTCATATTATCAAGGATAGTCTTCTTTACTTAAAGACAAATAATTCTAAGTGTTAATCAGATGTACAAAAGACCTTCACAGCAACATTCAGCTAGTGTCTTACCAAACATTGGGTACTTAGCCATGTGGACACAAAAATTTAGCCATCATATCAATGAACACAAGACTGAGAAAGGTATTAATTAACAAATGATATGAGGCTATTTTCAAAACTGAGCCTGTAAGTCAGCAACAACACACCTAGAATGTATGCATTAGGTTATCACCGTGTTGAAAGCTATTTATTATATCACTTTATTAGCAAATTGTCCACTGCAAGAAAGCTAACCAAACTCTAGTTAAAAGATATGCTCTACATTATTATATCACATAGACTTTTTAGTATAGCATATAATTTCTTCCTATAAGCTCTCAGAGATATGGGCTACTATCTCTCTATTACATGTACCTCAGTTTGATTAATGTATCATGTAGTAGACCAGTTATAAAGGCTTCTGTATTTGGTTCATAGGTAACTCTACATGTATATATTTTAGAAAATCATCCTAGATACATTCTAGCAAATACACACACACACACACATATATATATATATACAACTCAAGTCAGTTACAACTCATAGTGAGCCTACAGAATTTTCAATGACTAATTTTTCATGAGTATTCTTTTCTTTCAATGTGCCTCCATACAGATTTAAAACTTGAAACTTTTGAACCAATGAGGGACTCTTTTTTGCTTATTTTAACATAACTACAAAATAGGTAGCTATAGGTAGATATAATTTACCAAACTCACAGCCAGGGAGTTCATGCCTACTCATAGCAAGCCTATAGGGCAGGACATAAGTGTCCCAGTGAGTTTCTGGCACTATAACTCTTTAGGGTGTGGGTAACTAAATATAACCATATATATACATAAAGGTATAGAAAAACAATCCTTCTATAATTTCTAGAAAGAGATGCAAGAAATAACTAAATTTCTAGGGCTACTGCCACAGGAGACCTTGTAATAGTGAATGAAAATAGTTGCATAATTTCATTATTTGTTTATGTTTTGCTGAACTTGACTTGTCCTTAAAATATAGTCTAGTATAATTTTCTTGGTGTTTTTGTTTAAAATGATGTAAAGATGATTTTCAATTGCTACAGCTGGGACCCTGGGTTGAGACCAACTATTACTGACATAAATTCTTAGTGAGGCTGATCTTTTTTCATATATGATTTAGAAGAAGAAAAGATACACTTTAAATTCAAAAATTATATGGAAAATTTTCTAGGAGTAGAGTAAATTTCCAAGATTTTTAGCTGTGTATTTTTTGAGTGAAATCAGTGGGAGTAATTTTTTTTCTATTCTTCTACATTAGCATTTGTAAATGCAGTAATGAGATATAATTTAACATATCATTATCTAAGAGATAGGTGCTTCTTGATTTCTAAAGGATTTTTAAGTATATTGAATAGAGCCAACTAGGGCAGATTTTCATTACAAAATGATATCATTATATCAATGATTGCAGGCTAATTCCCCACTTATATAATCTGACCACTGACCATGCTAGATCAAGAGGGTTTAATTTCCTTTGTAAATGCTCATTCCTGCTCATTTTACTTGAACACAAGTAAAATGGTGGTTTAATAAGGGAAGAAAGAATTTTAGAAAGAGAATATGTAAAAGCAAATGCTGTGAAATTTTTATCACAATAATTATATACTTCCCTTTACCATTATCCTCTGACATATCTGTAAAAAGCCAAAGAGAACTCATGTTTTTTTTTTATTTGTTCCTAATAACCTTTTAAATGATGCCTAGGTTAGTATTGACCTTTCCTGCTGACAACAGCACATTGGGCTGTTATCTTCAGGAAATAGGGTGTAATAATAGATCTTTTTCCCTCTGTCTTCTCTGACATTTTGGCAGTCCTCATTTTCGAAGGCTGACCTGGAATTGTTGCATATTTTTCCTGTGATAGCCCCAGTCTACACTTGACAACAGCCGAGTTCTCTGTCATGTTTATCACTGTGAAGAAAGATCTAAGAGTAAGAATATGAATACTAAAAAATATAATATGAGATTTAGGGAACCTCAGAATTTAAGATAATTAATCAGTAGGAAAACCGATGGCAAAATCAGTATTCTAGTTTTGTCAATTAATAAAATAGAGTGCAGAGATTATATAGCTTTTCCTCCTCCACTGGATAGTGCTATTACTATTCAGATTTTTTTATTTTATAAGGATGATATTGCCAAACCAGTCATGCTTTTCAAGGTACATCCACAAATATATCAGTTCGCCATTGAAGCCATTCCAAAAACTAGACATAAAAGTGACATTATGAGACAATTACATAAAGGATCAAAAAATTTATGGAGTTGTACAATGTGACAGAATTAATATGTAACAGGCTTGGAATTTGAACACAGGTATTTGATTTCCATGACTCCACGTGAGTCACCATCACATGTGTGGGTGATTTTACACCTTTTATATCACTCAATTGAAACTTGACGGGAGTGGCTCATTATTGAGTGATCTTGATCTTCCTGCTGAGAACATCAGATGTTCAGAAAAGTTAAATGACTAGGAAGGAAGAGTCAGTGGGAACAAAGGTTAGACTTGACAACTACTAACCCCCAAATCACTTCTCACAAGACTTAAAAACTCTTATTTAAGTTTCATTTTTTTTTTACTTTATTGGAATTTTTCTTACTGCACAAAGCTGTTCTCATGTAGAATGTCAGTTTGTGGCCCTTTTTCCCAGCAATAAGAAGTGTTCGGTATAGGATACAGTTTATTTGAGCAGTGGGATGCAAAAGATAGTTAAAAAGGGCGTTGGGATCGCGCATCAATTTGGGGGATAAAGATACTAACTAATGGGTTCCTAACTGGATCTGTATTTAGCTTTGGCCATCAACAGCCAAAGTCCATTCCTATTTACTGCTCTGTGTATGTCAGCGGTATTTCATGGGCTGCAAATCCGACCAGGGAATTCCTCTGGCAACACCAGGGGAAGGTGAGACTTGGTTCAGCACACAGGCGTCATTGTACATTCCTTCTGACTAAGGTAGAATTCAAAAACACTGCTAAACTTTGAAGTGATGTTAAATGCTATCTAAGAAAAATAATCATCATTTTAGTTTCTGTTTTGTTATTACAGAAGTTTTTGTTTGGTTGCTGTTATTTATGTTCTGTCTTGAAAGCTTCATCCATTTTAATAAAAATTTTAAATGAGCTGTCCTCCATCGGATTTGGATTTACTATGACCTAGGAAATGAAATTCACCAAAATTAGATTTCTGCTTATTTTTAAGTCTAGAGACGGCAGGCCTTAATGACAGAACAAATGCTTAGTCCTCTGAGTTAACTCTGAGGTTTCTAATGAGCCTCTAATGTTCATGGGAAAGCCAGACAGAGTTTAACAAGGAGACAAGAAATGGAACCCTAATAACAGTAAAATAATTAATTTGGGAAGCTGCTCTGGCCATTAAAATTTCAACTTTAATAAGAAATAAAGGAAACTTAACATTTTCATTTTATGATATAGTAATTTTCCTGACAGTATAAAAATGCTTGTAAAATTATATGTAGTTGCTTTCTATCAGATTCAACTTTGTGTAGCAATAAACATTTCTTTAAAGGACTTACTTTATTTGAAACTTTGTTCATGTGATATTAAACAAAGTATAAAACTAGTACTATTATTTTTAGGCTAATCTGAAGAATTATTTTTTATTCAAAAAGCTAAATCAAAGGAAGTTTTATAGAAAAAATAAATTATATATAACAGGTTGACTTAGGATAGGTCCTCAAGAGGAGCAAAATCCATGAAGTACACACACTACACATACACATACATTCCCTGTACACACATAAGCACCCCTACACACAACACACACACATGCCCATGCACACAAGGAGACAGATAGCTCAAGGTAATGGCAGAAGCTGTCAAGTAGCAAATCTGGTAGATGCCAGACTCGAGGTTTCTGCAGATTCATGCAAGTGCAGACACTGACCAAGCCACAATCAGCAGGCCAAATGGCAATCTACTGGCACATTGGACTGAATAAATTGATATCATTGGCCAGACATTCATCTTACAAATCTCTTAGCCAACACTCGTGAGTGGCTCCGGTAGTGCATCCATTTTTTTAAGTATTTCGATTGGTTTTCCTTAAACTCCTGGAATCTTGTATTTTGTCAATTCCTTCAGTAGCTTGGATTTCTTCCTAAATACCAGTTGTTTGTGATCATAAGGTAATTCCTGAAATGTTTAAATATCAATAAATTATTTTAGGTAATGATTTGGTGTGTTCCTTCATCATTCAATATTTTGCCCATAAAATCATTCAATATTATTCAATTATTTTAGATAAAAACTGCTGAGTTTTTCCCTTTTGGTTTTCTAGCACCATTTCTTTGCACATCACATGAGAATACTGTGCTTTGCTTTCTGTACTTTTCTGATCATTTTCAGTGCATCTCTCTTCTTTCTGGTACATGCATTTGGCAAAATGGTTAAAATGACGGAAGATAGTGGTTAAGGAAGAACGATCAATTAAGTTTTAAAGAAATTCATTTTGTGATACAGCCTGTTTCTCAGTAACTCTGGGAGGCATCTAAGTATACATATACACACATATATACTTATATATATACTTATATATACTTATATATATAACCTGATATATGTACATCATGTATAATAGCTGGCATATATATATTTGAGTATAAATCGACCTGAATGTCATCTGAGACACCAAATTTTACTACAAGGACTGCATAAAATGTGCTGAAAATCTGTTTATACACAAGTATATATGAGTTGTGTATGTATACATATTTGGTAATCATAATGATACAGAAGTATGATTTGCTCTGTCTAAAAGGGAATTTAATTACCTGTATGTGGTGCAATCTACTTGACATTGGCATGTGAATAAGATTTTAATGATATAAGCAAAAATATTGAGATAATGTAAGTAAAGTAAGTCTGCATAGGAGGAGTTAAAGGAAATATTATGAAGATAATAATTGGCTTACTTTTAAAACATTAATTAATACATGATTTAATTGAAGAGTGAGACTACAGAGAGAAAAATATTGCATGAGTCACTGACATAGAAAATTTGGAGAATGTTTAGAGAATTTACCCATCATAATATCGATAAACTATAAATTATTATTATATTTGGAATCAGTTTGGGGACTATTTTCTAGGCTCTCCTGTTTTGTTTTTGTGGGCATCACTGCCATGGTAGGATAGGAGGCCCAGCCTTGCTCCTGGAGAGCTCTTCTGTGTTTTGATGAAGTTTTTCCTTAGTCTTTTTAGCTTCTTTGTTTTATTAATTTTGTTTGTCTATCATTATTAAGAGACAAAGGTTTTCTTTTCTGCAAATTAGCCTTAAAATGTAGATATCTTTGTAAGTTAGCATTTCAATATGGTTAAATATATATTTTGAAAAATGCTGTTTCCTATTTTGACAAAAGAAAGATGTTAGAAGATTGGAAGATATTAGTGATAGTCTATTAGGAAGATAAGGGTAATGCCATTGAATCTCATCTCACATATTTTAAAAGAAAATATTATAGTCATATACTGAGAAGGATATAGACAACTAGGAAAGGAGTATTTCGTTACCAGCTTTACCGACACTTATGTATGCTCACCAACTGGAGCCCTGGAGGTGCAGTGGTTACCTGTTGGGCTATGATCGCTGTGGGTGGCAGTTCAAAACCACCGGCAGCTCTGCGGGAGGAAGACAGGGCTGTCTATGTGTACGAAGTTGCCATCTGAAAGTCCTCAGGAGGCCGCTGTGAGCCAGCATTGACTCTGCGCAGTGCATGTGGAGATGCAAAGGCCGGAGCTCTCTTAAAGTTGACATGTAAAATACTCATTGACTTTGGATGAGATTCTAAAACATGGCAAATGGAATGTGGGTACTTCGGATAAAAGTTACCATTAATTACTCAGTGTAGCAAGATTATTTGTGGAGGAGTAAAGAAAGCAAGTAGCCTAATTGGAAGGTTTTGAGATAAATGCTTGGGATGCAGATAGAAGTTATGTGATACAGCATCTTCATTTTCCAGACAGTTTGTCGGAGTGATTCTAATGCACATAGAAAAGGTAGTTTATGATATTTGCAAGGCATATTGGATATAAAAATTGAATTGGAAAATAGGAAATGGAGAAATAATGAGTACAAGTTTGAAGAAACTTGTTCTAAAATTCATCGTTGTGATGATTATATAACTCCTCTTGATGTGATTGAACTATTGAATAATATGGTATGTGAATAATATATCAATAAGATTATTACTTTTCAATGAGAGTGAGTAGACTGGTGGTCAGGCTCCCAGAGAAGTCTTTTCTTGGTTCACTGAATTTCCAGTACATGTGTCAGAGCCCATCACTTTTCCATTTCATTCAGATTGAGTTTTCATGAATATACCTTCACTTACATGGACATTTGTTCACAATTAACAATTTGTCATTCAAATAATATGGCTGTGTTCACTTTCATACAAAATTCTCAATTTGAATTTAGTGTTGAAGATTAGAATTATTTAGGAGTGATTATTGAGAAATATTATGGTTATGACATCATTGGTTATATGACATCAATGTTAGTGCACCCTTTTTTCCTCTTGAATGCAGAAGCAGATATTCTCATAATTTGTAACCAATAATTTTACTGTTACCCATCATGAATTATTGATTATTCAGATTTATTCTGAAAAATATAAATTATTTGGTCATTTGTTCAGAGCATCTTTATATTGAGTCAATTCTCTGCTGAAAATTAGTGTGAAGTTAGTTGAATTAATGTAAAACTGAATGATTTGACCTTCTAATTGCCTGTATAGATAAAAAGCCTGATGCGATATTGTTTCTCCTATAATTTAAACCTATGCTATGGTTACTATCACTTAATGTCTATGCTGTAAATTAAATATTCTAAGTCAATCAGTGTGAACAACATGAAGCTCTGACGTTTGCACTGTAATCTAAGCATGGCTTTAGTCTGGCTTAATTTTTCTCTAATATATGTATTGTGGAGTATTAATCTTGCAATCTTTGTCTGGGCACAATATGATAAACAGATTTTGAATTATTTACATATATAATTTCTTCCTCTTAAAAATTATTGTGGATATATATACATATATATACACATATGGTTTTGAATGAAATTTGTTCATATCCCAGAAAATTATTTATATGCTTTCACTTTGAAAAATAGTGGGATTTATTTCACAGATCAAGAAACCCAATTCCTGAAAAACAAATATTTAGAAGTAAAATAGAAACAAGAATCCAGAACCAGGTCTTTATGCTGATTTTATAATCCTTTATTCTACATCTTTTTAAAAAAAAATTATTCTAGGTCTTACAACTAGTATTTCCAGGAGTTTCACAGTCAGAGTTTTGATCAAGTATACTGATCATGGTCACTACAGTTTACATATTGCAAAAACCATCCTTCCTGATTATATGACTGTCATGTGTTGTCCTATAGTTTCTAAAATTGATATATGAGTTTTGGTATTTAGGTGTTAAAACATTCAATTTCATGTCTCATTTTAACACTGATTATAATTTTTACTAATCAAGTATCAAGCTTCTTATTACTCATAGTTTTTATCATGGGCAGATAACAACACAAGTTCCCTCTTCCTTGATTGCCTGTTGTCTTCGTAACAGTACTTTGAGACAGGAAATTTTGAACTTAGTTTATCTGAGACTGTTTTTACATCATTATTCCTTTGGATTGATGATGGTTTTGATAATTCTCTTTAATAAGCAAACCAAACTCGCTTCCATCAGATCAAGTAAATGTCAACTCATAGCTACCTTCTATGAGCTTTCCGTAGCTATAAATCTTTACCTCAGCAAACAACCTCAATTGTCTTCCATATAGAAGGTAGTGTATTTGAACCTTTGATGTCGTCAGCAAGCCAGTGCTTACCCTCCAGTGCCTCCAGCCCTTCTCCTGTAAGGGACTTAGATGTAATCTAGTTTTCACTGTTGCACGACTGATGACGTAGAAGAGCAATTAGAATGAAGACTTTCAATGAGATAACTGACACAGTGCCTACAGAATGGACTCAGACTATGACTGTGACGAGGGTGCAGGACGGTGACGTGCTCATTCTGCTGTACAGAGTCGCTGTGAATAAGAACAGTCTGAGTCACATCTAAAAGCCAAACTATATTAAAAATCACAATGAAATACAATTTATTCCACTATTAAATGATTCACCCAATAATTTGGACCACGTAGTAATTTTCAGACACAGGACAAGTTCCTGAGAGTCTGGAATGAGACTGTTTTATTGAAGTTGTGCTCAGTGTTGAAATAAATCACAGTAACATTTGACTGTCCAAACTACCCAATATCAGCACTGCTGTTTCAAAGCATTTACTTATGTACTGAGTTTTACTTTATCTACTAGTAAAATCAAATGAAGATAAATTGAATTTATTTCCTTTAATACTCTCACCAGGTAAACTTTCTTTAGAAAAAGCGAATGTATTTCATGGACACGGTGTGAAAAAGTGTCAGCACAGTGGAACCCTGTGTTTCTAATCCTTTGTTCTCCTCTGCAACGAGGGGCGAGGAGACTGGGCTTCTTACTTTCAGTCACAAAGCAGAAAAGGAGCTGACCTCAAAGATGTGTACCAGGCTCTTTGCTACTTCGCGCCTAGACAGAAATTTGGATATCTTAACAGACATCACTAGAATTGCTGCTGTCTATCTCTGGAAACTTTGGATATGATAGCAGGAGAAACCAGTCCCTGGAGAAGGCCTTCATGGCTGGCAAGCGAGCGGGGGGCATCAAGAAAGAGGAAGGCCCTCAAGGAGACCCCTGTGAGGCCGGTGCGGGACTGGGAACAAGGCTTTCTCTCTCTTGTGTAAGATGTCTGTGGGTTGGAGCCCACCTGATGGCATGAATCAACAACAACATCTCTGTTGTAAAGGTGAATGCAAGAGCATAAACCAATAAATTAATAAAAAGCCTTATGCTAAACATTTTTCACTATCTAGGGCAAATCATGAAGAACAAGGACTGCCTTATTGAAGAGGGGAAGAACTCTTTTCCGGTCTCTGAATACCCTGGAGTGAGAAAACTTGTGAGGCAAAGTTATGTAAAAATGAGACTATAAACGAGTCGATAATAGTCATGCATACAGTTATTGAGTTTTGCTGGGAAGCCTACAGATGATGGGCAGGACTGCTTGCAGGGTGGTTTCCCTCTTTTCACTGCAAAAAGCCAGAAGCTTTGATGTCACTTCAGTTTATTTCTTTAGGAAGAGAAGTTGATAATATTAGCACTCAAAATCTGTCAACTTCCACTTATAAAACCCCTCCTACAGAGCAGCACATGCTTTGGTGTGCCATTCGTGGCTCTGGAACATGAGCATCTGACGAAGGCCCACAATAGCTTGGCATAGTGGACCCGCTGAGACAAATGAGTGTAATGTCCTAGAGAGAGAAAAAGGTGTCTGAGGAGTAGCAAGCACAGGACTACATTGAAGGATGCTTCAGAAATCTGTCATTGATAGTCATCTGGATCACAAGACAGGAAGACCTGGAATATGGATTCAGTTGTATTTGAGCTTGTATTTCATCTCTGCCTATTGATAGCTTTGTGCCTTGGATTGTTTTTTTTCCCTTGGGACTCTTCTTACTTCTAAAATATATTGGTAGCCCTATTTTGTATAAGATACTTAAGATTTTTTGATGTATGTCAACTATCTCGCTGTTTGTTTTCATAAAATGAAAGATGGGAATAATGATGGCAATTTGGTCATTTGATATGCGCAAATGACAGCAGTTTGCAGATTGGTTTCAGTTCTTTGCAGTAGGAACAATTATATTATCATACAGTGATTTTAGCAATGAGGGTACATGAGTATTTCTAAATGTCTTAATTTCTTCAGAGTTTGGGGGATGGAGAAGCAAAAACATGGACTATTAAGAGTTATGATAGTTATGCCAATGCTTTCTTCATTCTTATTTTAATATTCACTAATCTTGAGATTATTACCTATATGGACATACCAAATAGTTGTTTAGGTCGGGAAAATTTTATGTCTTACATTTTGTATAGGCTTAGCATCAACACATTTTAATATAAACTATTTCAAATATTAGAGCCTGGATTTGTGAACTGTAGTGCATATCTATCAGGAAATAGATGTTGGATTTGGATCATCTATATGTAATATATAGTATATGTATGTACATGCTACCTTAAAGAGAGTAATTTCTCTCATCTTTGATTATCTGTGTGCCTTAAATATCCACATGAGAGCTGGCTACACAGAAGTCATGTTTGTTTCTAGCAAGAAGCTGGAAAGTAGCATATATTTGTTGTTAAAAATCCAATACTGGGGCTGAGCCCCAGTGGCGTAGTGGTTGTGCATGGGACTGCGGCCCACTGGGATGGAGGTTCAATTCCAATTCCACAGAGCAAAGGCTGGGGCTCCTACTCCCACTACCTGAGGGCAGTGATAACCCCCCCCAGAAAAAATCCAATACTGTTTCACACACATACAAGTTACAAATGCAATGGGAAGAAAGCTAAGAAACAAGTAGGCTAAGCAATATTTTTTCAAGATTATGAGTAAGTAATAAAAAGTGATATTTCATGAATTGAAACAATGGAAATGATCCAAATAAATTAGATGAGATTGAAATGAAGAACTCCACAACTATATTACACTCGGGATACAAACATTAATTTGAATGTAAAGAAACTTTAATTTAAAAGAGATTGGCCTTCTGAAGACAGATTTGGAATAAGATAATTATTTTAAATAAAATATACGGCACTCACAATTCAACAATGACCCAAGAGGGAGTTTATGATTACAAGATAATCTAACTGGCCATTTTTATTTCTAATTAGAGGCAGCAGTCTATAAATAGAAAGTTAATACTGGGGTGCATTAAAATACAATGAAGTTGAGAAGAAGATTAGGAAAACTATAAAAGTTTCAATTCTACATGATTATAATTCTATAAAGAGTAAGATTGAGTCCTATTAAAACTAAAGTTCTCTCTTGATCCCTCTTCTTTCCCATAAAACCAGTTAAAACACTTACCACATTATATCCTCACCAGTCTACTATAACTGCTTTCAGAAACACCTCTGATAACGACTCTAGGAAATGCCATTTTCTCAGTCTCCTTCAGCAACTTATCTGTAATGTGAGATACAGGAGATTACTACCTTCTGGTTTAAAATTTCCATTACTCTCACGTCAACATAAAACTATACTTAATATATAATTTGAGTAATTTCAAAGTTTCTCTCTTGAAAAAGACTGTCTAAGTGGTGATACTGGGAGGGTGGAGGGAAGGTGGGGTAGAAAGGGGGAAATGATGATAAGGATCTACATATAATCTCTTCCCTGAGGTATTGACAATTGGGAAGTGGGTGAAGGTAAGATATGACAAAGTAATAATAACTCGTAAATTATCAAGGGTTCATGAAGGAGAGAGGAGAAGGAAAGGAAGGGGGAAAATGATGAGCCAATGCCAATGACTTAAATGGAAAGCAATGTTTTGAGAGTGAGAAGGGCAACAGATGTACAAATGTGCTTGACAACAATGGACATATGTATGGATATTTATAAGAGTTGTATGAGGCCCCAATTAAAAGATTAATATAAATAAGTACATGTAAAATTTGAATGTGGAATAGCAATGTTCAGTATCTGTATCTGTTTTTATATAATTTCATGAATTCTGAAAATTGAGCTGTAAAGAATTTTGTTTACAAGATGTTTAGTCTCATTAAATATACACATGACATTAGAACATAAAAATAAATATACTCTCTAGTGATAATCTTTTATGGCACTAACATTTGCATTTACTACTGCGTTTACACTGTATTCATGACTTTTTAGTTGTAGTACTTGTTGGTGCTGTCCATCTGTAGGTCCACTCATAAATCAGACACAAGTTATGGGTTGTCAATATTCTTCACCAACATGATAATTCAGACATGCCAATTCATCTTCACGCTTCCTTATTGATTGTCCAACTTTCATGTCAATATGATGCCATTTAAAATACCATGGCTTTTTTCAAGTGCACCATATTCTTCAAAGTAACCTCTTTGTTCTCCAGCACTTTAAAGAACCTCTGTGTCATCAATTTGCACAGTGTAATATGTCTTTTGCATTCTTATCTCATAGTACTATCAGCATTGACTGTGAAGACAAGCAACTCTCTTCACTGTTTATTTAACTTATTCCAAAATAATCAGTTTGGCATCTGAAATAACCTGTCATTCACATACCGGTTAGTTTTAGAGGCCTATTTCCCACTTTTCTCTTGCATTTTTTTTCAACCAAATCAGATTGCATGTTACGCCACAGTTCACCCCCTGCGTTGTAACTCTTCACTTTGCAACTCTTGTTCTCTTGTGCTGAAAATTCTTTTATTGACAGCTCTTATTTGCTTCTCTTTCTATTTCTCTAAATGAATCTTATCGATCAAGAAATATCTCACATGTGAATGTTTCTAGGTAGTTTCCCTAATTTTTCTAGGGCAGTAAGGTATGATATCATCCTTCTTGGAGTCTGATAAACCATTTTATCTTTGTATTGTTTCAATTTTAGTACATGTGCTGTCGAAGCAAGCACACCATTTTATCTTTTATGGTATTTCTTTCATGTCTATCATGAGGTAAATAATATTTTGACTATAATCATTTTTAGATTATGAGGTTATTGGAACTGGCTTTCATTTGCTATTTAGATTTTAATATTCTTGTATATGACAAAGAAACAAAGAAAAATTATGCATGGCTATATCACGGAAATTGATCCAGACTCTACCACCACATATAGTCTTAGATTCACTTTTAAATGGATGGTTTTTTTCTCAGCAGATTAAGCAAGTATATCTCAATGTCATCTTGGTTTTTCTGTTGAAATACAAAAGTGGAGATTAATTAGTCATAATGTTGGTGATTTGGCTGCTGTAGATGCCTGTCCATTAATAACTGTGATGGGTAGGTTTATTATGCCAACACAGCCACATAAGATTGGTGGGTCTGTTGTGACGGCACAGCCAATGAACACGCAGGATGAATTGAAGGGCAGATATAGGAAGGGCTCGGCAAGCCCCGCCCTCTCTCTTGCTTCCGGATCTTCGAACCAGAGAGCTGCCTTGTTCGTCCTGTGCCTCGACCTCCAAGCAACACTACCCGTGGGACACCTAATCGTGGACTGTGTTGCTGTGAGTTGAGGATCCTTCAAGCCCTACTTCGCCACGCTCCAGAGATATACATCTCTTGAGCTGGGGACTGTTGGACTCTGTCATCTGGCTGACTGTTGGCGACCTGCTCTGCTGTTTGCTGCCTGTGACCAGATAGCCTGGGTTGCTCTACAGAGGACTACTCAGCGGCCCTCAAGATTTGAAGGACTGCCAGTCTTCTAGTTGCCTCACACAAGTGAGTGGCACCGAGCAATCTGTATTACTTTATAGTTAACGTTTTCTTTCTTATCTTATATACCTTTCTCAATATATAAATATATAAAAAGAACTACTAGTGTCCTGAATTTTATTTCTCTAAGAGAACCCTGCCTGACACAATAGCTGATTGGGATGACTGACTCATTTCTTAGATTATGTTGATATTCAGGTATTAATAAAGATGAAAAACACATGCTTCTCATTATTCAAAGGATGATCTGGGTTTGGCAATATTAGTGGTATACTTTGCACAAAAGTATTTCCTTAAATTATTGGACCAGTATTACAAAGGACATTTAATACAGGCATTTTGTTACAAGTCAATAAAATGCCACTTTAAAATCTATTGTCACGCTATATTGCCTTATATTTACTTTATAACCCATATTTTTGTGTGTGCTAACTACATGAAAAAATAAGCCACACTGTAAATAATTGTACAGTTGTGAGTGAAATTCAGAAACCATGCATATGATAAATTAATGCTTTAGGGGAAACAAAGGGAAGCATGATAGCTTTCCTCAAGGACTCAGAATTAGAGAGGCCAACTGGAGAGAGAGAGGTGAATATACAACCCATGAAGTTCTTTTGAATTAAAAACGATCCACGGATTAAGGATCTTAAGAGGCAAGTTGGACTGGAAACAATAGACCCGTGCATTGCCTATTGATTGCAAAGACAATTGTGAAATATGGGAAACAGAACAAAGGCTGAGGAAAGCCTGGATGCATCCCTAACATGGTTTTTACAAGGAAGTCTGTGCTTAACTAACTTCCTGGGCTGCTTGAAAATAATGCACCATGAAAGATAAGAAAAAAATGGATGTAATACACTTCGATTTTCATAAAAGATTTTGACAGCTTCTTGTGAGAGATTAATGGCTACAGTAGAGAATTGTGGAGTAAATGGTTAGGAGTTCCTTACGCAGGAAACCATTTCAAGAATAAATACAGAGTATTTGAGGAAGAAAATATTTCAAGAAAAGGAGAATGTTACGTATTGTAACACTTAGCAATTTTTGTGGGTCAGTATATTTTAAAAACATTTTTAAATGGTATTCAGTTTTCATTTTTTCTTCCTGTTCTCAAATTTATTGTTATCATACAGTGATGTTTACTTATATATGTACTATGCTATCTACAAATTATATTACCAGTGATCAATAGTGTGTTCAATAAGAAATTCGCATACATTTACTGATCTTACTGCCATCAACTCAATTCTGACACCTATTGATCCTTGCGGTTTGGGGAGGACTGCCTTAAGGCTTTCCAAGACTATAAGCCTTTATGGAATTAGAAACTTCATCTTTCTCCAGTGAAGCAGCTTGTGGTTTCAAACAGCTGATCTTGTAGTCAGCAGCTCAGTGCATAAGCACTACACAGTCAAAGAAAACTTTGTCTTTCTCAAGCAATGAAATATGTAGTGTAGCACATTTATAATGCTGCCCCAAATGGCAATGGCACTGGTGATATATAGACAAAAACATGTTTATAGAGAAAATAAAATTTACATACATACATATTCTTAAAATTTCAAGCATATAAATTCAAAGTATTATAATGTTCCAATCAAATTAAAACAAGTGAAAAATAAGGTTTTCTCAAATTTAGACATATTTTTGCTCATTTATGAGATATGTTCTCTTTGGTGCTACCATTACATAGCATTATTTATCCTGGTCTCTGACTCATTTCTACCATGTTTGAGAAGTTTAGGGAAGAAAATTATACTCTAAGTGTGGTGTCCATTTGTTTTCTGAGACAAATAGTAGCATTTTCTATTTTCGTTGTACCAAAGCTAGAATTTATCATCTCTAAGTTATTTCTATGAAGAAAATGAATAGGCAAGTGCGAGTTAATGCCAGAAAGAGTGGGCATTCTTACTTATTACAAATGATTTAGTCCAGTTTTTTAGCTATAGGGGAAATATATGTGTGTTTTAATTTAGTGTAATAAAGGGCAATAGTGCAAAGTACAGTGGAGTTCATTTACTGTCAATGCTGCCTCCTGTCCCATTTCTTCCCAGCTAGCCAATGTTTCTGAGTCATTCTGCTTAATTTTTCCATACAATTTGCGGTCTTTTTCCGCAAATTAATAGAATTAATTTATTGTTTAGATGAAATTATATTTTGAAAAGCACCCACCACGTGACTTTGTGCTCTGTGTGACCCTGATTAACAATATTCGTTATGTGGCATCACGATATATATGCCAAGTTTTGTGCATACAGTAGAGTAAATGCGAGGATTCCCTTGGAATGCTCCCCTGCTGCAGACAGAGGGAGCCCTCTGGGAAGGGAACCCTCTCCACAATGACTCTTGGTTGAATCCCCTCAGTCTCTGTCCTTACCACACACATAAAAGAAAATAGCCTTCGGTGGGAGTTAGATAACGAACTGCCCCTGCACTCTCTGGCTGCCCTGTAATGAGCAAAGGCCAGAAGTGAAGGTTGCTTGGTGGACCCGAGGTCCTCGAACAGTGAACCTCCTGACAGCAGTAGCATCAGAGGATCAGCAACAGAACCAGGCGCCAGCACATCGAACAGAGGGGTGGATTTTCCAACCCAGGAGCCAGGGAACCAGGGCTTTTGTGCAGGACACTGACTTGTGGAGCAGCATTCCTTTAGGCACCTAATTGGGGAGGCGGGACTTGTGGACCCATGGACAGGGAGCTGAGTAAATGCAGGGTGAGGCAGCTTGGAGTAGAGGATTTTGACTAATGTACCTGTGTAATAGTTTTGAAATCAGAAGGTGAGAGGTTTCCAGCTGTGTGTGTGTGTACGTGTGTATATGTGTGTGTGTCTGTCTGTGTATATATGTCTGTCTGTATGTGTATGCATGTCTCTGTGTGCATATGTCTGTATGTATGTGTGTGTATGAAAAGTTCTTTGCTTACCTTGGTTCTCTTTCCTTTCCATATAAAACTTGTAGTTCATTTTTCCATTTCTTTAAAGAATTTTGTGTGGATTTAGATTGGAATTTTGTTAAATTTATAGATTGCTTTGGGAAGCATTGACATTTTCACAAAGCTAGTACACTTTAGAATCATGTTCTTTGAGGCATGTCAGAGTGAGTTTGAGCTACCAACCTTCCAATCAGCGGTCTAACACTTAATCATTTGAGCATCTTAGATATCCATATTAGCATTGTCTCAGATCCAGTTCACCTATTTTTAGAGAACGTTTTAACAATAATTCTCTTTTTGTTCTAAATGGAAGAATTTCAGGGTAATACAAGGAATACAAATGCATATAAAAGAATTATGACCACCTGCAAAAAAATAAAGGAATTATGACCTTGAGATCAGTGAAAAATGCAGCACTTGAGTAAGGAGAGGTACAGCCAGAAAACCAGGGCTCAGAATGCAGCTCTCAGTGAATCACAATGGCATTTGACAGACCTTGGTGGCACTCATTTCCCTATGCCAACCAGGCACCGAGTGTCCAGCTGTCCACTAGACACGCTGCCTCTGAACCCTCCTGCTAGACGAGCTTTGTTATTTGGGGAACTTCTGCTACTTTTGGTAGCACATAGTTCAGAAGAAATTGCATATGCGGTGCATATTCAAACTTTTCTATCCTTTAATATACTTGGAATTAGAAATACTTATCATCATTTATTTTCTATAGTCGTATCAAATTGCCACACATGCTATCTAGTATAAAAATTTTTCTACTAGTGTTTATAATAAAAACAGAGCTCTCTTTTGCAACAAAAAAACCTATAGGTTTCTCAGTGGATATTTTAATTTCACATAAGTAATTGGATTGGCATAGAAGTGCCAGATAAAAATCAAATGGTGGCACTATCACCTAAGTGAAAATTAACCCTTTTTTTTTTTTTAGGCATCACTGCCCTGGTGGTGGGTAGGAGGCCCAGCCTTTGCTCCTGGGAGCCGGAATCGAACCTCCATCCCAGTGGGCCGCAGTCCCGCGCACAACCACTACGCCACCGGGGCTCAGCCCAAAAATTAACCCTTTTTTAATGAGTCTTTGTTTAATCATATTTGGGGAGAACAGTCAGTAGTTTTTACAGAATCAGCCTTACAGTACAGAATAAGAAAAATAGCAGGATTTATAACCCACTGTTGTTATAGGTATTGTTTAAAGGAATTTAGGTTAAGGAGTTGATATGTGGAATGTTCGTGGTTATAGCTAACCCAAGCCATTCCATGGGAAATAGATATGATGGTTTTCTTAAACAAAGATTTATAGCTTAGGAAAACCCCTTGGGTATTTCACATTGTCTTATAGAGTCACTATGAATAAGAAGCTACTTGGTGGCCAGGGGTTAAAAATGGAAAGTATATCTCTTACTTACTCTTAAATTTACTAGCAGGGGCCCTAAGTGGTTCAAAGACCTCAATTCTAGTCTGCTAGCCAACAGGGTGGTAGTTTAAACCCACCAAGGCATGCTTCTGCACACATGATTTCCCCAAGAGGTTTGGAATTGGAATAGACCCCAACATTAGGAATTCCATTATCAGGTGTCTTGGAAAGGTTCAGAGTCACATGGAATTTTTAAATACATTTTCATCTACAATTTATAGAAGTCACCATTCTGTTCTTCTGGATAACAGATTAAGTCTACCATTGGTCAATTTGGGGTATATTTAAAACTTAAAAATAAAATGTAATTGTTAAGCCTCTTTTCAAGCAATAAGTATTTAATAACTAAAACAACTCCAAGAGTTAATCATGGAGAGAAGATAGTATATATTATATTTCTCAAAAATAAAAGCAAGCAAAAGTGTATAAATATGTGTTTAAAAATAAACACTTGGGACTGAGTCCTGGTGGCATAGTGGTTGTGCACAGGACTGCGGCCCACTGGGATAGAGGTTCAATTCCAGCAGCGGCTCCACAGGAGTAAAGACTGGGCCTCCTACTGCCATCACCAGAGCGCATTGATACCCATAAATAAATAAATAAATAGACACTCAAAATACATGGCTATTGGTTTAAATGTTTCTAATGTGTTCAGTTATTGAGGAAATAAAGAAAAGATAACTGAAATCAAAGCATTTAGCAATATGATTGTGTATTATTATTCAATTTAAGAGATGAGGTCTCTTTAATTTACATCATTTTTTGTTTTACTTTTTGTTTCTTAACAGGTTGCCAGCACCTTCCAACTTAAATGAACTTTAAGATTTCTTAAGATTTTTAAACCATTGCTTTACATTTACATTTCACTTTATAACTTTATAAATATACTCTCCATACATATTCCTATTGGTACCAATATCATAAGTATTGCTTAGAGTAAGTGGTGGTATGTCTACTTTTCAAATAATTAAATGGAGGTTTTATACAGATTGAATTTCTTAAGAGAATTGCTGTAAACTACAGAGTTGGTATCTGAACATGATTTTTCAAAATCAAAGTTAGGTTAATGACTTTTTAAAAATGAGATGCTCTTTGTCTATATATTTTACTTATAATGGAAGATGTTTGTTTGTTCTTAAACATTTAAATGACAATTTTTTGAAGTCCAAGAAGGCAAAATAGGATAAACATTTCAGGTATGACCATTAATTTTTTGAAATATTGAGGCACCAACAAGGAAAATAAAGGAAGAGCTGTGTGTCTAGCCAGACTATGAAATTTCCCTTTTTAAAATATCTTCCAGTCATTTCTTGGCATAGCTGGCAGTTGCCAGCAGTGGTGTGGATAGTGGCTTCCTTGTATGTTCTATTCAAATGCAAGTTAGCGGGAGAAGGGGGGCAATGAAAGTGTTAAGCTGCCATCAAATGGCTTTGAATCATGATACCAAGTTAATTATTTAATCACCCAGCAGGAAAAATACTGCTGATCTTGGGTCATCTTCTAGTCCATCATGGTGGTTCTTGTTTATTTTTAATCGCTTTCTACCCAGAAAGACGATTTTTAGACTACCGCACTATATTGTGTCGCTGTCCATCGCGTTCTCCTTGGCGCAACTTTGAAAGTAGATTAGATTGGTAGGCGTTTCCAAGTCTCTTAGGCTGAAGGTCTGCTGGAGCCTGGCCCCCAGGGATGACCCTCGTGGTACTGGAAAGGGCGATGCACCTCTCAAAAGCATATAAGCCACTCTTGCACAGCCAGCCGAGCAAACATAGCATAATCACCTCTGGAATTAATCCATCTTCACTTCTGACCAGGTGAACATGACCAAATAGTGATCTTGTTCCCCTCAATTATCTGCTTAATTTGTTTGTCCTCATCTTGAATATATGAAGAAATGAATGCATCCAACTCTAGTGACAATTTTGTCACTACTTTTGCTAACCTCATTGTATAGTTTAAAATAATAAGGTAAATTCATATGTTCTGGTATTCATGGCTAGTAAATAGCATACCTGACATTTGGACTCACATTAAGGATCTTAATTGCTATAGGAGTACAATGCTATCTCTCACAGAAAAAATAAATTATCCATGTGATCTAGTAAACAATCAATATGAGGTTATTTTTTAATATTCAACAAACTTGTTTATAGGAAGTAACTTTTAAAAAGCAGATACACACATCCCTCCAGAATATATTCCCTGGTTTATTTTTAAGGCATAACTCATTCAGAACTATGGTTTGATCAGTTTTCTTGAAAGAAGACAGATAATAAAGGATTAAAGGCTATTTTAGAAAATGATTGAAAGGCTTGATTTTATTCATTGTTCTATGTACCCATTTTCATTTAAAAATAATTTGAGTTCAAGGTACTTTTTTTTAGAAAAAATACTTCAAGAAGAGAAAAATAAATACATAAAAGAAACCCAACAGTGACCAGTTGGAATTTTAAAAATCAGCATAAGCCAAAGGATAAACTGAGTGAGTGAGTGGGTGAGTGAGTGAATGCGTGAGTGAGTGAACTAATGAATGAGTGTGTGAATACAAGAATGGATATGTTAAAAAATCTCTGCCTTCATTGATGAGTATAAAATCTTTCATATTCAATTTCACATAACTCATATATTTGTCACCTTCCTGTCCACCTACTTTACTTGTTTTTCATCTGCATTTCCCTGTAAAACATTGTCTAAAATTTTTCGACATGAAGATCATTGATGGAAGGTGTTGGCACACGTTTTTGTGTGTCTTTGGGTCTGCTTCATCATAAAGCGGTTTGAACAGAGAGAATAGTCCTAGTGCATACTCAACCTCTACTAAGGCCAAGTTTCCGGGTCAGATTGTGGTCCTCTCTCGGACGCTGTTATTATAAACACCCCCTGTGTGCATTTTGAATGCAGGACGTGTCTCCTTTCTAACTCTCTGGAGGAAAGTCCAATTTCTCCAGGAAACAACTCCCAGAAAGACAGCCTTTCAGACAGCAATCGCCACACAGCAGTTCTGAGCTCATGCCCATTACAAAACCCTGAAGCCCTTCCACATAAAAATACCTCCTATTCAAGTGCCCGGGAGAAGAACAAGTTATTTCATTGAACTCAGAATATTTTTGAAAGGTTCAAATGGTCAAGACATTTATAATTTGACTACATATTTTAATTTATTTTAGCAAGGCAATGGCCTCAAACATGTGACACTTCTTCCTTGTACGACCTTGACATGGATTTAACATTCATTCATTCTATCTCAATGCATGCATTACATGCAACATGGGGAGAAATAGCTCTGCCTCTCCAGGGGCTTTAAGAGATTAATAAGATTATACATAAAGAGCACAGTGGTATTTTAGCTAATGAAATTTGTTATGATCCTCAGGACAGTGCAGCATAGAAGCAACGTTTCCCTTTATAGAACTGGAAGGAGGCATCTTCCCAAGGTTAAAGAAGGATCTCTCTTAATCCTCGTGTGCTTTCCTGTCTCCACTCCACTCCAGAATTACCTGCTCTTAGTCTTACACATGCTATAATCTGTAGATTCAGATGGAAACCTACGCTGGGTTTCATAAGTTTTCTACATTTGACACGATGCTGTCTTGGTTCTCTGATGCTGTTTATTCAGAGGAAAATGTGCCAGTCCTTCTCCAATAGCTTGCTTTCTTCAGCACATTTTGACTTTCACAGGCATTGCTGTATTTTAATAAATGTCTTCCTCCTTAGTATTGCTTTATACTCACCACTTCATTTCATTTTTGCTGCTTATTGTTTCTTCATCCAGTTTGTGACTCACCGAAGGTGTGGATGTATAAAGATAATAACTGAGGCAAAATCAAGTTTGGTAGCTATCAGATGTAGGCGTTGGCAGGCTGAGGGAGTTTCAGTAGACAGCGAGAAGGTGGGAAGGGGGTGAGCACTGGAATGGAAGGTGGATCCCCAACTTATTTTACAGGCCATGTATTCCTGGCGGCGGGCAAGAAAGGAAGAAAAGCTCTGAAAGTGATTGTGTTTATGATTGTGCAATTCTTCATATGATTGAATGGGGTGATATGTGGATTAAGTGCCAAGAAAACTTTTTTTTAAAACTTAAATAAATGTGTTACTCAGCCAAACAGAACAAAAGCCTATTGCTGAAAAAAAGAGAGTAAACTATGACTAGAATTGGAGGCTTTAGTAATATGTTAAAAAGGATGTATTTTGTCATGCAGGTTTCTTACTTCCTTTTGTCATAATGTCATAATATTCAATCACCCCCACTTATTTTGCTTAATAATATTAAATTATATGTGTTGAAATTGACATAGTGGCTTAAAACAACTTAAATATTAAAATCTTTACATGGTCCCTTTAAACTTAAATGTACACTCTACATTGAAGCTTGATTTAAGTGAGTCCATATAAAGGATTCAATAAAATAACATATGACTTGTATAAAAGCATGGTTTAATTATCATTTAAAACAGTGAATTAAAAGTTTCAAAATTGGTGTTTTAAGTGAACCAAATTTTAATTATTTCCAAGGCATTGAAAAAGTTGGATTATAAATCAAAACTGTGAGAGAATAACTTCTAAGTTGTACATTAAAATGAGACCTAGTTGCATAAATGTATGCTAAAACATAATTACATTAAAGTGCTTAACTTTAAGGAAAACCTGAGTCTTTTGTATAAAAAGCAAGAAAAACTCATGGAAAGGGGTTTAATTATTTTCAGGTTTATATAATATTTAAAGTCTCCAAATGCATAAAATATTAAGAAATTTGGAGTTAAAATGTGATAGTAACTGATAGCTGTCATGCTTGATTTGGGGATATGATTGTATAATTTTATTTTAATAATATTCAAATAGTCTTAAATAGTTTTAGAATTGACAATAGTTAGAATAGAATATCTGGGAAATGTATTTCTTTATCACTTGAAGTAAACAATTCATGTTAAAATATAATCTGTCCAACATAACATAATCCCATTGAAAATAATTGCATCTACCATTGATATTGCATTAGTAACTAGGCCTAGGAAAACATTGCCATTAAGGCAAATCTGACTCATGGCATTTCCATAGGATAAAGTGCCACTGTTTCAGAATTTTTTAATGCTTTAACTCTTGCAGGGGCAGACTGCCACCTCTTCTCTCAAGGAGCAGCTTATAGATTTGAACCAATATATCTTTCAGTTAAGCAACTAAGCGCCTCACCACGGCACCTTCAGGATTCCTTTCAAAATATGTACTATCCAAAAATGTGGAGCCCACTCCCAACCTTGCTATACTGTGTAATAGCCATGTAAGATTTTGAAAAGTGCTCTGGGAGGTCTGGAATGTAAGTGTGATTATAAAATAATAAAATTACCTCATGAATTCCATATTTTAATAAGCAGGTAGTGCACAGATGGCTCTCTATCCCAGTGTTCTTTCTAAAGGTCATGGTGGGACTTGATAGTACCTATAGCCAAGGTCTTTGGTGAGGACTAAATGAGAACTAGGTGTAAAGTGTTCAGGACAGTGTCTGGGATATAGAAGTGCCAGCATTTGATTATTCTGTACATGTAGCATGTAGCAATGTGTGATTAGTCAAATGTCAATATATCTGCAAAATATTTTAAAATATAATTCTGCTCCTCTCTAAGGGTCATGCTTCCATTAAAACAAGTATTTTGAATTCATTGAACAAGTTACTAATTGTCATGAATTCCACACCCATCTTTGATAGATCTTCTACTGAAAAACAGAGAGATGGCAGTCATTCCTATAGTAGACTAGTGTATGTATTTTGAAGCGATAAACCAAAGCAATAGGTAGTTCCATTTCATTAATATCTCAGGTACAATTGGCAGGAAAGACAATAAAAGAACAAAGTCTTGTTTGTGTGTGTGTGTGTGTGTGTGTGGCATCACTGTCATAGTGGGAGTAGGAAGTCCAGCTTTGCTCCTGGAGAGCTGCTGCTGGATTTGGACCATCAACCCGTTGGTCCCGCACACAACCACTATGCCACCAGGGCTCAGCCGAACAAAGTCTTAAAAACAAAACCTGGTGGGCATGCAGATAAGAGTGATAAAATTCTGATTAACCTCTACTTCCCTTTCCATCTCTATGTGTAGGAATTAACTCTGTGACACTGCGTTTAGTTTGCATTACTTTCCTTGTCTCATTTGATCCTAGAAAGCAGGATGTCAAAATTCTTTGTGTAGAAAATTAGCATGGAGTGGTGAATTTTCCTTTCTTTATTTGCATGCTTTTGAAAGTTTCCCTTCTGTCATATTTAGAACTTTCTGATATAATGGAGAGACAGCTGTGATGGAAACAGGCCAAACCTCTCATAGGGTTACGGCTACCTTTGAATCCAAAGAAAATTATACTTTTCTTCTTTTATTAATTAGTGCCTTTAAAGGCAGCTTTCATTAATCAACATGTCTTGAGTAGAGTGAGTCCCTTTCTATAGAGCTGATTAAATCCTGCTGTGCTAGGTACTAGAGTTAGGGTGAATGCTCATGTTTGAGAATATGTTACCTAGAATTAGGGATACCAAAAAGTAAAATAATTTCTAAGCTTCCATGGGTGGTTTTCTTAACAGAGCTTAAAAAATAATAGATAACCTAAGTTACTGATTTCCACTAACCTTCTTGATCTCCTTTTTTATGAGTTTGATTGTTAATCTAAACTTTTTTTCTTGCTGTCAACCAGGTAGAACTATTCCGATATCAGTTTCATCAGTTAGAAAGTCATCCATTGGAACTTCCTATATTACCATGGAATCAGTCTAAGCTATAGTAGTTGCATTGATAAAGAAACTTCTTTAAAGAATCCGGAAGCTGTAATGCCATCCTTATTAGAAAAACTTCAACTGTCTTAAGCCAAGCTTTATATGAATACAAGTAACAATGATGAAACAACATGAAATATTCCAGTAATATTCTATATATTTTCCAATGAGCCAGATGTTTGGAACCATGTATACAAAACTTCCAGATGATTGACTGAAAATTGAAGCATTTGTCATGGTATTTGGGATGGTGTTAACACAGCTTATGTTGAAGAGTGTATTTTGGAAACTGCTTTACTCATCTCCCAATGAAGTAGACTGTCTAGCAGAATTTGTTTTAACTGGAAAAATGCACCATTGAGAAGAGCCGTACCATACACAATTAAAGCATAAGTATATCTATTATTTAATTTATGTATTCAGAATATTTATGACTATATCAAAAGGGATATTATAAGTAGTATCTATCAATTTGTTGTAATACAAAAAGAAGAAGGAGAAGGAGGAGGAGAATGACGAGGAGGAGAAGAACAAGTAGAAGAAAAAGAAGAAGGAGAAGAAAGAAATTCCTAGTATGCTACTTGAGAATTATTAGTTGGCTGTGCTTCCATGAGTGATCTTGGAGTTGTTGATGTTGTTTTAGTATTGCAGGGATAGTGGAATAGACATGATGGATAAGGACAGAAGCTAAAGACCTACAGGCAATAACAATAATCCAATTTTAAAAGTACGGTTATAGCATTTATTGCTTCCTGTTTGAAAATATGGATATCCTTGCATAGTCATTACTAGTCATTTTATATATATTTTTACTCTTCAAGACATTTTATTGGCATAAAATTCAATGGTTATAAATATTAAAAGATGTATATTAATCACCACAATCAATGTTAGAACATTTATTCATTGTTGTATCCATTATTTATTTCTATTATCAATGTGGGGACTATATAAGTTGTCAATTTCATATTTTGTGGGGGTCAGGATTTCAGTAAGTTTATATTTGTATATAATAGATCTATATTCATGTTCACTTCAAAGAAAAGTGAACCTGCTTATTGAGGAAATTTTTCAATATCTTTAATGTCTTATTCAAGAAATTTGTTTGTTGAAGATTTGTCAACTATGGCAGTCAACTGCCAACAGCAATTCAAGCTGAATTCAGAAAGGGTGGGGAACTAGGCAATATTGTTGATATCAAATGAATCTAAGCTGAAAACAAAGACTATCAGACAAGCTTTTGTTATTGTTATGTGCCACTGAGTTGGTGCCAGCTCATACTGACTGTGCACAACAGAAGAGACCTTTGCACGATTCTGTGATGGCCTTACAATTCTTCCTGTGCCGCAGTTCATGGTTGTAGCCAAGGCATCAGTCAGCTCATGAGGGCCTTCATCTTTTACAATGCCCTTCCACTTCCCCAAGCGTAATGTCCTTCTCCAGGGACTGGTCTCTCTTAGAAACATGTCCAAAGTATGTAAGGTGAAACCTTTCCATCCTATCTTCTAAGTAGCACTCTGATGTCATGGTGTGAAATTTCTTAATATAGTCTTTCCAGCCATGTCTCTGTAAATAGGGTGTGTATAACACTAATAGAGTGGATTGATCAATTTTATTTAGCATTCTCTCTCCATAAGATGTCTTTGAATCAGAAACAGGGATAAAGCCCAGGGCCATCAGAAATGCACATTCCCAATATGTTTAAAGCTGAGGAGAATAAGATCGGAGACCCCAGAGAATGTGGCACAGAGACCATGGGAGGGAGCAAGGGCAGTGCCCAGCCATTAGAACTATAAGACAGAGCAGCAGGCTTCCTTCTTGGCCCACAGAGGCAGACATCAAGAGACCACATGGTTCAGATGCTAAGGACTAGTGAGACACTTGGCTGATGATTAAGGAGAGGTGTTACTGTCAACCAGTAACTGTATCCTCACTCATCCAGTTAGTGACACTGCCTTCTGGTAATCTATTAATTTCCCCAACAGATCGCAACAATTGTATTTCTAGTGAGTGCTCTGTGGCCATTGCAATGATATAATTATAGACCCTGACATAGAAGTGAACCTTGGGAGAAGCGATGGGTGTCAGACAGTGTAAAGGATGGATTCTGGAGGCGGATCTTGTGCCTGCCTTTAGACAGTCGAGCAGTCATTGGATATAGGTTATAGGCCTCCATTCTCTTTACTGAAACATAAATATATTCACTTGTGTTTTATTGACTATGCAAGGACAATTGACTGTGTGGATAATAACAAGATATGGATAAATTTGAGAAGAACAGGAATTTAAAAAAAAAAACAAACTCTGCTACGCTCATGTGGAATCTGTATGTGACCAAGAGGAGTTCTTGGAACAGCCCAAGTGAATGTGGCATGGTCTAACATCTGGGACAACGTGAAGGTATTCTGCTTTTGTCAGGAATAGTCGGTCTGTGAACAAACAGCCTGGGACACCGGACAGAATGGAGATAAACATAGGGTTAAGATTTGAGGAAGGCTTATTGAAAAATTTTGATATTCATGGTTTTTAGAAACAAAGAAGACTGTGAACATTTGCTGATGAATATCAAAGAATGCAATTTTCTGTATCAGTTACAACTCAATGTAAAGAAAACTTTGACAACATGGTGATAACTAGACTTCTGTTGGAGTTGTCAAGGATTTCATTTTACTTGAATTCACAAACAATGTTCATGGAAGCAGCAATCAAGAAAAGAGAGCATGTTGCAGTGGGCAAATCTGTGGCAGGAGATCTCTGTAAAGTTTTAAAGAGCAAGTACGTAATCTGGTAGTTATATAATCTGGTGTCAACTCAAGACTATTAAAGAGCGAGTGGGGTGGAATTTAGCCTGTCATTCAGGCTGCAGCTTGATGACCTTATTTGGAGGTGCCATGGAGATAAAGAGCTCTGAGCTCATAAAGAGCTCAGACAGACACTCTCTGCCTCATCTTCCTGCTGACTAGAGACATGGAGCTAAACTGATGGAACTAGAGCCCTGGAGCTGGACGAGCCATGTGGACATCTACACAAGCACTGAGATGCTTCCACTGCCACTGGATCCACAAACTGTCCACCCAGTGGCCTGTGATCTTCCTGCATTAGGCCTCATTGCATATGTTGTATGATTTTTGAAGATGGATTTATAGGCTAGTTTCAGACATATGGACCATATGGGATTTATGGACAAGATTTGAATAGGGCTAAGGTGTTTTCTCAAAATATAATTGCTCTTTTATATAAAGCTACTTATTATACACGAGTGTCTCTGAATATATTTCTCTAATCAATCCAGACAAACACAGCAAAGATGTCACTTCAATGAAAAACGTGTGACTGATGCAAGAAGGTGTATTTTCAGTCACTTTACATGCATATGAAAGGTGGACAATGAATAAAGAAGACTGGAGAAGGGACCGAGCCCTGGTGGCATAGTGGTTGAGTGTGGGACTGCGGCCCAAGGGCTTGGTGGTTAAAATTCAGCGGCGGCTCTCCAGGAGCAAGGGTAGGTAGCTCCCACGACCACCAGAGGGCAGTGATGTCCCTCCTCCGCCTTCCCCCCACCCCAGAAAAAAAAAGACTGGAGAAGAATCAATGCATTTGAATTATAATGTTGGCAGAGAATATTGAAAGCACTATACTCTTCCAAAACAAACACAAAATTTCTTAGAGGAAATACTTCCAGCAGATTTCATAAAAGATAGAATGGTGAGATGGTGTCTCCTGTATTTTGGACACATTGTGAAGAGATATCAGTTCCTGGAGAAAGAGATTGTGTTTGAGTAACAACAAAAAAGAGGAAATCTTTAGACATGATGGATGAACAGTAGCTTAAACAACGGGCTCCAACATTAAAAGGTTGTAGCTGATACAGAATCTGGAAGGGTTTCCTTCTGTTTCAAAAAGGGCTGTTATGAGTTGAAGCTAAATTAAGGGTACCTGACATTCCAAGCAAAGTTCTTCGGCACTAAACAAGCTTCATATAAAGAGCTTCTTATCATACAACATGACCATGTCCAGCATAATCTCTCGAGGCTATAAAACAGGAATTGAAGTGGAGAACAAAAGATAAGCAAGTAGTCTTCATTCTCAAGGAGTTTTTAGAATAATAAAGGAAAATATATGCAGCACATATAATTGTATGTAATTACACACATAAAATTATAAATGTACATAATTATGTATAGTGAGTTCTGGTTTTTCTGTAGATTCTGTGTTGAGCTGCTAACTATAAGTTAAGCAGTTTGACTATCTGCTCCCATAAAGTTTTTTTTTTTTTGGGGGGGGGCATCACTGCTCTTCGGTGGTGGGAGTAGGAGGCCCAGCCCCACTGATGGAATTGAACCTCCATCCCAGTGAGCCGCAGTCCCGCGCACAACCACTACGCCACCGGGGCTCAGCCCTCCCATAAAGGTTTATAGCCTGAGAAACTCAAAAGGGTACTCTGCCCAGCAGGGTCACTATGAGACAGAAGTGACATAACAGCAGTGACTAATAGTATATATACACACACACACACACATATATACACACATATATACATACACGTAATTTATATTTTGTTATAATCTATATTCTTAATATACACAAATATTTATGTATTTTATGATCTTATGAAATGGATAGTTATGCTGATAAGATACTTGCTGCTTCCAATGAATAAATTACATATATGGCTATTTGGTTTGTTTTAATATTTTGACTCAGTAGTTTGCGAAAAACTCTATAGAAATCCAAAGAATTAATACGTCAAGCTACTTTATTGTCATTTTTTATATTTATTTTTCTAAACCTTATTTAAAAGTCATCCTAATTAATATTTGCTTTTAAATATTTTAGATTAGAGTAAGTATCAATTATGAAATTATAGATCTTTAATTCAAGGAGTATTAAAAATGTTTGTTATTCAATATTTTGCATTGAAGAGATTAAGTCTTCTCTGTTGGCCTCTGACAGAGCAGAGCAGAAAAGTGGTGCTTGTTCCGAATGTTAATTCAGGGCAGATCTTCTCAAATCCAAGGGCTGCTGAATCATACTGGTTTTTCTGACCATCCCACAGGAAAGGCAAAAGTGCTGCTCTCCCAAGTGAAAGGGAAGTACCAGAGATTCTAAATCAGACTTTCATGGTACAACATTCATTAATAATTAATTTTATGCTTCCTTTAGAATAGGATAAGTTAAGCAGTTGGTAAATAAGAAATTACTTGCAATAATTTCTGCAACATTCTCATCATCTCATTTCTGAATTCTACTTTAAAGTCTTTGATCTAGATAATGATGGAAAGAACATTGAGTATGGAAACAGATCTGGGTGTGAATTCAACTTTGCCTTCAATTAATCATGCATCATAGGCAAGTCAGTTAACCTAAACATCTCCATTTCTATTTTATACTGATAGATGGGATACAGCAATTTATTTCCAGCAGGGCTTTTGTGAACACCAAATAGGATGCACGAGAACCAGGAATGCAGAGGTCACACAATACACATCTGATGATTCCAGACACGAAATAACACATGATGTGTGATTTATCACAGTTTGGGTGGAGGTACTTCCGTGTTATGCTCTCCCTGTGAGATCTTGTGAAATGGGAAATATGTCCTCTCTATGTTCTTTTTGTATATCGTTAAGAATGACAATATACTATGGTTGTTTAATTGTATCATTAAAGGAGACTTTCCTTCATTTAATGTATAAAGAAAAGCATTACAATTGACAATGACCTTTAAGACTTCTACTACTTTGGATTCTTTAGTTGGTGAAGTTGACTGCAAATTGGATTCTGCACTATACCTTGTTCTCTTTTTTCTTTCATTTTTTTACCCACTGATTAGTTTCATACAGTTGGCAGCAGTCAACCCTGTTGCATTCAGCTTGCAATTTTGTAGCAATCTCACACTCTGTGTTCAATCCCCCAAGGTATTCTGTAGAAATGCTGTCAAACTATTTCGATGTATGTGTATTTTCTTCCTGTAGCTGTGCTTTGTACTCATTTAAGGGAACCGGTCTTTAATTTGTAAAAGAACGTTTTCAAGATGAAACACAGAATTCCCAGTCTCAGCAAAATCACTACCATCTGACCATATATACCTTGACTTGCCTGACTTCTGTTATATACAAAGCTGTATTTTAAAATCCTGTTATAAGAAATGACTTAAATAAATGGTTTCAAAATCAGCCATGAAATCCACCAATTGCCAGTATGTTTCCCATCGTCAGCTGGCTGTGGTTGTCTGTCTAATTTCAAGACTGTTTCCGCTCGATATCATTTCCCTTGTCTTTACCTGCTCTTGCCTATGGGGAGCACATCCTCTAGAATGCCAGGTCTGCCCCTTCTCAACTGGGTTATCTCAAGCACCTCCTAGCCCTTTCTGCACATTCTCATGTCCATCCTGTGTCAAATCTTTGTCTCATATGTATTTTGGCCCTTAAAGGTTTTCTACTCCAGAAAAGATTTAAAGCCTCAGAAGCTCAAGGAGCACTTCTCTGTCAACATGATCTCTAGGCAGGTAGCAAACCTAGAGAGAGTTTCCAAGAACTGTAAATATTTATGAAAGCAGACCACCTCTTCTTTGTCTTGTGGCAAGGCTGGTGGATTAGAAAAACAATCTGACAGTGAGCAGCTTGTTGATCAACCAACAGGATCAGGGTTCCGAACATAAATAACAGATGATATCATAACCTGTTCTGGGAGTACTAGACTTCATATTTAGAATTGGACTGTATTAACTAGGCTAACTCATAAATTCTTCTACTTGTTATACTTTCAACCCAGTGTGTGTAAATATTTAAAGAGTTTTTTTTAGGCTGGGACTATTTTATATGCATTTATTTATCCATTTATTGCCCCCCCAAAATAAAAGAAGATCTGGGTTGTAAAATTTAACACAAACCACAAGCATGCCTATGCCCACATACTAAACCATAACATGTTGGTATCTTTCACATCTGCGCTGGAAATGGAAGGTGTTTCGTGCGCATGTATCCTCTGTTTGTCTGATGTGTGTATTTGAAACAACACTATAATTCAGCACCTGGAAATGCACTGTGCACAAAGATAATGTGTTGTTCATTTTCATTTTGATTAATAGGTTCTCTCTCTCTGGTAATTTGCAGGTGTTATTTGGAAGACGGAGCTTCAAAGGGTGCCTGGCTGAACCGATCAAGTATTATTTTTGCGGGAGGTGATAAGTGGTCAGTGGATCCTCGAGTTTCAATCTCAACACTGAATAAAAGGGACTACAGCCTCCAGATACAGAATGTAGACGTGACAGATGATGGCCCGTACACGTGTTCTGTGCAGACTCAACATACACCGAGAACAATGCAGGTCCATTTAACGGTGCAAGGTATGCATTTCCATAACTGCTGTATTATGAAGGCCTGTGCTTAGAAATGATCAATATTTATATATACAAATGACTTAGATGCAAGTAGCAATGCTGAAAAATATGTTGTCACTGTCTTTGAAGATTTATGTTTCTTGATTCCATTATTTCAAATTGCTATAGTAGGCATATAGACCCTGGCTTACCAAGACTGATATATATCCACTAGCATCACATTAGGACTTCTGTCTGTGATTCACTTTGTATCTTCCTCTGAATTATAGTCCATAAATTGTTGAGAATTTATGACAGATACATGCAGATAAATCTTCAAAAATTCATGATGTGAAATAAGGACAGGAACTCTTTAAAGGCAAACCCCCATAATTGTAGCATTCTATTTCAACCCGAATCCTATTTAATTTGATTAAAGTCAGAATTAAAAATAACAGGTTTCTTGAATTACTTTACTTAAGAGGATAAAGGAAAAAGATGATACACATGTTTTTATACATTGATTTACTTTGAGCAAATCATAAATTATGCTCATCACCCTATAATCCTCAGAAATGAAATGAATAATTAAAGTATTTTATTACTATTTCATATTAAAATATAAGAGTACATATTATTATAAAAATTCCCTTATATTATTATGTCAGTGGAAGACATATATTGTCTCATACTATTCTCAGGCATTCTATAATTAATATGTGCCTTCAATAGCAATCATTTGCTGTGAGATTCACAGTGACATGGTGATATTTTTGAGAGAAATTAATAGTACAATGTATGGAATGATGGTGCCAGTGAAGGCAGGTCTGAATCCTGAAAGGAAAGATGACTGAGCAGGTGAGCTGTCAGCTCTGAGTTTATTTTTCAATAGATCAACGCTGGGTATTGTTTTAAGTCCAAAGCTTTTTCATTTGTTGAGAAGACTACTAACCCAGAAAATACAAATATATTTATCATCAGAATTTTACTTCCTTTTATAAAGGTAAACCTGACTTCAAACCAAGCTTCATTTATTAATACAATCACTTGTGACAAAGGCTAGATTTCTTTAAAAATTAACTTTAAGAAGGCATACATAAATTGATGAAGTCAATATATTTCCTTAATGGTTTTTCTTAGCAGATTATTACAGATAATAGCAGTGTTCATTAAAAAAAGCTTTACATTATTTAAAATGCAATAAGACTTTTGTAAAAATCCTTATTTATTCAGGGAGTAGCCTGAGGTCAGGAGTTTGTCCAGCTTCAAATAATTGCATGAGATTACAAGACAAAAATCACATTGTTCTATGTTTACAACAGATTCCGTTGTCTTTGTTCACTTAGTTCTTCAACCTTTGACTAGAGTTTCTAACTCAAAAACTACAAAAGATTATTGTTATTGCCGAATAATATGTTTGAGTGATTTAAGATATAGACATTTTGTTTTTTAAAGCCTTAGACGATATATTGCTGAACTCTAAACATACCCTTCTTTCCTTTTACCCATTCATTTTGAAGCCGCATGTGGCAGATAGATATATTTTCCCTGCCCAGGAGCCTTCTCACCGGATATTCTTATAATTTTACATTGCTTTGATTGTTTAAGCCTGTGCAAACTTCTAGAGATGTCACGTTCCTGATGTGATTTTTTTTTATGTTTTGAACTTGACACACCCTGTGCAAGTAAAGTATATTGACCGTTTATAAAAGAGAAAATCTCCATTAGTGTTTTGAGAGTATATCATTCAGTCAAATTAAAAAACTAATAATTTTACAGTACTTATGAACATAATTACTTATTGGAATTTGATTGACATGCGGGCAGTATTCCAATTACATTAATAAAGTTCAGGGAATGCATTAATAGGCTTGTCAGTCAGTGCAAGAGCTAAATAAATGTCATAAAAAGTCAAACGCATTGAAGCTACATTTTCTCTCAATGAGCAAAATAAACTAACGTGCACTTCTCTCCATCTCCCAATGTTAAGTTGCCTGCGGCACAGGTGTAGCTTGTGCTGTTAGATCACTTTAGAGAGTCCCTTCTTTGCTTCCTACATTGTCGTCAAAGTGGGATCGGGAAGTGGGACAATGAATAAGCTAGACAGTAGAAGAGGGCACTGTGCTGATCCAGCTCTTTGAGCTTCTCCCCAGTTTCACAAGCTTTCTCTTTGTGTTACCAAGGAGAATCCCCTTTCCAGGGACGGGTCTTTCTGGATAACAAGTCTGGAGTGTGTGAGACATTTCACGATTCTCTCTTCTAAGGAGCAAGCACCGAAACTTCTTCCAAGACAGATTCCTTTTCTTTTTCTGACTTGCCACAGGGCAGTTCAGTATTCAGCATTTGTGGTTCAGTGTTATTTGCCAGTACCCGAATCTAAATGGATCAAATTCTTCTACTGTCGACTTTATTCATTGTCCTACTTTTGTATGTATATGACATTACTGAAAATACCATGATTTGAGTCAATCTTGGATCAGGCAGACTTTGGTCCTCAATGTAACATCTCCACTCTTATTAAGAAAATGACGAGGTGGGGAGTGGGGGGGGGGAGAAGAAAATGACAAGGTAATTAACTTTTAAAAACTCACTCATTGCAAACTTTAAGAATAGCATGAGAACCCAAAATTAACACTATGAAAACTTATTTTACTCAGTAGCTCCTGCTATTATTTTTACAGTTCAAGTATGCTATATTTCTCTTTAGGTTTTATTTTCACTAAAAGGACTTAATGAAATTAGAACCCACCCTTTGTGATAGGAATATATATCTATATATCTATATATATTTATATATATTTATTTATTTATAGATGAGTCTTGGATAGTAATTGTGATTTTTTTTGGGGGGGGCATCATTGTCCTCTGGTGGTGGGAGTAGGAAGCCCAGCCATTGCTCCTGTGGAGACACTGCTTGAATTAAACCTCCATCCTAGTGGGCCGCAGTCCCGCGCACAACCACTGCGCCACCTGGAATTATTTTAATACTATATTTAACAATGAGTATATAGCAAACAATTATCCTATATGGCCACAAGTACGTAGCTAGCCTATTTAAAGATCAGCACATCTTAATCTAATGTTAATATATTTTTATGAATATTAAAGCTTTGATAAAGAGCATACTTGAAGAGATGTAGACACCACTTTTGCTCCAATTTCAGATATCTTCATAAATAATATCATAAAACAAAGACTCACCTTCATCAAAGTGTCTAAAAGAAAAATATATTAAAATTAGTTCTAAAAATCAGCATTGCCAGATTAAAAAACACTACCCATTGATGCAATAGTAAACATTTCAGTCTACCAGAAAAATAAAAAACAAAACAAAAATTATCTGTGCCAAGAAAGGATGCACATAAGCCATATATCTCAAAATTGCTATTGTCTGATGAAATCATTGTGACATTAGATCTTCTTACTGACTGCCAGTGTAATATTTTATGTAATATCTGTCTATATGTGTGTATGAGATACTGAGTTTTTATAGGACCCCCATTTTGGATATGCTCTAAAGTAGAAGCACATACTCAAAGACCCCATTTCTTGATCCTGAAATAACATGAAACATTGAATTTGTATCTCCCCCACTGACATAAATGTTCCTTTAATATAAGGATATTTAAATACACCGTCAAGCAACTTTTAGATTAAGCAATATAAATTCATGGTACTGTTACAAAATAAAACATAAAGCATATTTCTTCATAAATGCAAAGAAAGACTTGTAGAGAGTGTTAACCACCAGTGGAAATTCAAAAACACTTCTTGAAGAAGTAACATTGGTTTATGAAAGCATGAACTTTATTTAATTTATAGCATTAACTAGATAATATGTATGTATATCCCAATAACTTAATTGTAATAAGAAATGTGTTCTCTGGTTGTATAAAAATGTTTTGAGGCTGAGTCCCAGTAGCGTAAATGGTTGAATGCAGGACTGCGACCTGCAGGCTTGATGGTTCAAATCCAGCAGCGGCTCTCAGGAGAAGCACTGGATAGCGCCCATGACCACCAGAAGCAGTGAAGTCCCCCCGAAAAAAAAAACCCAAAAGCAAAAACAACAAAAAAAAAGTTCATCATTTTGCTCTAAAATTAGGTGAACAGGTGATAACGATTGAGATAAAAATTACTGATTTAAATGTACCAACTAATTCTCATAGATTCTATAGAAAATGCCTGCCTATATAACCATAAATCATTCTTTGTTTACCACAAATCAGTTTAATGTGCATGTCAAAGGGAGCCAGAATATACTGAGTACATGCAATATAATCAATAACTAGGTAGTAACTATGGAATCAAAGACCAATAATGATCAGGAAAAGATCATTTAGTGACCAATAAATGATAGTGAAAGGTTTTGTGAGTCAGCTCAAATTTCTCCTGTGAAAGGATTGTGGTAACAATGGAGTCATGCTTTTTTTACATGTCGGTTGTGTCTGTCTTCTCCAAATTTTAATTTATGAAGAAAATGAATTTATAAACATTTTTGAGAAATGCGTCCTTAGTTAATGGGATTGCTATTGGGGTAATTGGCTCCTTTAAAATGCTATTCATGCATTCTTAGTCCAACAAGGTAGACTAAATTTGTAAATTTGAGAAAACAGGAAGCTTAATAAACTCTTCAGTAGTAGAGTCTCCTAAAAAGCTCTGCAGGAAGAAAATATTCTCTCAGCACTTTAGCAGGAAATATTCAATCCACTGAAATATGTAAGGCAATATTGTTACAGTTCAGAGAGAAGATGGTCTGATGTGTTCAGAACACGTATGTCTAATCTGTAAAATCTGGAGGGAAGCTAGGTTTTTAAGGTCTGGATTTCCATAAGAGTAAGTAAAAAATAGACCAGTAGAAAAATGGTATTGTCAAGCCAATTGTTTACAGTTTTTCATAAGTAGATTGCTACTTTTCTTCAAAGCTGCCTTTGGATACTTGGAACCTCCCATCTTTGGGTGAGCAGCCAAGCGTGGTTAGACATTATCACCATCCATACACTTTCCCAAACAAACGGATCTACCCTTCTGGATTTATGAAGGACGCATTTTTAAAGGAATTGAAGCATTGTATAAGATTTTAAATAAAAGCTGCACTATCCAAGAGAAAAAATTGAGATTCTCTTTTTTTCATATAATCCAGTCTGGCAAAAAAAAAAATGTATGATTTCAAGATAGTGTCTGTCAGGCCACATTAAAGGGAAGCATTACGTCATTTAAATATGTGAATATATGAGAACTCATGATGATTAGGTTTCATATTTTTATACATATTTCCTTCCTTCCAACAGAACACAACTCTTCTAAGTCCAGGGCCATTTCCATAAACTCTTCTATGTTTAAGCCCATTGTGGTGGTCACTCTGTCAATCCTATAGAGGTTTTTCTCTTCTACAATGACCCTGATTTTTCCCAGTGTGAAGTGCTTCCCAAAGAGTGGCTCCTCATAATGACATGGCTAATGCACAGGAGAAACAGTCATACCATCCTTGCTTCTAAGGAGTATACTGGATGCCCTTTGACTTAATTTGTTTGTTCTGCAGACCATGGCTATGCTGACCATGGTTTCCTCAAGAGGCAAAATCAGTATTTCTTATGCAGGTACATTAAAAAGTTTACCAGGGGAAATGTCTCTCACCATTGTAGGCATGGGTAAAAACTGATTTAAGTCATTGTTCATACATTAAAATGGAGGCATCTGCCACAATAACGCTCCTTTTGAAGGTATACTATGAATAGGGCAGGGAATTCACTGCTGGTAAATGTCCACACTTCATTCCAGGAGCTGGCAGAGTCTAACAAATCCACAGCTCAAATCAAGTGCACCCAGAAGTAGCCACTTTCTCTTGAACACTTTTAAAAAGTTGGGTGCATTTGCCCAAGGAAGTATGGTATGTCATTTATTGACTGTTGATTCCTTAAGAGTTGATTATGAATCCATGTAAAATTAGTTAGTTGGCAACTTCAGTCTTTTCTCCATTTATTATGATGTTTTTTAATAGTCCATAATAGGTTTTTAAGGGCTGAGCCCTGGTGACGTAAGGGGTTGAGTGTGGGACTGCGGCCCGTGGGCTTGGCAGTTCAAATCCAGTGGTGGCTCTCAGGAGCAGCACTGTATAGCTCCCACAATGACCAGAAGACAGTGATGCCCTTCCCCCCCAAAATAATATGTTTTTGTTTTGTTTGCATTGGGTAATCTATACTCACGGCTGTAGTCTTTGATTTATTTCCTTCAAAAATACTTCAAGTTTTCTTAATTTTCTTCATGTGTTTGAATCATTTAAATATTACAGACTATTAATACACTTTCTTGCAATAATAATGGCATAGTCTTCATATACTGCAGCTTCTCAGACTGTGTATATAGAATACAGGTTAAGTCATATAGTGAAAGAAATCAACTCTAACACAGACATTTTCTAATTCTCACAGTATCTTGTGGTTTTTTTTAATCATTTTATTGGGTGCTAATATATTGCTTTCCATCATACTTAGTTCAATACACAGTTACATATACTGTGCCAAGCACCCCCACTTGCCTGTCCTCGTCAACATTCTCCCAACATCTGCCTTTCCACTTGGGCCCTTGATATGAGCCCCTCTTCTCTCCCCCTGCAACCTTTCCCCCCTACCCCCAGTCCTCATTACTCTGCAGTCATTATTGTTTTGTCATATCTTGCACTGCCTGACTTCTCCCCCTGCCCACTCCTCCCTATGTCCGTCCTCCAGATAGGAGACAGTCTGCAGATCCCCACAGATTGCTTCCTCCCTCCACCCCACCCTCCGTCCACCCATCCGGCAACTCTACTCCCACCAATGACCCTGAGGGGTTCATCCACCCTGAGTTCCCTGCCTTTCCAGCTCTCATCTCCACCAGTGCACATCCTCCAGTCCAGCTGGAAATGCAAGGCAGAGTTGGGACCATGGTGTTTGGGGGGAGGAAACCTTCAGGAAATAGAGGAAAGTTTTATTCTTCATTGTTTCTTCACTGCCCCTTAATTGACCCATCTCCTCCCCATGACTCCCCTGTCAGGGGGTGTCCAGTTGCCCACAGTGAGCTTTGGGTCTCCACCCTGTTCTCCCCCTCAATCTTATTGATTTAATCCTTGTTATTTGATGTTTTATGTCTGCTCTCATCAACCCCTAGTGTTCACACAGGTGGATGCGCTTCTTCTACGTGGGCTTTGCTGTTTCTGCACTGGATGGCCACTTGTTCACCTTCTAGCCTTTAAGATCCCAGCTACTTTATCGTTTGGTGACTGGGCGCCATCAGTTTCCTCAGCTCTGTCTGCCTCTGCATCCTTTTGTCCTCAGTGATCATGACAGGAGGGTGGACACTTAAGGATGTGTTTTTTGTTCTTTGATGTCTCATAGCCTGGTTCTTTCCACTCCTCATGGTCGCACAGGTTGGTGTGCTTCTTCTATGGTAGGCCTTGTTGCACTGTTTCCTCATCTTCAAGCCTTTGATGTCTTAGGCATTATCTCTTGATAGCTGGGTACCATTAGCCATCTTAACCACGCTTTCTCCTGTTCCCACTTGTCCTCAGTGATCATGTCAGGAAAGTGCATACACAGAAATATTGGTTTTTTTTTTCCTGTTTGATGCCTGAGACCTGATCCTTTTAACTCCTCTTGGCCACACTGGCTGGAGCTCTTCTTCTGTGTGGACTTGGATACTTCTCAGTTAGTTGGCTGTTTATCTTCAGGCTTTGAGACCCTAGTCTATATATTTTTTGATATCTCGATGCCATCCATTTTCTTCACCACATTTGCTTATGTACAGATTGTACATAAGCATAATGACATTTTCCTGGAATTCCACATCTACTGTATACTAATCATAGAATATTATTATCCTTACTATCATATGCCTTTGCAAATGCAGTAAAATGACAGTGAATATCATTCTGGTATTCTCTGCTTTCAACCAAGAGTCATCTGACATCAACCATGATATTCCTTGTTCCATGATTTCCTCTGAATCAGGATTGACTCTGTGGCAACTCTCAGTCAATACACTGCTACAACTTTAAAAAAATGATATTCAACAAAATTTCACTTGTGCATACCAGTAAGGATATTATTTGATAGTCATCATATTATTTCTGCTTTGTAGTCCACTATTCTTTGAAACAAAGAAAAATGTACATTTATTCTAGCCAGTTGTCTAGAAAACAAGTAAATTTAAGATATTTTCTTAAGAACATTCAATATGCTATTATTTTCCAATGACAGAAATATGAGAAAATAGCAGGAATATATGATCCTGATAGACATTCATTGCACCTTATTGGCTTCCATTTTGCTCATCCTGTCTCTAAATGGGAGTTTCAGTAGCAAAGGAACATCACTGAAATGTAAATAAACATCTTCTCTAACTTGGGAATTTAACCATTAGTGCAATTTCTACTTCTGAACTTCTGATCCACTGTTGTTAGGGGTCATCTTGTCAGCTCCAATTCATAGTGACCCCTTGCGCCACAGACAGAGACACTGCAAAGCCCTGCTCCATTCTCACAATTATACTTATGTCTGAGTCCATTGACACAGCCACTGTGTCAACCCATCTCACTGAGGGCCTTCCCCCCTCTTTGGATACCCTTCCATTTCTAAAAGGATGATGTTCTTCTCCAAGGAATGGTATCTCCTGACAATAGGTCCAAAGTATGAAAGAGGGAGTCTTACCATTCTTGTTCTGATGAATATTCTGGCCTTACTTCTTCCCAAACCGAGTGGTCTGTTCTTTGAGCAGTCCAAGGTACTTCCAATTATCTTCTCCAGCACCACAATTCAAATGCATACATTCTTCTACAGTCCTCCTCTTTGATATCCAACTATCACATGCATACGACCCAAAGGAGAAGCCATGGTTTGGGCCAGGTGTGCTGTGGTCCTCAAAAGAACTTTCTTGCTCTTCAATATTCTGAAGTGGTCTTGCCCAGCATATTTACGTAGTCCAAAACATCTTTTGATATCTTTACTATTGCACCCATGGGCATTAGTTGCAGATCCAAGCAAGACAAAAATCCTTGACAATTTCAACTCTTTCTCCATTTATCATGATGTTATCTATTGGTCTAGTTGTGAGAATTTTTGCTCTTCCTTATATTGGGTTGTAATCCATACCGATGGCTACAATTCTTGATCTTCCAGCAAGTACTTTAATTTCTTCTCAGTTTTAGCAAGCAAACTTGTGTCATCTGCATATTGTAGATTGCTAATAGGCTTTCCTCAAATCCTGATGCCTCATTCTTTGTCCTATATTTCCAGCTTCTCTGATGATTTTCTCAGCATACAGATTTAGTAAGTATGATGACAGGATACAACCATGACTCACTCCTTTCCTTTGTTCTTTTCATACAACTGCCTCTCTGTCCATAATGGCTTTTGATGCACTAATCTGTTGGAAATATTTTTGAAAGGATGGTAGGAGAAGGGGAAATAATCCAAACAAATTTAAAGATTGTTTTCTTTGTTAACAAAAACCAATTCTTCTCTCCTTTCTTCTCTGTGTTATTTGATTACTTTCCTATGTGTATCTCGATCTGTTTCAAATATATCCATGAAAGTGGCAGAACATATGTTATGTAAACTCCTTAGACTTGTGCTAACACTTTGAGTGAATGAGTTTCTGGCCCTGAGAGAAGAATGCCATAATCTTGGGGACTCCCAAGTCAATTGGCATAGCATACTTCACAAAGACAATGTGTTGGAATGGAATTTTTTAATATGACTCTTGCACATATGTCATGGTAACTCCCATCAAATGATTGGGCAAGACCATGAAAATAGGACATTCATAGCATTATAGAGGGAATTGATCGGTTTTAGTTACTTGTTCCCAGGGTATGAGATGAGATATTTTTCAAGCAGGAAAGAATAAAAAATATCATTGTGTTCATTGAGAATAGAGCTCCAAATGAAGCACATTTGAACTCAAATGGCAGAGGCCGTGGAGTCAGAGTCAAGAAGACCATGAGACAGAACAGAGGAGTGGCACTAAGATTATGAGAACTCGAGCAGAGCATGGGGCTGGCCCATTGGCTTGTGGAGGCAAAGGTCAAAGCACCTCAAGGTGGAGAGGCTGAGCACAAGAGGGACAGTTGGCTGCTGGCTGAGGAGAGGTATTTCTGTGGACCAATGACTGTGTCTTTATTGTTTAATCATCCTGTGAACTCTCTCAGTAAACCCTTTTGATTCTGTGTATTGTCTGTGACCATCATGTAGTCATCACAGTGAATTACTGAATGCAGCATCGTGTTGTGAGAGGAACAATTAATGTCACAATAGGTAAGGAAGGATAGATTGGATGTAATTTTGACCTCTACCTTAAGGCAATCAGGAAGCCGGTGGAGGTCAGATATGACTCTCCTTTGTGTATTCTGCATCACATCTTCATTTTCCTATATATTTTTATGGTGTTGCTGTTGTCTGTGTGCTTGTTTTTCTTGAAACATCTTAATATGCTGTGTGGAGAGGGGGTCTTAAAAGCTTACATCTAATGGGCAAATATTGGTCTATCCTTAGGAGGAAAACAAGTGTAATGAGAAGTACTGTGGGAACTTTTATTCTAGTGGACTAATGGACCACACATAAAGCACAACCAGAAGAACTAGATGTTTCTCAATTATCACTACCAACTGCTCCAAATCGTATCATATTAAAAAGTCCTAAGTAAAGTCGGAAAAATGTGGACCAGGCTCTCAAACTCAAAAGAATCCAGATCAATTTGTCAGCTAGGAACTGTTGGGTTCCCCAAGACCTTCAAGTCTGAGAGTAAATTCACATCTGTATTAGAATCATTACCCAATGAAGATCAAATGGGTAGCATCTACCAAGGAGAGAGTCCAGTGATATAGCAAAGAAGGAAGAATGGAACTGGAAACACAGGCAGGAAGTGGGATAAATGATGGTCCATTGAGTGATTGTGATTAACGTGTTGAATCAGAAAGTATATGAATAGTTGACTATAAATCTGTGACGTTCTCTGGAAACATTCACCTAATTTACAATAAAACGTTTGTTTGTTTTAATGTGTGAAGTTAGAATCATATGGGCAAGAAAAATATGTAAATACAAGGAAGAGCTAGAAACCAAACATATAGGAATTCACTTTCATTATCAATAACTATGGGCTTTAGTAAAACAAACTATCTGCTTCAGATAACATACAGTTCAAAATGCAACTTGAAAATATCTCAAAGACCTTAACCTGCTAGTCAAGATTGCTTGCATTAAAAGACCCTTTCATGATTAATGGATGCTCCTGTTTAAGAAGCAAATAGTTTGATAAGTATCTCAATTCTTCAACTGAACACAGTTTCATTTTCTTAGACTGAAACAGTGTGATTTGTTTTATTTGTCCCCTGGTGGTTTGGTTAGCCTTGTTGCCAGTCTTTGATGAGGGAGGGGGCATCTGTAGTTTTTTTTTCCTTCTTCAAAACAAAAAGAAAATAGCTTTCTAAGGACTCATATGTGTCAAGTTCCGATGCAATGCTAACTGTCAGGATGAAAATCTCTCTATAAATAAAAGATTATCAAGCTCAAGCTAGCATACTTTTTCTGAAATGTCCAGTAAATAAAATCTAACACTGGGAAATAATTTTCTTTCCTTGGAAGTAATTGTAATGGGGTTTGATTTATGTAACAATATTTTTTCTCTCTCAAATCATGTGTGTATTATTGCTACAGATGCAATCAAGGTTTTGTGCTTTTAATTAAATAGATTCTAAATGGCACATCCCCTATAACCTTTGTTCTGGGCGAAGATAAAATTTACCAGAGGAGAAAATTTGAATCTACTAATGATATTGTTTACCTTATGATTTGTAGAAGAGCAGTAAGAGTTAATAGTGTGTACAGCCACAAGGAAAATGGGCACCATTAAGACTGGTGGCAAAGTTCACTTTGGGAAATCAGAGTATTTCTGTGCCCCAAATCTGATACCTCATACACGCCATCTCTCAACCCTTCTATAGTTTTCATCATGTAGCAGGAGCAGCTACGAGGCTCAAGCCAAGAAGCACATGCCCCTGCATTATGCCGTCAGAATTTTCTAACCCCACACTGAGTACATTTACACCAGTATCAGCAACTCAAATTCGACCCAGACTGTTGTCACACAGATGAGCACTGCCAGAAAACCTGGAATTAATTATGTTTTTGATTTTAAATTAATTTGTGGTTGTTGAATGTTCGGAAACATTTATGGTTGCCAAATGTTTCAGGATCCCCACTTCCAGTTATATAATCCCTTGTAGAGTGATGGCCCACAGTTTCTGAAGCTTTGCAGTTTGTACCATGGACCCTAAAGTATTTGTAGACACGACTCGTTTGATAAAGTCTGTGTCTGGGGAAAAATATATGCCCTCAATATTTTGCATCATTTTTCCCATCAGAGCAGATTTATTAAGCCCTTAAATCTATTGAAAGACTCCAAATAATTACCCAATGAGCTCGACAAGGGTACAAATTGAACCCTATTTTTTCTATGTCCCAACCATCCAGAATAGTACTTGGCTAATTTTAGGGTCTTTTAGAAATATATTGATTGTATATATGTATATACTCTATCAATTCTCCCTCAGCTTCATGCTAGTCATTTTGCTTAAGCTGCGACTTAATGGACTGATGCTATCTTTAGGGCATAACAGCAGGAACGCTGACATACCAGAAAAAAAATTTAAATTAAAAAGATTAGTTTAGACAGTCATGACTTAGGCTGCTTAAAAGGTTATAGCATCCTTATCCTCGACTAATCCCCTTGTTTCACAAGTGCAGGCTAGTGATTGAATGCTGGAGTAAAAAAATAAATGGGACATCAATATTTAAACAAATAATGTTTCCCTACCAATATTGTTTCAGGAAAATTCATGTCATCTAGGACATACCTAGTGACAAAAATTACAGGCAAGTGTTTTTAATGTCAAACACATGTGAGAGGGTAAAAATAAAAGAAAGCACAATTATATTTCCTGTCACGTACCTTGCTTCTTTCATATTTTGATTTGAATCAGTAACTAGGTAAAATATGATGCAGCGTACTTGAGGTGGGGTAGATTTCAGAGAGAATTCAGAACTAATTATCATGGCAGAGAATTCTGGTAGTGCAATGGTTACGGCTCAGTCTAAGATCAGAAGACTTAGAGTTCCAAACTGCCCACTGGTTCACTGGCAGTGTGCTTCTGTAAAGAGTACAGCCAAGATGACCTCACAGAGAAATTGTGCTCTCTCACGGGGACTTGCCACACATTGGAATTGACAGGGCTATAACTACAATATTTGTCAGTGCACCATTAGCCAAAATATGTATATTCCCCCCCTCAGGTTATGACCCATTAGGGTGTTGTGAGTCAGAATTGACTGCACCCCACACAGCCATCGTGTGACCCCTTCTTTTCATTTTAAATGAGCATCGAGAGTTGAATCGGTTCAACTCACAACCTGCTGGTTGCAATGAGCTTTACAAAAAGTCTCACATTGGCTCCATGCCTTCCCACCCCACCCTCATGGCCAAGACACATACTCAAACACTATGGAGGGTAAAATAATGATAGAGCAAAATATATCCTCCTTGTAGACCAAATGTATCCAGAGTTAAAACTCTGAATAACAAAACTATGTTAAATTATATAGAAAAGTAGAATTGGGGTTATAGATGGAAATAAGCTTGAAGAAGCTGCTGATTTTGATAAGTCTGTAGCACCCATAAAGGTTTACAGTCTTGGACATCCTATATAATGTCCTTAGGAGTTGGAATCAACTCTGTGACGATACTTCATTTTGTTTTTGTTGAACCAAAGCTGACTAAGAGTCTTTCTAACCAATCCTACCCCCAACCCCTCCAACATAGTCTATAGAGAAAGAAAGGTCGGCCTCCAAGGGTGACGATTCTAAAGTCAGGAAACTCTTGCCGACATACCTAGAGTGATGCGTTGGCACACACTCAATGGCAGCATTGCCTTTATTGTGCTTTTATGTGTGTGTGTGCATATGTATAAATCCCCATTCTCCTACCAAAGCAAAACAATTAGCAACCCAAATTTGTTATTGCACAGGTTGAATTCCTAAATAAATGAAAAGCCTCCCTGATATGAAGCCGAATCTTGCTCTAGAAACCCGGTAAAGCAGGGTGAACTGTCACTGGGTGTTTCTGAGACTGTCTGTCTTTTCAGGAGTAGGAAGTCTCATATTTCTCCCTTAAAGGCTATTCAGCTGAATTAAGATGTCAGCAAGGCTGCATTCATTTCCATAGTCTTTAAAGAAGCATCCATGTCCTTGACTTTTCCAAATTCGAGAGGCAAGACAACTTATAATCCTAGGCTCGTGAGCTCCCCTTTCTGTCTTAACAACCAGTAATGGCAGGTTGAGGCCTTCTCCCATAGCATTGTGTTGACCTAATTCCAGACTTTACGGGAACAAACGCCTTATTTTTTCTCTGGTGGGGCTCCTGGTGGCTTGGAACTTCAGACTTGTGTTAGCATTGCAGTACCCACTCTGTGCCACCCTCAGGATCCTGCACATTGTGGATACAATCCCAGACGAAACTCACTGCCATGACATTGGTGCTGACATAAACTGGCCCTATAGAACAAGGTAGAATGGCCCCTATGAGTTTCCAACATGGGAGAAAGAGATCCCAGTCATTCTCCTATGGCATGGATGGTGGTTTCAAACTACTGTCACTTAGTGACAGTACTACTGAAACTACTCTATCACCAGGGATCTCATAAGTAGGATGTTTGAAATTTCTAGGCACTGTTCATTACATACCCATAGCACCTTCTCATTGTCACATGCCAAATATTTCTGGATATTGCCATTGGTATTTAAACTACTCCATGTTCAGAACCACTGATCTTGTGGGAAAAAAAAAAACAGACAAATGCTTTCATTCTATAATGCACAATTAGTTGTAACAAGCATTATGGCTATATGAACCTTACCTGCTGTATCTTACTGCTCAATATTTGATGGCAAGTACAGCGCCTTGTGCAGAAGAGGGGCTCACGTATATATTATTGAATGGTAGAAGTAGTCATTGATGGAATAATGGGCTTTAGGCATTTAAACCAGAAGTTGGAGAAAGTTCTGAATTTTTATTTTTTATTTTTCCTCATTCAATAATTATTTGAGCAGTCAGATATTTTTCCTTTTGAAACTAGTTAAAATCAGTGTTTCCAACATGTCAGTTGTTTGGTATGGCAACTATAAATTGACCTCCAGTGAAATTCATTTCTGATATTTATGAATAGCATGGACTTAGTCAAGTGTCTTTATCCCTTTATGATTTATTTACCTATAATAGCAAATAAAATAATAATGCCCAAATTCTGCTACAGTGTAAAAATGTTAACAAAAAAAACCCAGTTATGTAGCAGATAAAATAGCTATATAACGGGTATGTAATCGAAGTGTCTGATACAGTATCGGTATTCAATAGATTTTACTTCTTTCTTTTCCCAAAGGGCCAGCAGTGCAGGGAGAAGTCTATTACACTTATTCTCTTTGAAATAGAATGTAATTGAGATCTCATCCATTCCAAGATATTTTTTATTTAAGTACATGGACAATAAAGTTGATTTGTAAACTATGAAGAATGATTACTCTTTCTGCTGTGCAGAAATTTCATTCAATGAATGTATATCATGATTATGGTTTTAGATTAGAAAATGGAAGGCAAAAAATGGAAGGGAGCATAATTAATACACACACAATAGGAACCGCCTATGTGGGCAGCTACATGGGCCTATTTAGTCTCCAAGCTGCCATTAGGGCACCTTCTTTTGTGTGCCTGTCCCTGGGTTGACTGTGCCCTCTGGGTGTATTTTTTAAGCTGCTGGTTTGGACTTGTGATTGGATTTGACTGGACTTGCACAAAGAGATGCACTGAAGAATGATTGATGGAGGGATGGGAGAAGGTAAAAGCCAGGCTATTTCCCCTATCTTTTGTTGCCTTAGCAAATTCTGTTGCAAATCCCTCTCTTCCTTGGCTCCAGTCCCCTCTAGATATCCCATCCTTCTGTGGTCATGTCACCCCATACAACATATCCCAAGCCTAGAGAGCTAACTTGATGATGAATCCCAGCTCTGGAATCCTATTTCCTAACACAGGGTTCTCAACCTGTGGGTCACAACCCCTTTTGGGGGTCAAATGACCCTTTCACAGGGGTCATTCGATTTGTAACTGTAGTAAAATTGCAGTTATGAAGTAGCAGAAAATAACTTTATGGTCGGAGGGTCACAACAACATGAACTGTATTGAAGAATCGGAGGTTAGGAAGGTTGAGAACCACAGTCCTTGCAGGAATAACACAAATGGAGTTATGTAGTCTGGGTTGCCTTAGGATTACTGATCTGATTTCTCTGGTGTTCCTTACTTGAAAGCATTCCCTTTGATTGAACTCAACCAAGTGACATCTATCTGTCCTTTTCTTGTACTGTGATGGCTTGTGTATTTCTGCGATACTTAAAGCTGTGCCACCAGTTTTTCAAACACTAGCAGAGTCTCTCAAAGATGACTTTCAGCAGAGTGTCCAAACGATGAAGAAAGAAGAAGCTGTCCACTTCAGAGGAATTATCCATTGGGAATGGTATGGAGAAAGGGAGATTTCCAATCCTTAGGGGAAGGCCATGCTCACAAGGAGGAATCATCAGACTGTGACCTAATTGACAGGTTGAATAGCATCCCTACACTTTTATATATATTCAGGATGAATACCATCCCCTCACTTTTATATATTTCATTGACATGTACCTACCACAGATGTTACTCAGAACACAAAAGCAAGCCTGACCTTAGACATGGTATTTCCAATCTCCTGTTATGCATGTGGAAGTTGGATAGAAAGACTGGTGAAGATCCAGACATTTGAAATATGCTGCTGTGGTGAAGAATATTCAATGACTGTGGACCCCCCCAGAGCAAACAGATCTAAGATGGTAGAAGTTCAGGCAGAATGCTACTGAGAGGCAAGGATGGTGAGACTCAGGAGTTCTCAGGAACTCTGGACATGCTGGCATGAGACACCAGGCCCTCCCGAAGAGTATTGTGCTCAATAAACTAAAGGGCAATAGAAAAATTGGAAACTTTACATGAAATGAATTTTCAGAGGGACTGCCACCATGGGCACACATACAGAATGGTTATGAGAATGCAGCAGGACTGGAGGGTGTTCTGTTCTGTTGAGCACAGGGTCACAGTTATGCCCTGCACCCATGGGAGGCCAGGCATAGAACTGACTGGATGGCAGCCGACAGTTGTTGCCCCCAATTAGCTCTCAGTGTGCAGTGTCTAACTGTGCTCCAATGGCTTTTCCAAGGTCTATTTTTCAGAAGTAGATGACCAGACCTTTCTACTGAGGCACCTCTGGGTGATTCTGAACCTCCAATTTTTTTCTGTTAACCTTGTACCCCACCGGAAAACCATTATCTGGATTAAGCACCCTTTATTACTTACATTGCTTTCTATTTTACTCACTGAATCTGATTGATACATACACCCCCCTCCTAAAATTCCCAGCATTTCCTATTTTAAAATATTTTCAAGACCACATATTAAGTGGTGTCTTCTATATAGGCAATCATTTTATGTAATGATAATTACCTCTTTATATTTTTAGAAATATATACTTCATTCATGGGCATAAAAACTAAACTTAATAGCAAAATTTAAAATTAATTACACACATGTTGAGATCTCACATGTACTAAACTAATTACCAGAAAGTAAGATATATTAGAGGGAAATCTAAATGTATGCATAATTATTAAATGTTGGCATTTATGTGAGACTTGGGTTTCTCTTTATTGACTTTTTGAGTGTAATTATCATTAACATTTTAGTTGCATCTCTAATGAATAAGTACACAATGACAGGCGTGGAGATGGCAGTTTTTTATTATCAATGCAGACCATAATTTTAAGAGAACTACCTAAAAAGAAGATTAACACCCCTGCTTGTGTTCATAATGGGGACTGGGAGTGGCCCAGAAATATCAAGTCAGGATTTTGACAAGAATGCCTGAACCTTGTGAATTAAATGCACTTTAAGATACTTCCCCCAATAACACCTTACCTGTGTTTGGAGATTTGTATAGTATAGTATAGTCTCATTCTTTGGGCATTTTTGTCGGTGCTGGCCATGGTTCTTGATAATAGAAAAACAGAGACCTTTCCTCAACCCCCAAATAAACTTAAACTAACCTTTTCCTTCAAGAAACTTGAAGACCTATGGAAGAATATGGGCACAGGTAGTGGGTACCAGAAATTAGAAAGAAGTTTGGAAGTATGAAAGAAACCCAGGAGGCAGAATGAACCACACATTGTGTGGCCTACTCTAAGGTCAATGATTTGATTCTACCACCCACTCTTTAGGAGGAAGGTTAAGTGTCTGCTTCTTTAACAATTAAGAACCTCAGAAAACCAAAGGCACAGTGGAATCCTGTCCTTTATGGTCACTTTTAATTGAATGGACTCAAATTTGGAATTTGATAATGGATGCTATGCAGTGTATATAAAGAACAAATGTGTTTTTTTTCTTAGTTTGAATGAACATAGCCCATTTTTAAGGTGAGGCAATTGGTAGGGAGAAAGTCCTGGGGCTTGATTGCAAAGCAGGAAAGGGATAGCAATTACAATAAACCTCTAGGGGTTAATTGTGCTTAGTGTATATCATAAATCACTCAGTCAAATGATAAACTATTGAAGACCCAGAAAATGCTGAAGCAGCAATTGGAAAGATGTATGATGTCATACTCTTTTGTTCCATAAAGTGAAAGGAATTGGGGGTCAGGAAAGCCTGGTAATCAGAGCAAGTCTGCAGTTTGGAGGAGTGCTTCATCCAAATGCAAACATTGTCCACCATGGTTGTGAGAAGTGGTGCTGACAGAGGGATGATCAGCTGTGCAGCTCTGGGGACCCCAGGATAGCCCTGGAGCTTGTTTCAGAATGGGTGAAGTCATGGGACTCTGGGAGAGCAGCTGTAGGAGGTGGTAATTGCAGGCACAAATGCTGAGGAGAGCCAGTTATTGCTGTGTGGAGCAGCTGCAAAAAGCTTCATCCAGGTGCCCAGGGGAGTCGTGGCAGGGAGCATCCTTAGAGTAAGAAGCTGCCAGGGAAAGCAGCAGGTAAGCGTGTCTTCTTGTGGAAATTGTCCTGATCTCTTCAGGTCTACTACCTCTGCATTTCATAAGGGTTGAAACACAGCTATGTAAATAAAGACATGGTTCAAGAATAGATTGGCAAGCTAGCCTTGAGACTTTTATAGTGACTGCAGTCAAATTCTGATAGAGCCTAGTTTGGCCAAGATATCTTCATTATTTGTTTGTCTCCTTACTGAGGAACATGTTCTGTTGGCCAAAACCAGGTATCTTGACTTGAAAGCAGACATTTTCAATTTAGGATTTAAAATCCCAAAGTATTAGATGTAAAATTTTGTGTATGCTTATATCCCCCCACCCCGCTGTGGAATTTGGTATCATCTGTCTGTAACATCTCCATAAGAGACCCTGTTATTTAACTGAGGAACAGAACACCATCAGCAGCAAATGAGGCTGTCCTCTTGAAATCCTGGGTAAGCATATAAAAAACAAAATGAAACCAGTTTCTGTCAAGTAGATGCTGACTCATGACATGCATGACAGAGTAGAATCAAACTCCCTGGTTTGCGTGCTTGTTACTTTTGGAACCGGCTTTTCTGAGACTTCTCTGAGAGACTTAGCATCAGGCACTCGGTTAGTAATCGAGGGTTACTGAGTGGGGCTCTAGATCCGGCTGCATTGGTGATTCAATCTGTGTCTTTGCCTGTGGCCTTGGGAATTGGGTGAGCTCAGTCATATGGGGAACGTGGAGACATCAAAACCTATTTTCGAATCAAATGCAACCATAGAACCATGTGAATCCTGAGGCAGAAAAGTCAGTTTCCAATGTGTGAATCTCCCTTTGAATGAACCTCTGAGCTGGTGGGGGTGGAGCTGGAAGGAAGAATGTGAAGGGAGGGTTGCGGAGTTTGTGAATGTGAACATTTTACCTTTTAAATAAGAATGTATGATTCCCTTTACATCAGGTGGTCATTAGAGAAGTTGACCTTCAAACTTCACTGGTTACGCAATGTGCTTTACAGAGCACATGGAGGGAGCTGAAGTGGACCATGCTTTGTGTATGTTAGAAAAGTGGGGTTTGAGCCATCAAGAATGAAATGCCAATATAGTAACACAAAGGAGGAAATTCATATTTTAAAATTCAGTATTCTTGTGGTATTATTAATTTTTATGTGCAGCATACCATGTACTCCCTTTCAAAAAGGGCATTTTAAATAGTAAAAGTTACATTCATTTTATTTCAAACCATCATAAATGCACACTTGAAGTTTCTACCTTTTAGAAAAACTCCTGGAAATAGGTAATTTAAGTTAGTAATAGTTACTGACTTAGAAGCATTTGAAAAAGTCCTTAAAGGTGTTTATTTAGCTAATGAAGATGCCTTGCAGGGCATTTGAACAGCTATTTGAAAGCAGAAAGCATTACATGGCTCATTCATCTCTTAGAGAGAACTGTCAACTTTTTACAGTTTTGTCAACTTTGTGGTGTTGTTGTTGTTTTCTCCATCTCCAAAGGGGACACTGCCCTACTTTCTGAGACTTGGCATGTAGTTGAGATTGCTGCAAGACTTTTGAGTTGGCAGTTTACACAACCCCCTTTTCTTTGACAGTTTAAATTCATAAAGCATAGCACTAGGGCTTCCTTAAAGGCAACCTCACTCAGTCAGTTCTTTTGGAAGTCCATTCCATTTGTTATCAAACTTGACTGTGGCAAAAAAAATGACAACTAATATTTTTTTTTGCATTTCTATGTAGTTACAAAATTAGTCTGGCTTTATCAAGATCAAAGGGAAGGCATATGGGAATCCCAGTAGTCAGTAACCTTTAAATTCACAGGAAATTCTTCAAACATGTTTAAAGCTTGAACTACAGGATTAATCATATTAGGCAGAGTTACATATTTCGGTAGCAAGTTTCTGTTCTACTTTTTTTTATTTTTCTTTTATGTTAGGTGGAGAACTGGCTGATCATGATCTGAAAGAATTGGAGCTATTTGTTATACTTATTAGTAAAAGGTTATAGCACTGTTGAGAGATAGCTAAATAAAATAGTTTGATTTAATATGCATCATAATTTTTCAGTTCTCTCCTTGTGTCACAGCAGTACTTAACATTCCATATCATCACCCCAAAGTGAGATTTATGAGCAGCCATAGGCACCGAATGCTGCACAATGCAGAGTGCCAAATGTGGCCTCCATCCTCTTTGGTGCTTGGTTACATACAATCAGGAGCATTGACGCAGACAGAGAGAGAGAGGACACATGCAAACACAAGAGTCAGGGAGAAGAAAAGACTACATCAACTTTCACTTTTCTCTGTCCCCTGAAGCCGTGAGTCAATCACATCAGCAGGAATTATGCATCACATACAATTCTATGAACCTCTTTTGTTTAAGGTAAACATTACAGATGGCAGAATAAAAATATTTTTTTAGTTTAAATCACAAGTCTATCAGATGAAATAGTCTTATGAAGAGTGAGAATGCTGTGCACTTGGTTTTGATATTTAAGACTGATGATTATGATTGCATGCATGTTCTTAAAATTTTGAGTAATAGTTTTTATTGATGAATGAGCTGGACTTTTTAAGGGTCTTCATGATCACCAGAATATTTATCACTAACATGCAATGTCATTGATAACAAAAACAAGTGTGTTTTATTGGCTATACAAAGGCATTCATTTGTGTGTAGCATAGTGAAGTATGGATAACAGAGTAAAAATGAGAATTTAGGAACACTTAATAATGCTCACATGTAAGTGGCATATACCAAAGAGGCAGTTATTAAAACAAGGGGAAATAGCATGGATTAAAATCAGGAAAGGATTTTAGGAAATTAGGGTTGTATCCTACTACTATCAACACATATGCTATGCAAATAATTACAGAAGCTGGACTATGGGAAGAAAAATGTGGCATTAGACCTGGAGGAAATCTTGTTACCAGCAGACAATATCTAATGGCATAGACTTTGCTCACTGGAAACAAAAGATGATTTGAGGCACACAATGAGTAAGATCAATGACTTCAGTCTGAAATATGAATTATAACTCAATATTAAATAAACACGCTCACTAGATCAGTAGCATCATCACAATAAATGGAGGAATAAAACAATCAAAAATTTCACTTTACTTGGGTGTACAATTAGTGCTCATGGAAGCACAGTCAAGAAATGACTGATATATTGCATTGTCTACATAATCTGCCAATGGCTTCTCTGGAGAATCTTGATGGCGTAGTGGTGATGTGGCAGACTACTAACTGCAAGGCCAGCAATTCAAAGTCCCCAGCCACTCAAGAGAAAGTGAAGGATCTCTTTGAGTGATAGTCTCAGAATTTCATAGGCGCAGTTCTATCCTGTTCTAGAGAGGTGTTATGGGTTTCACGTTTGAAAATCATCTTTACAGTGTTAACAAGCAAAGATGTCATCTTGTATCCCAGGCTACTTTATGTAGAATAGTCTCCAACAAAATATAGTTAACCTAATATACTTTATTTGGATTCTATATAATTTCTTTATGTGCTACATTGCTTAAAGAAAACTAGATTGGATGCACATATCACCTAGAAGGGTCAGATAACTGTAATAATCTTCTCTTATGTATCTACCAGTGCCTAAAGTTAGGCCCTGCTATCTAGTTAGTCAAAAAAGATATCCTGAGATTGACCTAGAACTAGAAGAACCACATTGTTTTGTTTCCTTGCTCAAGGTCAATAATTATTTCCCATGGTGACAATGACACCTGATTTAATGTAAAACATCTATGTACAATTCCCCCAAAGTGTAAGTTTCAAGGTAAGAGTTCATATATTTTCTAAGAATTCTGGTCTCAGACAGGATGCCACTAAGACATCCAGTTTGCTATGGGTCCTTGCTGGTGTTCACCTTCTAATTGAAATATTTTTATTTTCCTCTAGATTGGTGTTAGTAAATTGTGCTGCTCCTGGAGCATGTATGCATATTTCAACTGAGAACCATTCAAACTCAAGTACACCTGACCTAAGTGTGATATTTCCCATTGCCTCATATGCATGCAAAAACTGGAAATGTATGAAGAAAATTAGATGCATTTGAAAATAGTGCTGGTGGAACAATATTGGAACTTCCAGAGGAACAAAAAGGGAAAAATAAATCTGTCTTGAAAGATGTATACAAGAACTGTCCTTTGAAATAAGGATGGAAATAATTTTCTTCATCTATTTGGGGCTTCGTATTGAGAGGCCTAGTAGAGAGTCAGTCAAGGAAGGAAACAAGAGACATGCCCAGGAACAGGCTCAAATATAGCAATTATTGTAAGGATAATACAAGAAATCTCTGTGCTTCAATCTGTTGTGTATAGTGGTGTCATGAGTTGAAACTAACTCGATGATGCCTAACAATATCAGGGGATGCCAAATATACTTTTAGAGAAGTTATTATTTTTTAAAGCATTCTCTTTACGAAGAGGTATAGGCAGTGACAAATCACTCCACATCCTGCCTCCTCTCATCATCCTTCCTGCCCCACCCCCCCGCCCCTACGTCTCCTTCATCCACTCTTCCTATGGGGACTTGATCACATAATTTTGCTCTCCTTGAAGTGTGATATTCCAAATTGTTGAACGTTAGATTTTTCATGAATCCTTTTACTTCCCACTAAATAGAGCTAAGAATCTCTGGTGGCAAAGTGGTTGTACACTGGACTTTCAGCAGTTTGAAATGAGCAGACTGTGGGAAGAAGACAAGACTTTCTAATCTAATAAAGAGGAACAGATTCAGAAACCCCTACAGGGTCATTATGAGTCAGAAGAGATGCAATGGCAGAGAGTTTATTTGGGGGGAAATAGAATATGATGCCTTTTTCCTTAATCTTTGTCGACCTTTATATCCTTCTATCATCTATCAGAGTCCATTGTTGGTTAATTATATGTTTTTCTGCTAAACTGTAAACTATAAGAGATTTTAGCCGTTATCACTCTTTGGGTTATATGAACTAGATTCTAAAGCAGTGGTTCTCAGTCTGTGAGTCTTGACCCCTTAAGAGGTTGAACAACCCTTTCACAGGGGTAGCCTGATTCATAACAGTAGCAAAATTACAGTTAAGAAGTAGCAATGAAAATAATTTTATAAGGTTGGAGTGGGGGAATCATCACAACATGAAGAGCCACATTCAAGGGTCCCACCATGAGGGCATTTAAGGACCACTGGATTAGGCAAAAATGTATTTATATTTCTCAAAAATGTTTTTAATATTTATAACATATTTGTTTTAAAGCTCACAACTGATTTAAGTCAGCTAGTAGAGAATGTTTTCCGTTTGTTTTTGTTTGTTTTTTATGCATTGTTTGTTTTTTGAGGAAATCATTTCTACAGAATAATGAGGTCATTGCACAAGCTAACTAAGTTGAGGGGGCAAAATTTGTATAAGATGGACTCGAACATGGGATCTGATTTCTGTAACTTAGTTACTAAGTGGATTCAGTAATAAGACAATCACTTTGGAGTTTTGTTGTAATGAATTCCACCTTACATGCTTACTTTAAGAATGTTTAAAACACTGGACCCAGTCATTACTTACATGCTTACTTTAAGAATGTTTAAAACACTGGACCCAGTCATTACTTAATAAAAGATGGTATTATTACAAGTTTTAGTAAAAGTACATGGAGACCTTTCTATGATCAGAGTCAACTGAAAAAATTCATCATCTATTTCTTCTTTCCCTAACCAATAAAACAAAAAACATCATATATATAATATATATATTAGCTGCCTGTTTCTATAACTTTCAATTTTTGCGATGTTTTACTGATGTCAGGAAAACACAGACAATACGTATGCAGAACATTTTTCAACATTGTAAATACTACAAAAAAAACTTCTTTATAAAGCCTAAATGTATTTAAGTGCCACTCAGACACTTTATTACAATGAGATTCTTACTAGCATTTCATTTTAGACCAATTACCTTCTATTCTGACAAACAAAAATTTTTAATAAAGCATTTAATTTTGTCACTTACAACTTCTAAATGACAGGCTATATTGGTAAAAATCAATTTGGTGTCACTAAAGGAAAAAAGGAATAGAAAAAAAGCACTTCCTTATACAATGATAGTGGATAAATAACATAATAATTTCAGAACAAGTAAATCTACCATTTAAAATAAGAAACAAACAGTTATCCTATAGTAAAGGGATGCAGTGTGAGTTCCTGTGAGGAACTACTGTTGACTCTAATAGTTCATTTTTCCTAACTCATATCAGAAGTCTATGCCAAAATTATTTTCCATAAAGAATGATATCGTCCCATAGAGCAGACTCTAGTCATGCATTAAAGTGACCAGAGTTTAAGTGGGACACATTGACCAGGGGCAGGAGGTGGGTTTCTTGATTAAAATGTGGTCTATATAGAGCAACAAAAATGTTCATAGAATGCAAAAATAATATTGTAATATATTTTAATTTTAAAATGCCTCAGGACATTGTTAAACATTTAAAAAATGGGACATCTGGTCACTTTAGTTCAGATGAGTCTTTAAGTTATGAGACAACTAAGCCAACACCTCTACATTTCTACAGAGTAAATGGGAGTCGATTATATTCACCGCCAAATGATAGTGACAGCATCCAGGCTAATTTGAATCCCATGATAGGTGGAATTAGAAGTCGTGATAATTTAGAGCTTCAAACTTTCACTCAGGGTGAGAAAGAGAAGTCCTTAATTCCCACAAAGTATAGAGCTTCAGAACCAGAAACAGGCAGTTCTATGTCCTGTAGGATCATTGTGAGTGGGAAAGGACACATTGCCAGAGAGTGTGAGTCTTTGGTTGTTACTGTGTAGACGAGAAGCCCATCATTAGCACTTGTCCCTACTTCCTGAGAAGTTAATCTAGAAAAACAGCCTGGAAAATGTGGTAGCTTTTAGTAAAGATATATTTACTTATTAGTGCAAAAGACCATTCCTGTCCTGGACAGATACATTTTTCTTGAATCTTCAAAATTAAAGAAGATTTTATGGGGGAGGCATGTACCTGTTTCTACTTATATGACTTAACTTCTTTTTATTATATGGTAATGATGCTTTATTAGTATATATTTTAAATCATACCTATTCTGAAGTAGCCTATGACATTCTTTGTTCCTATTGGCATACTTTTTCGATATCCAGGAACATTTTGTATTTTTCATTCAAGTTAAGTTACCTGTTCACACTAAAAATTTTTTGAAAAAAAAAAGAATGAGCTTGCTCATGCATTAATATAATATTCCCGTTGACCTGTAGTTTATAAGCATCCTTTTTATGACTGAAATGAAGGGTATAGATGTTTTTTGATGGTGGGGAGAGCAGTGTCAAGTTGAATCATCCAATCAGGAATGCAGATCATTTATTCAGCTGTAGAGGAACCTGCCTGTGCCTTCTTACAGGAAATGAATAGCATGTGCGCACGTTCAGAAAGAGTTAATTTCCACTCAGGTTTGGCTTCTCCAAGTCATATCCTAAATTGACCATAAGTGTTGGTCTCGAGGGCTAGAAATATCTTACAATCTTTTTAATTGTTGAAATGATGATGTCTTTGTGTTAAATTTAGCATTTGTTATGTTAATGCAAGAGGATGTTGGTATTGTGATCAACTGTTCCCAGAGAAGCTTTTACCACTGCTGGGAAAAGTACTGTTTGCCTAAGTGTACACCAAAGGGTATACTTAGTTGTCAGAGTTTTTTATCCCTTTTTTCTTCAGAGAAAATACTTTGTGATGCTAGAGCTTTCAGCCCTGTGTAAATGACCATGAAATAACACAGGTCTCTCTCTGTGTGTGTTTTCTTTTGTGCCTATGCTATCCATTCCTTTGTCATAGAACATTAAAGGGTGATGTACAACCAAAAAGAAAATAATTAGAAATGAAATCATAAATATAAAAATGAAATTCCAATCATCTTATGAAGGTATATCATTTGGTATCACTGTCTTTCAATTTTAAGAGTACATTAAAATTTGTAAACACCTTGTCTCCTAGATTGAAATCTAGAATAAAAGAAAGGTAGACATCTCACACAAGAAATATCAGCATTTGCGAGAAATCTAGAGTGCTGCTTTTATGTTCTTACCCACAGTAGAGAATAGAAATTGTGAGACAGAAAATATTGTTTCTGGTCATTCGCTTTAGTAATATGAGGGTAGAAATATATGAATCTAGGGTAAACTCTAAAGCCTATTCTAGCTGTTAATAATTTTTTCTAGGGAATTACAATCAATCAAATGTATCAAAAAATTTTAATAGGTGCTAAATTTATGTAATGCTTATAAGGTGTATTCAACATTACAACCGTTTCTGCAGCTTTTCCCTGAGCAGGAAATAAAATTTCACAGCTGCACACTGTTCTCTTAAATCCTTTATCATAAAAAAATGAGTTTTGAGCAAAACTGCTTTTACCAAAAAAAAAAAATCATTGTGACCAGAAAGAAACTTCCCAAGTCAAGCCACTGAGTTCACTAACTATGAGCAAGTTGCTCAATCCCCACCAAGTGGGAAAAAAATGCATACCATGAAAGCTCTGCCAGGCTCAGCGGAATTCTGAGTGTTTTTGTGTGTCCCCCTCCCATATATCCCTGAAGAGTTATGATGAAACTGTGTAATATCTCTCGATATGGATCAATTTGGAAGAAATTATACCAAGTAGATTTACTCATCACAAAAGGAATTTTGGTTTCCTCAAACTTATGAGGCCCACAACCACCAGAGGGCAGTCATGCCCCCCCCCCAAAAAAAAAGATCTGCAAAATTATGAGGCCCTTGAAGAAGCTACCTCAGTGGAGGGAAAACATTTGCATAAGATGGACTTAAACATAGGAACACATTTCTGTAACTTAGTGGCTAAATAGATTTGGTAATGAGACCATCAACTTGGTGACTTTGACTTTGACTCATACATTGTTATGAAAGAAAAAAAAAACAAAATAGTATTTTTATTCAAAAAGAGGTGACTTTGATGTTACCAGATGTGGGAGGGTGTGATAGTTAACGTTCATTGTATCAACTAAACATATGCGGGATTGATTGAAGGGTAGAGATTAAATGAGTCTCCCCTATCTTGCTCTTGGGTCACTTGCTCTATGATGGTCGGACCAGGGTGTAGCTGCCTTAGCCAGTTCCCTGATTCAGCTGGCTAGGCTCACATCCTGCAAGACATCCCTGAGAAGCCACATGGATCTAGCCTGGTGCAGCCCTGATTGATGGAGAAGCTTTAGCAGAGTCCTGCCACTGCTGAGATGCTTATATTGCTACTGATTCAGCGTTCCTCCTGCAGTCTCACCTGCGTTTTCATAGATTGAGGAGGATTGTATAGGTAGATGTTGAACATATGGGCTAATGTCAAAGTTATGGGCTTGGCCTGGACTGGGTTGGAATGTTTAATGCACAATAATCCTTAATATAAAACTCAAACACTCATATGAGTGTTTATGAATTTTGTTTCTCTAGCCTACCCAGAGTAACACAGAGGGAAAAAAGAGGAAAGGGGAGCACTAGGTTGGAGGATAGATTGGTATCATCTTAGCGGAACACAATATCCTGTAGACAGAGAAGATTAAAAGCAATAAAAAAGGAGGATGGAATAGGGCAATTCATTGGGAGGTTTGGAAAGGTAATTTGTTGTAGTAAAAACTGATTGTCTGAAATATAAAGCATAAATGAATTTCCAATAAGTTCATATGTATTTAAATAATATGATATAGTTAATATTATATTTGTATAAAAACAGTGGAAAACAAAATTTCCCCTTGAATAATGTGCATTATCTTATCTTTAATAAAATGTAACCATGTAAAAATCTAACTATTATATACTTTATTGAAGTACATATATGCATATATATAAATACACTTGGTGACTTTGACTTTATATGCTTCATATTTCTGATAAAACATTCTCTTTGATTCTTAATATATATTTCAAATACCTCCCTAATATTAACATATTGATTTAGCCCTTATAATGTTTGTGAAGTCTAATTCATTTTCAAAATATGTCCAAAAAGACTTGTGTTTAAAACTAACAAGATAAATAGTATACATGCTTGTATAAGATCGAGCAGAATAAATACTCAAAATAGTTCTAAAATTATATGGAAGCCCCCTTCCAGTTGAAGATGATTCATTACTCTTTTAAACTAGTTGAGTGTGATATCAGTTTTGATTTTAGTATTAACTCACTGGTGTCAGCCACTGTTATCTTCTTTTGCAAGTTCAGATTAAAAAGAGTGGAAGAGATGGAATGTCTCTTGAATTAGAAGTAGTTTGGTCTGATTATTCAAAAATAACAAAGCAATCCTATAAGACATGATATAAGCAGTATCAAAAGGGTGTGTTTACCTGTAAGGTGAGTCTTTGAAAACTCATGTCTAGTTTCTCCCTCCCTTTTCTTTTCAAATTTTATTACGATTGATTGTGAAATACTTTATGGCAGAACGATTGCCAATCAATTCAAATGGACGCCTGTTGATGTGCTATGCTGCAAGGCAGCATCGAGCAAGACCTTTCCCAAAGTGTCCCCTCTCTAAACAGACCAGAGCATCTTTCATTTTCAGGATTATGGTGACCACAGAGCATTGCAGCAAATAATTAATTGCTGTGAGAAGCTCGCAAGTAATCCAATGGGATTTATGAAACATTCTCAACAGCAACAGTCCTCAAACTTCAATGAATACCCTAGGGATTTGCTTTTTTGAAAAATATGAATGCCTTTTAATTATTTGTTCTTTCTCATGAATGTTAAACTGTCTGGTTTTCAAAAAGACATTTGTATATCTAAAATCTTTGGAAGTTGGATATGTTGATTTTTCTTATATTTAAGAAATGAAAGTGGCTGAGCCCCAGTGATATAGTGGTTGTGCGCGAGACCGCGGCCCACTAGGATGGAGGTTCAATTCCAGCAGTGGGGCTGGGCCTCATACTCCCACCACCGGAGAGCAGTGATGCCAAAAAAAAAAAAAAAAGAAAGAAAGAAATGAAAGTAAATAATCTAAAAATTATGATTTTAACAAAATAAAATTATTCTGAACTAATATTGGAAAAGAGTATTATATCAAATGTTACTCTGGATGATTAATCAATGGTGATAATTGAGTGTGCAGATTTTGAATAATATATTTTAAACAGGGAGAATCTTTAGAGAGCCTCTGTCTGAATTTACAGACACTAAAACCAATTAAAAATGGTGGTTTTGTTAGCTCATAGGCAGAATGAGGTAGACCTAAATTCAACATTTGTTTCTTGTCAAGTTGGAGGATCTCTCAGAGGGGCTTTCCTTCACCTTTAGTTGAAGTTTCTACTTTCTTAGGATGTGAGCCCTTTGGCATTCTGACCCTGTGGACAGTTAGTTGGTGGGGTTTCTGCCCTACATGATGAGTTAGCGCCTCAACTTAGGTTAATTTCCTGTCCATTCTTCTCCCCATCTGGTGCTCTTTAGCCTAGAGCACATCTCGTGGAGTTAGTTCAGTACTTGCACTCAACCAGTGGCACAATTTAAACTTATAATTGCGATAAAAGTTTTGTGAATACTTGCATTAAATTACAAATGATGGTTGTGCTTGAGTAGAATTGTAGGCATGCAGTGTGGAAGATCAAATCCTGTTGCATATGAACTTAACTCGATGTCTTTTTCAACTTTTCTCTGATAATTTTTTTATTTATTTGAGTTCAAAAATTTTTGGTCCACATAGATATTTTTTATTTCATATCATGAAATATTCTTTCAGATCATATCATGGTTTTAGACAATTTTACTACCAAGTCAAATTGCATTCAATTCGTACCATGTAGTTTCTACGCTATGCTGGCGAGAACATGCATTCTTGAGACCTGTTTGGAGGTTCTAGCAGGGGAGCCCAGCTACGCGTCAACTTTGACCAGAAGACAGTCCTCCTTCAATCGGGGAAGGTCGTCCTCTTCAACTGAGCACCCAGGTTCGGGAGGGATGCACATGGAGTGGTGAGGGAGAAAGGGAACATCACCTAGCCAGCCAGATCAGCCGAATCAACCCTGGTGATCAATGGGGTGGCAGAGGTCGCAGCCAGAGCGCCCTCACCTCTGAGCACACACATTTGAAGACACAATGGCCCCAAATACTTTTGCAACAGTGAGGATGGACCAGGACTGGAAGTATTTAGTTCTCTTGATCACACGGTCCCTGTGAGTTGGAACCACGTCAATATTGACTAACAACACAATAGTTTCTAGGACTGTTAGTATTTTTCTTAGGTACTGTCAGCTCAGCTTTGACTTATGTGACCTTATGGACAATAGAATGAAAAACGACAGAATCTTATGCTACCCTAATAAGCATTGCTAAGCTTGAACCCATTGTGTCAATCTCATTGTAGACCACTCACTCCTATTTCCTTAGCTCTCTCCTTTCCAGATCCTGATGTCCTTCTCTAGCAAGTGGCCCCTCTTAACAATATACTCAACAGAAGAGACCCAACGTTGCATCGAACTCCCTTCCAAGGAGAATTCTAGCTGTATTTCTTAGTGATGGCACTCACTGGTATTGTACTTTTCCTTTAAGCACCACAATTCCAACCCATTGATTCTTCTTCAGTCTTCCTTTTATATTCGCTATTTTTCCTGGGCATATGAATGAAGATATGAGGGTTTGAATAGATGCATCTTACAATACTAGTTAGATGTTTCTAATGCAATTAGCTATACAGAAGAAGAGGAGTGTGTAGCAATCATGTGTTCATTATGCCAATTTCATGATTGGGATGTAGGGGTGGAGTCTAGCCTGTTAATCTGGAGATAGCCATTGAGTAGCCAATAAGGCCTCTCTATGGGCATGGCTTTCTCCTGAGACATTGGGGAAATCTCACAATATTTCCCTGGTGGAGAAGAGAGGCCATCTTCCCAGTTATTGGGCATCAGTCTCTGAGATGACAAACTATGGAAAAGATGGGATGGCAGCATCCGAGGAGCTAAAGGAGCCAGAGGAGAAGCCACATGACCTTACCCTGAAGGAACCAGACCTCTGAAGCTGGAGAAGCCATGTGGAGACCTCTTCCAGTGCTGAGCTGCTTCTACCACCACTGGATGCTGTTGATGGACCCTGAGCCCTGGTAGTGAGGTGCCATGGGGAGATTGCCGGGACCCTGCACCCACTGGCCTGTGACTTCATGAGTGGGAAAAAAACTTTATAGGCTGATATCAGGCATATGGGATAATACCGGACTTATGGCTTTGGACTGAATTTGGTTGGCATGCTTTCTCAATGTCCCATTCCTCATGTATATAAACCTTACCCTTATATCCACATGCATGTCTATGCATTTGTTTCTCAAGTCTACCCAGAATAACACAAGTGATTTTCAGAAGAAACATAAAAGAGTACATTTCTAATGATTTATTCTTAAAACAAACTGAAACTAAGCATTGGTGTGAATGATGACCTTCCTGTGAGGTTCTGTCCAGATCCGTGCAATTCATAGTAACCCTGTGTTAGGCCAGGATGACTAGAGAAATAAATCCAGTGACACTAATATCTGTGTAAGAAAGAGCTTTATATTAGCTGAGCCCAGTTCAAATCAAGTCCATAAGACCTTCTGCAAACTCACACAGCTACATGCAATGATGCAGAATGCAGGAAGCTCACAGGCCAGTGGATGAGAATTCTTGTGGATCAAACGACAGTTGAAGCATCACAGGACTAGGACAGGCCTCAACCTGGCTCTGGCAGCAATCCAAGTAACTCAAAAGCATAAAGTTAAAGAAGAGAAAAAGAGAGAGTGATCCCAGGGCCTGATTTATGAACAGGCACACCCACTAGGGGGTACCATCAGGGTCTGATTTGATTGACAAGCTAGACTCCACCCCTACTCTTTTATATCTTCTAGTTGACACAAAAAGTATGTAAGTACCACACACCCTATGCACAATAGACAAAACACCATCCAGTCCTGTGCTAGTGTCACAATTGTTATGTATGAGCCCATTGTTGCAGCCACTGTATCTATCTATTTCATCACCTTTCTCCTTTCCCTTGCCTCTGCAATGTACTAAACGTGATGTCCTCTCCCGTAGTCTGGTATCTTCTGATAACATTTCTAAAATATATGAGGCAATGTCTTACATCTTTGCCTCTAAAGAAAATTCAAAATGTATCTCTTACAAGATAGTTCATCCTTTTAAAAGGTCTATGGTACTTTTAATGCTATTTTCCAATAGCATTGTTCAAATATATAGACATTGGTGTTTCTTGGGTCTCCATTATTCAATATCCAACTTGCACAGGCAAATGAGTAATTGAAAGTACCATGGCTTGGGTCAAGTATACCTTATTCCTCAAAGTAACATCCTTTTTTACAATACTTTAAAGAGGTCTTGGGGTACATAATGCGATGTTTCCTTTGATCTCATAGCTGCTGCCTTTCCATGAGCATTGATTATGGATCCCCGAAAGACGACATCTTTGACAAAGTCAATCTTTTCATTTATAATTCTGATATAACTTATGGGCTAATTGTGAGAATTTTGGTTTTCTTTCTATTGATTTGTAATTCATTCTGAAGGCTGTTCTTCATGACCTTCATCAGCAAGTACTTCAAGTCTTCGTTACTCTCAGCAAGCAAGTGTTGTGACATCTGGCATATTGCAGGTTGCTAATAAGCCTTCTTCCAATCTTGATGGCTCATTATTCATGCAGTTCAGCTACCCTGGTGATTTGCTCAGCATACAGATTGAATATGTATAGTGAGAGGATGTTGTTGGCTAATATTAACAATATTTCACTTGCATGTGATATTAAATATGTTGTTTTATAAATTGAGCATTCTGTTGGGTTACTGTTCTTTTTAATGGATACAAGTATTAATTCTTTCTAGTAAGTTGGCCACAAACTTGGCTTCCAAATTTCTTGGCATAGACAGAAGTAGGAATTAAAAAAGACAATTTTAGAGATGAAAATAAATGTGAAGTTTTTTAAGATTGTAACTGAACTCTCCAAAATTATTTTTACTAATTGACTTTTGGGGTTGGATAAAGGTCACAAGTGTAGATTTGGTGGCAACTTCTGAAACCTATGATGTTGAACTAGCAAATATATACTTAATACAGTATTTTAGTGTCTCTCAGTTGTTTTTTTCTTATTTCTGAATGAAGTGATTGAATGTATGATTCCAATAGTTCTCCAAAATTCAGTATTATTAAGTAAAGATGAATTTTTATGTTCTTGTTCAATTGACTTATATGGATAAATGTCTATCATAAGTGGATGCTAATCTGTCTTTGCAGAAGATGGCCAAAATTCTCCTTAGAAGCAATGATGGAAATTCTTCAACTTATATATTTTGGAGATTTGGTCAGGAGAGACCAGTTCCTAGAGAAGGACATCATGCTTAGTAAAGCTGAGGAGAAGTGAAAAACATGAATGCCTTCACGGAGATGAATTGACACTGTGGCTGACACAATAGACACATCCATAGGAACAATTCTGAGGATGGTCCAGGACCCAATAATTTTTTGTTCTTTTGTGCACAGGGGGGTGCTATGTTGTTCTGTTGTTGCTATTGGTCAGCACCAACTGCATGACACTTAGCAATTATAACAACAACAACATATATGACTTCATTTCTTAGAAAGATCAATTAAAATGGGTCTTTGTGGTAGGTAAGCTTTTATGTGCAGTCAGCTGAATCATATTTCATAGTGATCTGCATTTAAGATCCAGTAATTCCCCATGCTGAAATCTTCCAACACAGATAGAAACTATGCAAAAGCATGCCTACTTTTGGACTGAGTCTGAATCCTGCATCAGGCTAGTCAACCTCTGTTCTTTGAAGTTGAGTCAAATACCTGTTATTTTGAGGATCCTGGTAATACTCAGTGGTCAAGCTGGCATACTATCTACCGAACTTTGAGTTCCCTCTTCGTCTAAAAACCTTATGTCAACCTTAGTTTTCTTTTTCTCTGAAAACAAAAGTCTGTCTTTTCTGATTTTGAGTCCATCAAAATATGTAGCTGTAGAGAAGTCTCCAGCCTAACATCTATCTCAAAGACTTCGGACTTTATCGCTTGTACAGTTGTGTGAGCCACTTATATGATATAAAACTATACACACACACACACACACACACACACATATATATATATATATGCCTCCCTGGTTTTCATTCTATAGCAAACCCTAAGAAAGTCCTATTTATATGATGTACTCTTCTATTAACTTTCTGTATTTCCCTAAGCCAGAACGATTTTAGCAAATGTTTGTTAAATTCAGAAGCTAAATTGTAAAGTATTCCTTAGAAAGGGGGAACCAATTACAAGGATCTACATATAATCTCCTCCCTGGGGTACGAACAACAGGAAAGTGGGTAAAGGGACACATCGGACAATGGACAATATGACAACTATTGATAATTTGTATTATTAAGGATTCATGAGGAGGGGACTGGGGATGGAGGGGAAATTAGGGAATGGGGGTCAAAGTTGAAGAAGGATATTTGAGAATGATGACAGCAACAAATGTTCAAATGCGGTCTGCATACAATTGATGTATGTATTGTTCATGATAAGAGTTATATGAGCCACCAGTAAAATGATTTAATAAAAAATTCTTAATTATTTACCTTATTATGAGATTTAGGTAATAATGAATGACTAATGTTCTCTACATCAATTAGATTTTTTAAATTACAGTTATGACTTTTACATATTATTGGCAATATTTTCATTATTTTAATATTTGGATTCTTGATAGGAGGAAAATTCCAGCAACAAAATTTATTTTCTTGTAAATAATATGTAAAAGGGATTACAAGGTTTTAAGCAAAAATTAAGATTAAGTGGGAGTTTAGATATTTTAATTCATTCATAGATATTGAATGCTTCCAAGAAATTTGTCATTTTAAGAGTACCTTTTACTACTGTGTAGCTAGGTATACTATTACTTGGAATAATTTGGATGGAAATGGGTAGACAACATTATGTCTAAAAATTAATTTTTTTACAAAAATTCTTAATTAAAGGATAATATTTTGCAATCTTTTGAGAACAGGCTATGAAGACAACCTCTGTAGCATTTATTCAAAAGCTGCCCCTTTGGGGTGGATGTATTAATGGGTTTGTTTTGAAATCCTTGCATGCAATAGGAGAGGCAGTCTGATGCCAGTCCCATATGGAGTATCAGATAAAATTCATACACTGGCTGGAGGGTCTGGCAGCTTTCTTTGATGGAAATGTATTCATTACTAAATAAAATGCCACAGTGGACACCAAATTGAGTGGACAGATACTTAAAAATTAAGACCTCTAAGACATGGCTTTTGTTTAGTGAACTTAGTTTCTAGAAGCAGTCAACTAGGGGTAGAGCAAATGCTCATTTAAGTTTGTTTCCAGTCACCTCTATGGAAACACACTTCTACAAAGCTTCTTAAGAAGAGACAGCTAATCTGTCAAATATTTTATGCAAGCTATTTGGTGACAAACTCTGGATTACACTATTAAACTGAAGGAACATTGCTATAGCATTGTTATACTATTTTACTGAACTTTGTTTCTCTGCCATGACAATAGTATTTCTCATTTAAGAATGATAATATTGAATAAAATTATAAAACAAAGGATTATTTCTGGAGATAGTGCCACAAATATCAGAGTTCATTAGTTATCTAGAATAAACAAATCAAAATATAAACAGTACAATGTAATTAATTTTTATTATAAATATAAGTTTATCTTACTAATCAGTTTATCTTACTAACTCTTTGAAAGCAAGCTATTCCTAAATAAACTCACATGTTCCCTATGTGAATGCTGATAGAGTTGGTCTCAATAGCAATAATTTCACAATAACTTTTGCTTCTTGGTAGCATTGTTTCTACTGGATTGTATTTAGGCTAGATAAATAGCATATTAAAGGATTTTAATATATCTAGCAGTGATGGTATAAAATCATCCATATTAGCATTAATTCTAAATAAATCAGAGACTCAAAGTAGTTAATCACTTGCTATAAAATGAACCAATTAGAAAAATATAAATTGTAAATTCTGGGATTTGTTCAGCACCCAAATATTAAAATCATTGAATAAGAAGATGCATATCATGTTTACACTTAATAAATGAAAACAAATATAATGTGTGAGGTTATATGAATGTATATCTCTTGATGTAGATATTTCAAAGAAAAAGAAAACATGCATTAGGAATGTATTTGGACATATACTAAAATACATAGATGATCTGTATTTTCACATGATTAAAAGCATCACCTTAGTTATGGGCCTTCTAAGACATAGGTAGATGAAAGATTGAGGTCCTGATAGTGCTGTCTAACTATTTTAAAAATAATATTACCTGACATATTAGATATCTTAGTTGAAATGTTATCATCATATGAAAATACTCTGTCAAATTTGTTTAATATTTTGTAGAGTGAAATCCCTAGAACTAGCATTGAAAAATACAATTCATTCCTTAATATTGCTGAGAACAAATGAGCTTTAAGTAAAATAAAACTTAATTTTAAAATACACCATGGATAGGAGAAATCATAAATAAAGGCTAGGTACTAGTTCAATGGCATAAAAATTCAATACAACTTATATTGGGATAATGGTGAATGGGAACTTCATAGTAATATGAAGATGTAGTAATTTTCTGTTTTTTTAACTAGGGTCTCAGGAAGTTTGAACATTTCCAAAGAAGAGTCTTCCTATTTAGTTAAGCTATAAGTCTTTATATATAAAATAATTAAATTTATTTACAGATAAAACCTTTAAATGAAAAATTAATGAGATCAGCAATTCAAAAAGCATTTCTTATATTTAAAGCCTAGGTTACCTTGTACCAGTGAGACTCACACTGACATGAAAAATACAGATTCTCTAACACAAATAATAATAGAATTAGTAAATTTATCTCAGTCAGGACAGTTATAACTTTGTAATTTAATTTAAGATTATTTGAAGTATATTTTAGAATTAGGTAATGACATCTTGTGTCTATATTTTATTTATCCCTCAAATAAAATTATTTGCTAATGTAATTTAAAAATAATATGTTTTGTGTTAGGACAGTTAAAATAGCTATTTCAAAATATGTCCCAGTTGTTTTGCTGACATCACAAGAGTTTGAGTAGAGGATATTGTTGTGGTTAGTTATTACTTCGTTGGCTGTGACTTGGAGTAAATTTATGATAACAGGAAGAAACAAGGCCCTGCCCTGCTCCATCACTGATCACTGCATGTCTTTGGAACGCTTCAGAATTTGTTAAAAATAGCGTGTGCAAAGCACACACCACACTCCAATTTTATCAGCTAATAAATAAATACTAGGATGGCAGCTAGGGTGCTCATGTCTGTATGCCTCTATTTTATTTTCATCCATAAGCCCGTAGGGATAAGAACATATATTCTGCCTTAAATGCCTTGAACATGCAATAAACAATATAAAGACAAGAATTTTATCCTCTATTAATTTTGTGTACTGGGTGAATTATAATATAGGGTACTTGTATTTCATGTCTAGGAAGACAGTTTTTGACCATGTGTGTGGTAATTACATAATCTGGTGTCAATTTAAGGATGAAGAGTGAAAGGGGAGTCTAGTCTGTTGCTTACTGAACAACCAATGAGGCCTCTCTTTGGGCATGGCCTCCTAAGGATTCTGGCAACTCCAGTATGTCTTCCTTGGAGGCTGGAGACACACATGCGCTCTCTCTCTTACTCCGTTGGAGACTCTTTACTGGCAAGGCTCACTCCCTTAGAAGCATTTCTGAGGAGAAGCCTCATGAAGCTACATGAGGCAGTCAGAGTTTCGGAGTTAAAGGAATCACATGGAGATGCCCGCCAGCACCTGCTGACAACACCACTGGATCCACAAGACTTACCATCCACAGGCCTGTGATCTTCCTGTATCTGGTGTCTTTGCATGTGTTCTACGTGTCTAAAGAGGACTTTATAGATTTGCGTCAGAAATATGGGCTAGTATCAGACTATGGTCATGATTTGGAGTGGGTAGATAATATTCTATTATCCTTATGTATAAACGTGTTTCTTATACATATGAGTGTCTCTGAATTAGATTTTCTCCACCCAGACTATTACAGTATCCATCACTTAGGGTCACCAATTATTCATTTATAAAAATCAACATATTTTAGAGATAAAATGGATGTCTTAAAAAAATTTCTGTTTTTTTTTGTGTGTGTTACTCTGAGAGCTTAATTTTGCCATATGTTGTGCTAGCAAAAACAGATTCAATAATATATAAAATAATCTCAGAAAAATGCTTTCATGAGTCTTACACTCTTGTAAAAAGAAATGGATAATACCAGAAATACATATAGGTAAGTATTAGGTTTTCATTACTAACAATAGCAGTGTATGTAGTATTTATCAACATTCTTGTAGTAACCATAGTACTATTTGTGATAAAGTCTAATGGAAATATATGTGGAAGTTATTCCTTTGCAGAGTCATTTTGTTTTTAATCACTATGTTTTAAATTTCTCTCTAGTGTCAGTTATAGTTTCATACAAAACTGTAGACCTTCCAACATGTTTACTTTATTGCCACCTCATCAATAGATTATAGAACTAAGATTAATGTCCTCATGAGAAAGAGATTTCAACTCAAATGGATCGACATTGCATGGGGAGTGAATGAGGAAATACTTTAAACGCTCATCAATGTTTAGCGATGGTGATGATGATATCCAAATATTTTCATTGATTAATTCTTATTTTAATGAACCCTGATAGCTCAATAGTTTATCTTGCTACTAGTAACTGAATTCACCTTCAGTTCTCTGGAATAAAAATGAGGCAGTCTGTGTCTGGGGAAAGCACGGTCTAACCATAGAAGCCCTGTGGGAGAGTTCAATTTTGTCCAGTAGGAGTCCAGACTCGGATGTAATTCCACGGCAGTGGATGGGAATATTTTTCTTTCATATTTTATATCTAAACATAACAATAGCTTATCCATGAGTCACCCTAATTTGTCTATAGTATCTTCCTTTACTAGTTTTTTTATCCATATGACAAAAACGATATTCATTTAAAAAATACCTATATTTTGTGTGGAATAAATTTGTATATATTGGAAATGAGTTAAGCAAACAAATGTGCTTTCCATCTCCAGCTTCTATAATTGTGGTTACAGTTTAAATCTTATGTTTCCTCTTAAAAGTTATTAAAGCATGCAAAAATTCTTTTCCCACATTAATTGGAGCCCTGCCCTCATTTTCCAGTATATAGTTGGTTACCCTGCAAGTTAAATAACTCTAATTATGAAGATTCAAAACATTACATGTATCAGTGAAGGCAATTAAGATGATTTGAATATTATTAAATGAAAATGAACTATTTCTGTTTCAAACACTAAATAAATATGCTTAGGGATTTTTACATTGTTAAAATGCCTCAAAAATAATTGGACGATTCAATATAGTAAAATGAATGCAATAAATAATTTTAATTCATTGTAACAATAAGTAATGTGCCTATTTGCATGACTGGAATAGATTGTTCAAATGTTAAACATACTGATGGAAGAAAGCATAGGCTGTTTTACTATAACCCCTTTTTTAAAGTTGTGATACTTTTAAAGTAGTTTTATTTGACTTATCTTAAAAAGAGTATCCCTTAAAAAGTTCTTAGTTGCCCTGGCCATCACACATATAAGAAAATTTCCCTGTTAGATCAAAGAAACTGCATGGACCTTGACTTAAACAGAGTTTCAAACTCAGTGAAGATTTGTTTATTCAGCTGGAAGTTGAGAAATGACAAAGACTTAAGAAATCAGTGCATTGGTAGTTTTGTGTATTCTATGTAGTCCAAAGTGTTTTGTTTTGTTTTGATTTTCATTTGCCATGTGTCCTCAGTAACTCTTGGGAAAGACTCTCGAGTGTCCGGTGGCTATGCTAGTTGGGGTCCAGCTCTGGGGAGGGCTTCCACGTGACAGCTATGAGGGTGGCCCAGCTGTCCATGGCATCTCTAGGAGTTGGAAGTGAGTAATGGCTCCTGAAAACAATAGTGGGTTGAGAGACTAACTAACCCCAGGGAGAAGGGCTCCTTCCACCATGGCCTTGTGGACCTTGGTGAAGCAAACACGATCAGCATGTGATGTGATCTGTTAGCTATAAGAACATCTAGGAAAAGGTTCAGATGAGCCTGCTATGAGAAGACATAAATGATTTCTAATCCAAACAGGGCACTTCCTAACTATACATAGGATGGGATTAGATTAAGCACATATCAATATTATACGTATGAAACAATATGTTAAATTAGAATAATCATAGTTAGTTTATTTTGGACAAATGGGGCTGTACACTAAAAGGAGAATATAATTATGTGATTGGTTTCAACCATTTCACAGAAGAGGAACTCCAAGTACATAGGAGCTAGCTGTCAACCAGCAGTGTCTCCCGTCGTGTTTTCTCTCCCTTGGTGACAAGTCTGAAGCTCTAGGACTTTGTTGTTGTTGTTATGTGCAGTGAAGTGGTTCTCACTCACAGAAACCCGGGTCTAACAGCAGAAAGTCCTGCCCAGCCCTATACCTTCCTCGCTAGGACACTCTCAGGTTCAAAAACCTACTCTGTTTTCCTAATATGTTTACCCTTGTATGACCTCCAAGGTACCTGCCTACTATATGTGGATTGTATTTGTAGTCTAGACTACAGATAAATTTGCTTGCTTTCTCTAATAATTGACACTGGGATCATGAAGTTCAAAGGTCAATTCTGCCTCTGCCATGAACCTACTCATATTTTAATGGCTCAGTTATATTAAAGAGATAATTAAAAAAAAATCAAATACTTTGATTCAGCTTTTATAGCACCCATCCACCTGTAAGGTTTCTCGAATAGGTAATCCCTTGGTTCCTGGCCACACACAATGAAAGAATTAACAAAGCTGTTTTGTAATCCAAGTGAGTTTTTATGAAGGACAGGAGAAGTTCAGGTGTTGCACTCAAGAAGCATACCAAGCCGCACAGAAACTGCATTGGAGTTCACAACTTGGCATAAACAACAACATGATAAAGAGCATCCACATGTGTGGTGCTGGAGGGAGAAGCTGGTTGTCAGAAGTCTACAATCTCTAGAGGCTTAGAACATGTGGGCCTAGAGGCGGTAGCATGGGGGACAAGAAACTGTGGGTCCAAGTGGGCCTGGAGTAGGCTCTGAGCAGTCAGAGTAGGCTCTGGCGGTATGTGTGTGTGTCCTCACACTCTGAATTGCTGCTGACCAAGTAAAAGAGAAAGCAAACTTTCCACCGCCAGGATATTCCAAGCCTTTGTCTGAGGAGGTGTGGTTGATGGTATTGGTTGACCCCATTGTCTAAGTTGAGCCCATCAGGGTAACATCAGGAGACTGGGACTAGTATAGATCACCCAGGTGTACTTCCCACCTGGCTCTGGGTTTTCATAGGAGCATTCTCAAGTTGGGGTCTTCATAGGTGACCAATGATTGCCTCACTCCATCCAGTCTCTTCTAGGGGGCCTTTGCAGACATGGGAGAGACAACCCCTGTCCCGAATCTAGCTATCTAACAAATCTAGCAAACTGAAGTCTGAGCTCTCAGTTTCTTGAAAGCATTGCAAGTGGTGACTTCTCCATGGAATTTTGCCTTTGTGGGAATCTTTTCCACGATCTATCCAGGCACATGCTGCTCTTTTTTAACACCACTGAAGTTTTAGATCCTAATTATTGGAAAATACATATTGTTCTCAAGAGCTCATTCGAACATTAAATGAAAAACAATAAACACTATGAATTATAGTTATCTCATTTAAAAACAAAAAAATACCTGTTAAAAGGTATAAAATGTCATAATTTGGGGAAAACAACAAAATAAAAACCAGTCATAATAATAAAAAAGAATATATGACTCTATTGACATGCAGTATAAAAACCAACCACACTAACATCAGTAATGTCACTAGGTAATTAAAGTCAAATCTGGGAAGATAAATTATTTACTGTTTACAGAAGCTCAGTCATTCTTACTTAATGAATTTTCTTCTGTTCATAGCTACAGCATACTAAGTGTGTTAAACTGGGCTGTCTAAAGAAACAAACTCACGGTACTACGCCGGTTGGGTTCTGATCTACTTCATCCTAGACATTCTAAGCTAGGTCAATGAGCCTGGCAGCAAGAGAGGGACTTTCCCACATGACTATCTCCACTTCAAATCATTGGCTCCTTCTGAAATTTCCACCAACCCTAGGTCACTGTGGCTAGATCCCACCTAGGCTTATTTCTGCACAAGTATTTCCATTTCAAAATAGCAAATTCATCATCTCTCTCCAGTGGCCTGACTCCACTCATCTCGCTAATGCTGTATTTTCCCCACTTCCACTGAACAAGTGAATCCAAGAGGTCACCTCTGAAGCATTTTAGGCTGCCACAGGCTTCCATTTTCTTTCATATGTTGAGTCCTAGAAGGAAGAGTCTTCCATGGGCCCAGATTATCTTGCCAAGATACAGTCCACTTGTTCAAGGTTCAAAACACCAGTTTCTTTCTTCTTTTTCTTCTTTTTTTCTCTCCCTTCTGATTCCCAACAGTTATAAAAGACACTCAAAGCATTGGGAAGGACTTGCCTTTTCTATTCTGTCCACCTTAATTTCAAACAAAAAGCCATGTTCTCCAGCTAATCCCAATATTCCTTCCACCTGTTGACAACAGTGAGGCTCAGAAATACTCATATTTCCCAATATTCATTTCTGTCGCACATTATGTCAACAAAGGTGAGTAGAAAAACAGCTAGATCATTAGCACAATTTTTAAAACGATCAGATTCAATCATTCCTTATCTACATTATCCCATTCATATGCAGTATGGGCTTAGAACACAGGCAGGATCAAACCAGGGTTAGGCCAGGGCTTCAGTTAGCGTTTTATGGCTGGAAGACAAAAGACAAATTCTAAGAATTAAAAGTTTTCTTTCCTGGGCCCTTACCAGATAGTAACCATAAATAAACCATATTTATGTAACCAAATAAACCATATTTCCTTATCTGACCTCCAGATATTCAAAGAACAAAAATCCGATTTCACCCTACTTTCATAAGGCAGAGGTCATTCTATCTATTTTTATAATTTGCTCCTCTAGCATCCCATTCCCAGTACCATAATATATTAGACCAGCTTGTTTAGAGAAATAAACCAGCCATACTCATCTATTTACAAGAAAGAACTTTGTATTAAGAAACGGCTTTATACCAAGAAGTCACCAGAACCCAGTTCATCTCATCCATAGATCTGATGCTAGTGGAGCCCCCTTCAGACTCAGGGAGCTGCAGCCCCATGATGCAGAAAAGTGAAGCAGGAAGCAGGGGAATCACAGGGCGGTTAGTGCAGTCTCCTTTATCCAAGATCTTTGGAAGCACAGCAGAGCACTGGCAGAACTCATTGTGTGCCCCATAGAGGACTTGCCTCTGGAGGCAGAAAGGTAGGCAAAATAACTGAATAAGAGTCAGAGGGGCAGTTCCCAGAGCCCCTCACTCTTGATAGGCATTTTTCAGAGTCCAGTTATTCCCAGTGAAGTGCCATCAAGCTACCACTTGATTAACAGACAGGTTTGACTTCATCCTTATTCAGGAGTGTCTAGTTGACATAAAATCATCTAACTACCATATTAGGAACTGTGCTATTTGAGAACTTTTGAAATCAATGCCTTCTAGATACATGCCCTAAGCCAAAACTTACTTTTTTATTTCTAAATCAGAATGATTTTCTACCTCTGTGTTCATGCATAGTCTGTGTCTAATCCATTTACTTTAAAATTCAGTCTGATCAAAATTATAAAATGATTATAAAGCTAAACAGATACTCCCCCTTGATCAAAATTTAGGTGAAAACTAACCAAAAAAGGCAATCACAGGGGGGGGCTGCTCCCCAGTGGCGTAGTGGTTGTGCACGGGACTGTGGCCCCCTGGGATGGAGGTTCAATTCCAGCTCCACAGGAACAAAGGCTGGGCCTCCTACTCCCACCACCAGAGGGCAGTGATGCCCAAAAAACAAAAACAAAAACAAAAAAAGGCAATAGCAGCAACACAACTCTTAAAAATATATATCTTTAATGATTTTTATTATAGAATCACCTTTATTTTTATTCACACTAGGCAGTAAAGCTATTGTATGTTATAAAATATGGGTCAATATCTATTTTATATACATAAATACTTCACTAATACCTGTGTACAAACTTCAAAAATCACTGTTTTTAAGTTACAGTAGGACCTGGTCCTGGACTACATCAGTACTTGACATAATCAGTTTTAGATGCGAAATGAGGAGAGATGTTGCATTGGAAATGGAACAAAACATTGAACCCAATGCACATGACTTTTGTAAACAAAAGCACTTTGTTTTGCCCACTTTATGTTAGTTGGCATTATTAGTATGCTTTGTTTAAATCTTTTGAGACTTTATTTCAAAAGTTTTGCTATAATTCTCTTATTTTTGTGACTTTTTGTACTGTCTTCAGATAAAAGCATGGGTCTTCAAGGAAAGAGTTTTTTTTAAAAAAAGATTCATTATGATAAGGAAATGGTTAACCCTGTTATTGGTTAACTGGTTACCCCTATTGATATGGTAATGATAATCTAGTAAGCTCTTTTAGAAAACAGTTAAGGAAACACCAACAGCCTAACTCATTACACAATTTCTTTTTTAAAAGAGAAAGCTAGCCAGGAAGATCCAATTTTTAAAAAAAAGGGCAAGGAAGGGATGAAAAAAATCCTTCCTGAAAAACAGCTACTGGTTTGTTTTTATTTTTTTATGGAAGGAGATTCCCTTTCCAAACAATGACTCTCTTTCCATATCTCCTCTCCACTTCTGAGTCCACAGATCCAGATTCTTATTAATCCAAGATATGAGAAGATATGAGGCATACAGTAGTTGTTTAAAACTTTTAAAATGTTGTGCTTCTTATTTAAATAATCTTATCTAACTCTGAACTCATTTACTTTGAAATTTCTGGGTAATGTTTTGTATAAAAAGCCAAGGTTATGGTGAAAACTAGTCTATTGAAAACAGATTAATCTGCTCCCAGTTATTTATTGTCAGCCTCCTCAAGTCTGTTTGGAAAGTTTGTTAATTTGTTACTGGATTTATATTTTGAATTTCCCGTTGGTGCATTCAATGCCTTTATTTTCTCTATCATTTCACCATTTTCCTGTATTGCTTCCCTCATATCCCGTATGACTCCAAGCAGCATTCTAATTTTCATCCCCCCCCACCCCCTTTGGTAGGTCAATATCTGCTTCTTCTGTGCACATCACTAGGTTCATGACTTCTTACAGCACTGTCATATGTTTGTCCTGCTTTTACACTTCGACTTGTTGGGGCTGGTTGTTTATGTGTTGTTTTTGAGGAGCCCTTCAGTTATTTCTTTTGTTTGTTTTGTTTTTTAAAATATAGATTTTATAGGGGCTCTTACTGGTCTTGTTTCATACATTGTTCATATTAAGCATACTTGTACACATGTTGCCATATCCATGTACAAACATTTTCTACTTGAAATCCACCCCCAGCATAAATTCCTCTTTCCCTCTTTCCTCTAGTTTCTTTATTTTTTTCAATTCCAACTCCCCATATTTCTCCTTCCTCCTTCTCCTCCCCATGAACTCCCAATAATTTACAAATTGTTATTACCTCTTCATATCGAACACTGTCCAATGTGTCACTTCACTCACCCCCCCCCCCGTTGTCCGCACTCAAGAGAGGAGGCCACATGTAGATCCCAGAAATTAGTTCCCCCTTTCTACTCTACCATCCCTCCACCCTCCCAGTGCACCACTCCCCACTAGTCTCAAGGGATTATCTATCCTAAATTTCCACGTTTCCAACTCCAATGTGTATCCCCTGGTCTAGCCGAATCTGTCTGGCAGAATACTTGAATATATTGCATACCAATGCTCCCTCTAGAATGGATTAGTGTCAAGGTCTAGGGCTGTACTGCAGTTCCAACACATAGCAATCTTTGAGGACAGAGTAAAATTACCACTATAAATTTTCCAGACTCTAAATCTCTCTGTCAAAACTGTATATTTCTACTCTTGGGAGGAGAAAGCCTTATCTTTCTCTATTAAAGGGCTGCTCCCCTTGCAGCTAGTCTCCCAAAGAGTAATACATGATATCACCCGACTTTATCAAAATAAAGTTTATAGACTCCACATGGCACCATCCTTATACAAAGGTTATGAAATTGTAAAGGGCTTTAGACAGTTCAAACTAGTGTATCATACTAACTGGCTACATGAAATACACACTTTTGATTCTAAATAAAGTTCAAAACATTACTTTCTTGCTATTTGTCTTTTGTGTTATAATGGTTTTACTTAGTCCTTACAAGGTATTTCTTTGTATATTGTTGGATCTGACTCACACTTGTACTTACTCATGTTTTTAAGAGAAAATTTTATTCAATTATGTCTATACTCTAAGAATAAATACTATCCTACAATTAGTTAATTAATTGTTATTGTGTTATTAAAAAGATCAAGTCAGTATAATTCAGTACAGAGCAGCTGTCTCATGGCAACAGAGCATGGTGTACAAGACATGGCCCTGGGAGACACCTGGTCAGACGTTTGAATCCAAGGCTGCTAGATCACTTCTTGTCTTCTGTAAGCCCCTATTCCTTATGCCTCAGATTTCTGATTTTTAAAGCGCAGATAATAATAATAATAATATTATATATATATATAACCACATATCATAGATAGTTGACAGTGATGCTAAGATAATTCAAAGGATTTTTTCCCATCAAATTGTTTTGAGACTGCTGGATCCAAGCTGTCAAAAGAATGAGAGCAGTCAACACCACAGTCACATGCAATAATTTCTTCTTAATTGATCACTGATCTGAGGATTAACCAAGACTACAGTCTCTTAAAATGAAAACAGCAATGCATTTTCAGGGCCTTAGACTTTACTATGTATTTTTATATGTGGCATTAAATGCACAAGTAACATAAACAATACAAAAACAAAGAAAGCATATAGTGGACATCATCAAAATTGAAACATTTGTTTTTAAAGTGTTCTTAGCAAGAAATTAAAGCAATCACAGATTGGAAGAAAATCAAAGCTGTGCCTTATAAATCAACCAAACCAAACTTACTGTCATTGAGTCAATGCTGACGCACAGCAATCCCTTATAGGTATCTGAGACATTGACTCTTTATAGGAGTTGAAAGTCCTGTCTTTCTCCCACTGAGCTGATGATGGTTTTGAACTGTCAGTTATGTGGATTTCAGGCCAACAGGTAACTGCGGAACCACCAGGGCTCCTCTGAACTGAAAAGTTACTAGTATCTAGAAAATATAGAGACATTTTACAAGTCAATATTAAAATGAACAATAATTCAAAGATGGGCAGAATTTTGGAATCAATATTCTTCCAAAGATATAGAAATGACTAATAAACACATGAAAAGTTGTTTCACCTAATTTGTCAGTACCAAATTCAAATTAAATGCATAATAAGATGCAATTTGATATATTCTAGGATGGCAATTTAAACAATATTTAAAAACAATGACAATGATTAGAACCCTTATACATTGCTGACAAGAAACTGATTACATCAGTGTGAAAAGTTTTACACTTTTCCCCCCAAATTAAATATAGAATAATCATACCCAAACCAAATTCACTGCCATCAAGTCAACGCTGACTCAGAGAGACTCTAAGTTTCTGAAACTGTAACTCTTCACAGAAATAGCAAGCTTGTCTTTTTCCCCATCGTGTCGGCGGTTTAGAACTGCTGACCATGCTGATTACAGTCAAACTTGTAAGCACCACACCACATATGACCTATTAATTTTACTTCTAAGTCAATACCAGTGAAGACAGGTGTTTGAGTAAAACTTTGTACATGCAATGATTATTAAAACAGAAGCACAAGACCATCACAAAACCAACAAATTATAAATTAGACTCTCTAGCAGCTTCATTCACAATCGTCAAAATGTGAAACAACCTAAATGTCACTATTGTGAGTATAAATAATGTTTATAAAATGGAATGTTGTTGATGTTGAGTGGTGGACTCACATTTATAACAATTCTGTATAAAACAACCTGAAACACTCTCTTGACTTGTGTTGCATGTATGCCTATGTTGTTACCTTGTCACTCCATTTTGTTGAGTGTATTCTTCTTTATCTCTCATGCAATACTCAATTAATGATAATATACTTTTCCAAGGACTGCTTCCTATTAAACACATGAGACAATGTCTAGACAAGCTCTCTTCTAAAAATAATTCTGGTTGTTCTTCTTCCAAGGCAAATTTGTCCATTCTTTTAGTAAACTGTGGTATATATACTATTCTTTGCATAATGAAAATTCAATTGTAATCATTTTTTGTTCTTGTACTTTCACTGACCATTTGTTGCATGCATGTGAGGCAATTGAAAATACTATGACTTGGGTCAGGTATTCTAAAGTGTTGTGTTTTCTCATTAACTCTTAAAGGAGATAGTTTTCTAAACATTGATCTAACCATATTTGTTGATTTCTTATATACTGCTTCCATGAGCATTGACTGTGGGTTCAAATAAAAACAAATACTTATCAACTTTGATCTTTTTTTCCCATTTATCATGAAGTTGTTTATTGGTCCAGTTGTGAGGATTTTTGTTTTCTCTACATTGAGGTTCAATGTAGCAAATAATGTTTCAAATTGATTTTGCTTTCAGTCAATAAATTTGTGTCATATTCCTATCCCAAACCTAATACCTCATTATTCTTCATGTTATAAAGCTTCTCAGGTTAGTTGTTCAACATCAAGTATTAAATAAATATGATTAAAGGTTACAACTCTGATGACTGTCTTTCCTGATGTTAAACCACTTGGTATCTCTTTTTTCTGAATAAAATTTATTCTTGATATGATCCCTAAGATTTTCAGATTTTATTTTGGCTGTTATGGCTGTTAGGATGTAATTTACTTCAGCTGGAAATTGCTTAGGAACAATGAATGGTCTGGTCCCCAGTGAACCCTGGCCTTCTTTGTGCTGATGATGTTGCTGTTGTCCATTATCTTTTTCCAGAAATGTATTCAATTAGATTCCTATGCATTCTATCTGTTGAGGTCCCATGTATAATCACCATTTTTTGCCATCATATTTCTCAAAACATTTTCTTTCTACTTAAGCCTTTAGTATTAGCTCCTCCTTTGAATAATACCCATGTTAACTTGTTGTGGGACCTGGGTTCTCCATAGATGCAAACCCAGTTATTTTGTGTTTAGAAAATTACTCAAGCATTTGTAGAAGCACTTAAGTACAGTCTGATTCAAGTCCATGAGACAAATATGATTCTGGAGAGTTTTCCCAAGTCACTTAACTTCCAGTGTCAATGAATCAGGAAGCAGGAGAAACAGATGAATCTATGATCAGCTCCTCGGGATTGTCGCTGCAGAGTTGTATGAATGCAAGATCAATGGGCAATATAGCAGGCTGCTAATCACTCACAGGGTAAACAGATCCATAAACCAGCTGCTTGAACCAACCCAAAGTGAGGTGATTCATCCACAGTGTCAACTTATATTAAAAGTAGGTCACATTCTTAATGAAACTCCTACTGTCTTTAACAAGGACATGGCCCGATTAAGATACAACACTCCACACTAATTTTCTCACAACCTCATAAAACCCATCCCCTTATAGAGTTTATTATAATATGGTGGAACACATCAATCAGGAGAGGATCTTGGCCCAACCAAATTAATATAGAATCTAACTATCTCACTATATTTTACTTGTAGGGTTATGGATTTTATCCCAGCACAGATAGCACTGTACTTCAAGGTAGACTTTGCAGTGTTATTTTTGGCAATGAATGCAATGTCATCCTCTTAATTTGTGAATCCCAGTACAGTAACCCATATGGATGTCCTATTCAAAATGGCCAATACCAATTTATTCAAGCTCACTAATGACTAGGATGTTGATCGTTATGTGTTTCATTTTATTTTTTATGACTTCCTATTTTCCTACATCATACTTTCAATGTTCTGATTATGCTCGGATGTTGGCAGCTATTTCTTCTCATGCTCAATCCTTTCCAACTGGCAAAAGTAGGTCTTGCATGCCATGCTCTGTGCTCCACCCATGCCATTTAAGTTGGCTTTACATTAAAGAGGAAGCTCTTCTCAGCTATACTGTAAGTGCCTTTGATCCTGAGATGTTCATTTGCAATCACTACATTAAATAATGTGTAGCTCTATTCATGAGAAAGAGTAGATATTGGATATTAAAAATGAATATCATTCAGAGATAAAAATGAATTATATACTGGTATATGCTACAAAAAGGTACAATAAGGATCAATCTTAAAAACATCAACCTAAGTAAAATAAAGGACACACATCTGGTATGTTTCCCTCTGTACGTGATGTCCATAAGCAGCATCTCCATAAAACATAAAATAGAACCAGTAGCTTTTAGGCCTTCTTGAGGCCAGGAACGGGGAGCAGAGGGAGCCCTGAAGGAGTGTAAAGTAGGAAGGGAAAGCAAGAGGAATAGAGGGATGATGAGGTGAAATTTCTTACTTTTAAATCTTGTGTGAAAAGAAATAAATAAGGGAAAATAGAAGCAATCTGCCTAGTTAGTAAACACTCATAGAAGCACTGGACCTACCTAGTAAATTGTCAGTACTCATCCATATAATGAAAATGTTGGTAATAAAATGAAAAAATATTGGGAACAATTAAACTAAATAAAGAGAAATGAGATAGAATCTTCTCTAAAGACAGTTTGCTACCCATCCCTATCTAGAAGTTTTAAAATGTTCTATTGAGGATATAAGGTAGTTTGCACTAAAATTATGCCAAAGATAAATCTAGAGACTATGTGTAGATATCACTATAAAGACAGCCAGTCAGACTTGTGACTGGAGAGGCAAGCAAGTTCAAGGTGGACAGGTCAGATGGCAGGCCACTGATGACTCTGAAGATCTGCAAGACATCCTGCACATTCAAAGAGATAGAGGTCAAAGAGTCAGATGAAAGATCCAGACCTACTTAAAAAAGAAAAGCATGTTTTCCCCCAGTGTCCACATAGAAGGAAGTAAGCCACACCCCTCAAGAGAACTTTCTTTCCATTGTACCTGAACTGAGATCTGAGTAAGGGGGTTGCAGTCCACCCTAATTTTCTTCTAAGTGACTGGCCACTTACAACAAAGCTCACTGTGGAGTTAATTACTTTGTATTAGGTTGCAGCCTGGGGCTTACTATGAAAGTTTCAATTGCCTAACATCAGAAACTGGACTTAGTCCACTTGAAAAAAGTCTATCTATCAGACTCTTTCAGAAGATTTTTTTTTCTCTGAAGCTCCTCCAATATTGCTTAGTTTCTTTTCCTCTTCAGTGTTTGGACAGAAGAAAACACTAGTGGAAGTCTGCAGTTCTCTACCCTGAGGGAATGGTTAATGAAGAATAGATAGTGAGTCAGTCAGGTTGCTCCCTTTTCAACATGGTCTTTATTTAAAGGTGTGAAAGCTTGTGTCCTCCAAATTTGAGTTCCTTTGGTTTTCTTTAGAAACATATTGCTTCAGAGTTGAACTGTGCTCTTCAAGATTTTCAGGGGTGGTACTATCTATAAAGGAGATCATCAAGCTTTTCTTCTGAGTTAACTATGTTAAGTTCTGGTTAGATTTGAATGACCAGCCTTCCAAATCCAGTGGGAAAATGTTTAACCATTGCATCACTCTTGGTGCAACAGTTTTCCACAAGATTTCAGCAAATTTCAGGGGACACACAATTAGAACTTCAACATATGAAGTGAGGGCTTGACTACCAAATTCAACACATAACGATTCTTTCCACATAACTTTCCAAGAGGAAGCACACACACACGCACATTTATTAGGCAAATCCATTGATATGTCATGGTTCTGGCTCATAACTTTCAATTAGTCATCCAAGGCTCACCTGGAAGCACCACCATAGTGTGTGTGTGTGTGTGTGTGTGTGTATGTGTGTGTGATCCTTGGATAACTATGAATGTATAACTCAATACTGCAACCTCTTCGTATTTTCCTTTCTTTGTAGCCTGTGCCTATATAGCAATCGACAAGGCAGAGCATGTGCTTAGTACAAGTTTATGTGAAAAAACTTTGAACAAACTTGAAGATAGAAATAGGGGTCCAAAGGGATGTCATCAGAGGAACTTTGCAAGCCAAATAAACCAATGCAGAGAGATTGGCTGAGAACTTGATGGCGACCATCTTAATGGTTTCCAAAAGGACAAACTTGATAGATCTTCCAGAGGGACACAGGAAAATCACACAGACTTACAATGAAATTGTTTTGAGGAAACTGAAAACTCCATTGGTGAGAAATAGGCCAGAAAATTTGTGTCAAGGATTTTTCCCCCATGAAAATTCAAATGCATATTCTTCAGGTCCACAAGGATGGTCCGACAAGAACTATACTGGAAAACATTCCGGCATCCACTCTTTAACCCTGTTTTTTCCACTTAGACTTTTCATTTCACAGTCAAAAAATATTAAAATGGAACACGATGTGAGTCCCTCACAATTTTAGGATGACAACATTTTTATTGTGATGTGTAAAGCAAAGGCCCTGGATTCTTTGGGAAGTGTTGGAAGGATGGATACCCTACTTCCACATAATATATTGTTCAAAATTAAAGTTATGCTGAGAAACAATGTCTTCATATCTTGATATTGTTTGATTAATATTAAGGTCAAAATAGTACAATTTTGATTATATAACCATACTTTTTACTTACCCTTATAATTTTCTACGCTGATCCATGATAAAATATTTCAAACAGCAACCAAACTAAGTCATCTACCTTGTAATGTAGGAAGTGCCCCTCATCGTACTGGGAAAAGTGAGGAATAATTTATGCATCCCCTTCCAGTCTCTATTTCCAGCCTTGTTCCATCATTTTTCCCACAGACCTGGAATAATTTGCCCTGCCCACTGTAATACATGCTGAAAATAATAAAAGAGGACTTCAAAATTCATGGAAAATTTTCATTTACCTCTCATTCCCATTTTCCCACAATCTGTTCCCTCTTCTACATAGTCTATAATACAAGAGCCCTGTGGGATTGTGACTATGAGTCATTCTGTCATTCTCAAGGTCAGCAGTTCAAAACCACCAGCTCCTCCTCAGGAGGAATAAGGGACTTTCTATTCCTGTAATGAGTTATAGTTTTGAGAACTCACAGGGGCAATGCTACCTTGTCCTATTAGTTTGCTATGGTTTAGTATCAATCTGATAGTATTTTTAAAATTTATTTTAAATACAATTATATTCCTGATGAACTAGCAAGCTTCATCTCATGATAGAACTAATGGATATAACATTTAGGATTTACTGTTTTTACATTATTAATTAATGAGCAAACACTAAAATTTTCATTGGTTATTATGAATAAGGCATAACTAATAATCATAATTCTCAAGGCAGAACATGTTTAGCAGAGTTTTGAAATCAAGCAAGAATTTCCCTGCCTAAAATAAGCCATTTGTTATAATTTCCAACACCTTGTGCTCCTTTGTGTAATTAGTAGCCCCTCGGAAAGTTCGCAAACAATAAGAGTCTATCCTTGTCATCAGGACTATGAATCGTTAAAAGTCTTTTCCCAGAAGTGGAGAAGTGGAAAAACTGTTGTCTTTTGATGTGGAAGCTTCATTGCAAAATTTAAATAGAATTTTAAGTATAAATATTTTAAAGTCTTCTACCTGCTTATGAAAAAAAAATCATCTATCTTTGATACAAAATTTTCAGTATGAAAAGATGTTGATGACACATATTTTATAACTTTCATATAGTTTGCAAATACTATTTCTTTTATGTGATTAAAAAATACTACTACCCAGGTAAGCCTAGTGCAGGGATAAGGCCCAGTATTTCACTAAGTAGCATATAAAATTGTAATACCAGTGTGTAAAATTAAGAATAATACACCCTCACTATAGTGAATACTTCCCTCATTTTGAGTGTGTCTTTATGTACTAAAAATTATGTTTAATGTGATTAACTGATGGTCTGTGAAACATTTTCCGGGAAGCTTACAGATTGTATCTCATATTTCAGCATTTATGAGTAAACTCCATATGTTTTCATTTTTCCAGACCTTCTTACCTTAGAGTTGCACTACTGATTTATTTTATTTTTTGCTACAGAACTTAAGAAAATTCAACTTGTAATACTTTTTTTAAAAATCTAAACAAGCCGAAATCCTTCCATAAATACTGCTGTGCGAGTTAGGTCTTCTGGGAGAATTACACGCTGGCATTCTGCCCACTTACACAGGGTTTCTTAATTTGTTCGACTATAAAATAATGTGTGTGTTCTCCCTAGCCATAAGTGCCTTACCACTTTGAAATGCAGGAAGTGTAATTAGACTTGAGGTTGAAAGGAAGATACCTTAGAGAGTCCTGGCTCTTATTAGCTTTAGAGCTAGAGACACACAGATGCCACAGCCTATTTGAAAGCTGTTTTGTGGATCACGCTAATTGTTTACTCTGCTCATTATTCTGTGACATCCTTAGACTCACCCAGGTGGATGGACGTCAGCCCCAAATCCCCATCATCTGCCACAGTTTACAACCATGTTAGGGCAGAGCAGAGGGTTTCCAAAATCATTCTAAAGTGTGTGAACACTATTAAAGAAGGACTTGGAACTACCCTTCACTTTTAAAAGTAGGGACTTTAGTATATTACTTCACTTCCTTTCACATGTCTAGTCCAACTATATGGAGAAGAATGAAATAGTGAAAAAACATACAATTAAGAAATATTACCGTTTCTGTGTGCAGTGTAACCATCATTGAGGGATCTGCTCCAGTTTACTGATAGGTCTTCCATTCTCATCCTGAGTAATAATTAAATATTTGCTTTATGTGCTTCTTCATGAATCAGGTGTGTAGTGCAGGCCAAATCAAGTAGTTTTTATGTTTTTTTCTTGAAAATTTCTGACATTTTCATTTTCACTTATCTTTTCAACAATTACATTGGCATGTAATTTACATATTGTATCATTCAACCATTCAATTGTGTGTAGAATTATACAATTGCCCCACAGTTATTTTGAGAACATGCCCCCTCCCGTAATTAAATTGCCTCCCAGACGAGTTATGCAATCAAAGGCCATTCTAGTCCTTCCCATCCTTCTATTCCCCAGAACCATTGTAGCAGTAATCATCTTTATGTATTCATTACTCCTATGCTTCAAAACTGGGAGACCCAACTGAAAATAATGAAAAGCGAAATCACATTAAGGTGGTAAGGCTAAAAACCTAACAATATACAGACAACTATACAAATAATGCGTAAAAAGGGACAGACCTCCAACAACATTCAAAGAGCCATGGAAGAAATTCCTGTCATGGAACAACTAAGAGATATTTGCACCCAGAACCTGTTCAGGTTCCGTCATTAGGTGGAAAGTGTGCCAAGTATCAAGTCAATCCGGCATAATCAAGGCGACAATGGTCTTTGTCTGCTAGTATGGCTGTTCAAGACTTGCCTGTGGCTAGAGCGTAGGTGCCAGTGTCGCAGTCTGACTATGTGCTCTGCAGATGGGTTTTGGGCTCTCACTATCCTTCATAGCCCTCCATAAAGTGGGTGTTCATAAATTTTGCCCTCATGCTTTTCTCCTCGCCATATTTGAATTTTGTAATTGTCATCTCTGAATCATACAGGTTGGTATACTTACTCCATGTGGACTTGGTTGACTCCCTTTTTATATGACTGTTCGTTTGAGGCTTTTATGACCACAGACACTGTTCTGATTGATAGCTGGCACCATCTGGTCTTCACCACACTTTGCTGTGGCACCCTTATCTTCAGTGATAATGTCATGAAGGTGCATATAGAACAGGGTCGTAATGTAAGAACTGATTGCTCTTAAGTTGGAGCTGAAATTTAGTGGGACCCCAAAACCCATTCCTGGATCCATGATTTTTTAAAAATTATTTGTTGTAACTTGGGAGCCAAGACATATGTCATATCCTTCCATAACTCAATCATGTCAAATATAATTGTGTAATTCTTTTATAATCAAACATGTTTCCAAAACACGCTTTTCCTTCCTGGACATCTTTGCATCATGTCCTTCAAATCTGTTCCACCGCTCCATACCATCGTCGCCCAAATCCCTGTTAGAGCTTCTTTCCCTGTAGGCTCAACATCCCTGGGTCTCATCTCCGGAACAATAAGCCAACTGATAAAACAGTTTCAAGAGGGTGAATCCAATGGCGACACACTTCTGAGATGCACCCTAATATAAATGATCATAAGCAGAATGTGTTAGTCTGGGTAGATTTTAGAAACAAATTTCATAAAAGCTAACATTTTATGAGAGTGTTTTATATAAAGTGTAATTGTACATTAAGCACCCCAACCCGGTCCCGTACCAGCCCATAAATCCGACATTAGCCCAGATGTTGGACACCAATCTATAAAGTCCTCCTCAAACTCATAAAACACAAGCAATGATGCCGATTGCAGGAGGAGAGTTGAATCAGTGCGTGTATAAGTATCTCAGTGCAAACAGGGGTCTCCACTCTACATGGCCACTCCATCATCCAGGTTGGCATCGGTTAGGTCCGTGTGGCTTCTCCTCTGGGATGGCTCGCAGGAAGTGAGCCTTGCAAGCTGAGGCAGATAACTAGTTAAGGCAGCGCAAATGGTCCAATGATCAGGGAACAGGAGACTAGAAAGGGGAGGCTCTTGGAGCCATTTATCTCTCTGACTTTCAATGAATCCCACATGTGTTTATTGGCCAGGCTGGCACTCTATACTTTAACTATCACACAGCATATAACAGCCTGGTCATCACAGGGTTACGGGGATAATATGTTTCTTAATACAGCATACAGGGCACTGATGTGCCAAGATCTTGCTTGTTCACCAAGCAACTATACACCACCACTCTTTGTCCACTGCCCTCTTTCGATGCCATGTGTTTTCTGACTTAAGTCCTCAGGTTACAAGTGTGTCTGTGGGAGGTACTAGTTGGTCAAGTGGAATTCCCGGTTGGTGTCTCACCAATACAGTCTCAGGAGCATGACATGTATCCCAAAAAGTCAGGATGCAGTGTCCCAGTGTTCTGTGGCATGTGGCCAGGGTTCCCAGGATACTCCAGACACCATAGGTCAAATTTGCTCTCCTAATGCAAGCCACTCTCCCTCGTGATCCCAAGGACATTCTTAAGCTTTCCTCCACATACCTAGCAGTCAACCTTCCTCTTCCACCCAACAGTCATGCACCTATGTTCACCCTGACTTCATCATTCCCTCTCCTATCTCCAGCACTGCCCCTGCTGTCAGTAAGCCTCAACCCTTAACCATTATGACAGTGTAGCAAGTAGTGTAAGTTTACTTCTATACTGTGAAGACTAGTTAACTAGATATTTTGATCCATATCAAATAAGTGATAGCATCCCTTTGCTATTTCATATAGTATTAACATTATAGAACCACGGTGCCACTTCTAAGTTCTTACTGGAAAGTAATTGAATAAGTGTACATTTGCAATGAAATTTTCTGTTAGTAGTGTTATTGAAATGAGCTAATGTCTGATTTAAGTTGAAATTGTACTATATATGCATATATAACTACTTATAGCCTATATGTGGGCCAGCATATATATGTGTGTATGTGTGTGTGTGTGTGTATAGCTGCTATATATACTTCAAAAAGTTTAGGGACAAATTCTATTTTCCCTAACTTGTTCATGAGAATTTGGAAGCTTCCATATTTAAGAAATTTTTCTTCAAGAGATTGGTAATCCAAGGCCAAACAGTAACAAAGTCAAAATTATATTTTTACAGTTTGCATATATAGAATTGAGTTACATAAATATGTCATTAAACACATTGAATGACATAACACATTGAAACAAAGAATCAATTTAAATAACCATCTTGTACTTTATTTCTTACATATATTTTCTTCAGTTTTTACAACCTTGTAAAGTAAGTAACATGACTCTCAAATGTAACAACAGAGATTTATATAGGTAAAGGACCTCATCTATCAGTATATAGCTAACACATTGCTGAAAAATTACCCATGTAACTATCACTATGTTTAGACTAACAACTCCTGAAATTGAGAGGAGCTCAACATGCCTTTTTTTGTTGAAGAAGTTGCAGATTTTGGTATGTGAAGCTGAGAATCTGTTATCAAGAATGCTGGAAGGAGTGGGTGAGAAAAAAGGATGCTAAAGATAGGCCCCTTTTAACCTTATTACATTGCCTAGTGTCTGTTTAATTTTTAAGGAACTAAAATTCCTACACATTGTGCTTGCAAGAAAGTCAGCCATGAAAGATTCACGGTTCTTATGGGAAACATTCTCTTCCCTAAATGAAAAAATAAATTCTCTGTTAACTCTCTTGAAAGGTCTTCTAATAGAGGAAGTCCATGCTTCCCTCAAAGCACGTGGGCAGTTCCCATTAATAATAAAGCCCCTTAGGGGAAAGGTAATTCCCTAAGATGCTATAAAAGGCCCAAACAGGATGAAATCTTCTGCCAAGGTTTATTCTGACAATGAGTCTTGAGAGCAGCAACTCACTGTGCGTTCAACATCGGACTGAGGACGAGTTTATCAGCAGTTGCACCACTAACCCAATGAAATGGGAAGGAGCAAATGTGAACGTCAACAGATTTAAATTGCACCCTCTGACTACAAAGCAAGGTTTACGTCTGTTTACTGACATGACAGCCCATCTTGGTGCCCTGCTTTCGGATCCAAGAGGCTCAGAAATTGAGATAACAGCGCTCTTGAATTCCACAGGAAAGCACCATCTTCCGAAGAGAACATTCCCAAGCTGTGTTAATATGAAAACATCTGTTGGAGCAGATTAATTTTCTCCATAGATTTTCTACCTTTGGAAGCATCTGTAACTGAAATGTATTTCTCAAAAATGTAGATTACAAAAGTCAGCCAGTTTATCAGTCTTTTGAAGAACAGGACCGCTTGCTACAGTCCACAGATATAGCTGAAATAGCAAGATTAACTGCATATCCTTAAAATTACCAGCACAAAAGCGTTGGGATGAAGAGGAAAGACTTAAAAAATTGTATCTAAAATTATTCAGCTCAGAACTCACCCGGAGTCTGTCACATTATTTCAACAGAGGAGAGTCATGTGATTCTCAGCCATTATATTCATGAAGCATTTGCAGCCATCTTCTCCTTTATCGCATGCATTTCTATGGTAAAGGTTTCCTCCCTTCAATTAAGTAGTCAATAATCAATGAAAATAAATTGACCAGACAAACATAGGTTGCAACATCGACATCTAAATTGGACTATTTTTAGCACTGGAGTTAAATATTCTGTGAATGTTAAATTGGTTAGGAAAAGGCATAACAATCCACACAGAGTCCTAATTGAGGTGAAACTTGCCAAAGACTTAACAATCAGGAATTCTTTCAGGTGAGTATTTCAGACTTTTCTGGAATCTGCCTGCAAGTGTCAGGGTGGGGATGTCACCAGTACTTAAGGAAGGAACAAGTCATAGTATTGTGATCAAAAGTTAACTTTTCTGTGAAGCACATAGGTTCTTCTAATTATCATTACAGGTTTTATTTTTCTCAGGTCTCTTTTGGGGTCATACCTTTAATTTACTTCATAAATTAATAAAAAGAATGAAAACCAACAAACAAGAAGACCTCTCTATGAGTGGATTCTAATTTATATGGACTCATAAGGTTTCTGAGATTGTGTCTTTACAGGAGTAGACAGACTAATCTTTCATAAAATATCCACATCATTTATAATACACGGAACATCCAGTGATTGAAAAGCACAGTGATGGAAGCCTTCAAGTGGTGATCTGAAGGTTGGCAGTTCAAACTCCTCACTGCTCTGGGAGAGCAGCAGCGGCCTGCTCCCAGACAGATGAGCAGTCTTGGAAACCCTATGAGGCAGTCTCTGTCCTAGTGCATTGCTGTGTCAGAGATGATCCACCTGTTCAACTGGGTCACTTTGGTATTATCTATATAATTAAGGCAGGAACTTGGGTAGCACTGTTGGGTAGCATCAAATTGCTGATAACAAGGTGGTCAGTTCAAATTTGCCACCTGTTCTTCAGGAGAAAGTTGAGGCAGTCTGCTCCTAAAAAGATGTATAGACTCAAAAATCCTATTGGAATTGACTTAGTGGCTGTGACTATGGTTTGGGTTTTATTTACCTATGGATTAAGTATTAAATTGTTATGAAGTTGCTCAAACCAAAAAGCCATCCCACAAAAGGAAGACATTCCTTTGTGCTCTCATGAAATTTTACAGTAATGATACTGCACATTATCTATATAATTTCTGAGAAATTTTCTTGCAGCTTGATATATGCTGCACTGCAGGAAGGTTTCTGAATGAACAGAATTTTCTCGATAAACCATTAGCGAGAAATATGTGCATGAGAGAACAAAAGAATGACATCTTCTAAAAATTTTGTAAAAATTTATGGGATATGCTGTCTATCATTCTCACATACTAACTAATATACCAATATTGCTAATTATATCCTACTCTGGGGATTTCTTATTGAAACAATAGATTAGGATGTCTTAAGAAAAAAGAGCCATCAACCTAAAGCACAGAGTTTTATGTCCAAAATTTCTAAACGTCTTTGAGATGATGTATTTTTGGTTAAAAGAAAATATACACACATCCTTGCCAGATGAAAACAGTTTGCTATCTTGGTGGGAAGCTACAAAATAATATTTCCTGGAGGGTAAAAGCATATTTTGTAAAGCTTCATTGAAACTCTAAATTTTTCTATCTATTGCAAAATGTTGAAGCTAATTTCAAGGGTACAAAAATTAATTTTGCTAAAAGTAAATTTATCTAGCAATAAAGGTTGTCTTGCATGTGAACAGAGACCAAGTCATGTGGGGAGAAGATTGCTGTTTTCGTTAAGTGCATATCAACTCTGTGTACAACAACATGAAAGACCATCCTGTCCTGTACCACCCTCACAGTGGTTCCTGTACCTAAGTCCATTGTTTGTTCCCCTGTGTCCATCCATCTCATCCAGGGCCTGCATCTCTTCACTGCCTCTGCACTTTACCAAGCAGAATGGTCTCTCCTGATAGCATGTCCAAGATTAAGACCCACCATCCTGGCCTTTAAGGAACATTCTGGCGATATGACATTCAAGACAAATTTGTGTGTTCTTTTGGCAGTGCAGGATACTTTCAATCTTCTTCGCCAGCACCAAAAGTTTGATTAACGTTGGAACTCCTTATTCATTGTCCAACTTTCAGGTTCACCTTGAAGTTCTCAAAGTAATATCGTTGCTTTTCAATCCTTTAGAGCAGGGGTCCTCAAACTACGGCCCATGTGCCACATGTAGTTAGCCGAGGACATTTATCTGGCCTGCCTGGTGTTTTTGCTGATGCTGCCTGTCCTGCTTAGCAGCTGACTCACCCCAGACCCGCAGTGAATTTGTTATTGTTGTTTTTATTTTAACTATAGTCCAGCCCTCCAACAGTCTGAAGGACAGTGGACTGGCCCCCTGTTTAAAACATTTGAGGACTTCTGAAGGGAGATCATTGACAGCAGATATCAACACATTGTTTGACCTCTTGACTACTGCCTCCACGAGCATTTATTGTGGATCCCAGTAATGGATAACTTCAAACTTTACTCAATATATAATGATGCTTATTACTTCTTGGTACATGTGTGACTCTGTTGATCTTCTTTACACAGTATGAGTTGTAATTCATACTGAAAGCTTGCAATTCTCAATCTTAATTAGTAAATGTGTCAAATCCTTATTTTCAGCAAGAAAGTTGTGTCATCTGCATAACTCAGGTTATTTCTCCACTCCAGGTGCTGCATTCTTCTATATATAATCCAGCTTTCATGACTGTTTACTCAATGGACAGATTCAATGGCTATAAGGAGAGGACGCAAATCTCTTATTTTTCCAAATTTTAAAGATGCAGTATTCCCTTGTTCAGCTTCTTGATCCACATACAAATTCTACATGCTCACTGCTGTTCAGTTGACCTTGGCTCTCAGTGATGCAATAGGTCAGAGTAGAAGTGCTCCTGCAGGTTTCTGAGACTAAGAGTCTTTATAAGAGTAGAAAGAGGCATTCTCTCCTTCATAGTGGCTGGTGGTTTTGAACTGCTAACCCAAGGCTCCTTCTGGTTCTGTGTGAGCACAGTGAATGTTTTGGGATTCACATTCTCCTCTAAGTTATTCATAGCTTGTTATGGTTCACATGGCCAAATGTGTTGGCATAGTCAATGAAATGCAAATAAATTTCTTGCTGCTATCTCTGCTTTCAGCCAAGATTCATTTGACATTAGCAATGGTATCCTTTGTTCCAGGTCCTCTTCTAAATCTGGCCAGAAGAGCTGACAGCGTCCTTTCAATGTACTGCTGCAACCATTGTGGAATGATCTTCAGCAATATTTTAATTCCACATGATATCTATGATATTGTTCGATAATATGTGCATTCTCTTGGGTCACCTTTCTTGGGAATGGGTACATATATGGATTTCTTCCTGTAAGTTGGACTGTAGTTGACTTCCTAATTTCCTGGCATAGATTAGGGAGCAGATTACTGGCATTTTTTCCGTCATGAAGCAGCTAGTGAGTGCAAATCAAATAGCTTTTACTTCGTAGCCAAGTGGTAATGCACTGTTACCCAGACTCCTCTGCTTGGCACATAAAGTTGTTAATTTATTATTATTAAACATACTGTGAAGACTTTTCCCTTTGAAACCTGAGGGTGTGTTGAAATATGAGACTTTAAATATCTTTCCATTTTGAAGTTAAAGTGATATTTTTCTAAAAGTGGTACTGGAAAGTAAATGGCTATTAAATGATTAGATAGCTTCGTAATATTGAACTATTTCAAGTTGAGTAATGCTAAGGTTAACATATTTGGCTGCTATTAGAAGGTACATCTTCCTTTAAAATTCATGTAAATGACTAAATTTCTGTAACAAGTATTGGAAATATCTTCACATTGAAGTATGTATCAGTACATTTAATGTTTCTAAATTGAGCTGTCAAGAAAGGAGAGAAGGGACTTTTAGGTTTTTATACCTTAATTGTTTCTAGATAAATTTTTCAATTCGCAAGAAAAAAATTAAATTTTACTTAATGCTCTATCTGAACATAGGTGAAAGAAAATAATGTAGACTTAGGAAATGTTGTGAATGTTATGTTAAATCTTTGGATTACTAAGATTTCTGCATGTTTTAATAAAATAAGACTCAGAGAGTTATGCTAAAATATTTTGCATAGACAAGGAAGACATATAACTTTTGGAAAGCCTAGAATTTTTGCCAAGATGTTTAGTTCTTAATCAACTCATAAGCAAAGAGATTTTATATATATATATATATATATATATATATATATATATAAATTGTTTTGTCATCAGCCTAACCATTAGAGATTATAATATAACTTTCAGGTAGAAAAATATTAGCCATTCCTCAAATCTATCAACTTAACACAAACTAGAGTACATGTTCCCTTCCAATTGCCTCTCCAAATAATTTTTATATGTGTCTAGGATACTTAAAGTACTAGCTATGAATGAATAATTATCGGTACACTATATAGACAATAAATCTATTACATATCCTCCTTTTAATTCATGTCATGTTATTATATTATCTTAGTCATTGCTGACTATGCACTATTTTCTGAAATAACTTTAATGTTTATCATTCATTTAACACTAATAAGTGAGCTTATGATGTTTCTTATTGTTAGCCTAGAACCCTAGAATCATCATGATAGAACTGTAATGGACTTGTTAAACTAAAAATTTCTTATAATATATAGTAATACTTGCTTGGGATTTTTAAGAATCAATATGTTTTCCAGAAGTTTAATGATGTCTACTCTGTGCCTTCCCCCTCAAAAAACCCATAGGGCCTTACTATCTTTGTGAGTTTAACAGCTTTGAAACCATATATTGTACTATCTTAGAAAGAAAGAAGATTACAAAAACCATGACCAAATAAGAAAAATATTCTATCTGACAGTACCTCTTTGCTTGCTTGATAAGCAGCACCTCTGGTGGAAACAAAATCAAGAAAAGAATACAAAATGGCAGAAGTTCATTCCTTCTTTCTTCTGTTTCATTCTGCCTCAAATAGTAAAACCGCAAAGGGATAGTACATCCATGCAAAGCTCTTTCCAGAAAGATTTATTGTAGCTAGGTACAAAGGTCAGCCCCTCATTACAATTTTGGGATCTTAGTGTTTTTGAGTAGTTAAATGTTCACTCAAAATAACTGTCTTTGGGCCTAAGCCCCAGTGGCGTAGTGGTTGGGCAGGGGACTGTGGCCCATTGGGATGCAGATTCAATGCCAGCAGCGGCTCCACAGGAGCAAAGGCCAAGCTTCCTTCTCCCACCACCAGAGGGCAGTGATGCCCCCAAAACAACAACAACAACAACAACAACAGCAACAGCAACAAACTGCCATTGAGTTGATTTGAATGCATAGTGATCCTAGAGCACAGAGTAGAAGAGTTCCTGCCCGGGAGACTTTCTTCTCTTTATTGAAAAAATTCATCTTCATTCAGAAGAGCAGCTGATGCTTTTGAACTGCTCACATTGTAGTTAGCAATCTAATATGTTGCATGCTTTGCTTGCCAGACTCCTCAGACCTTAAAGGCAATGTTCTAAAATACAGAATTTTACCAGATCAGTAGGATTTAAAGCCAGAATTGGAGCATGCAACTTGTTCACTTTGCAGTGAGTGATATATGCATGAATGAATGAAGTGTGAATTTAAATCCGACCTGACATTATTTACTAAAGCATAATCTCTATAATGGTATTGCACCTTTGTAATATGCATGAATACTTCTTTACTGGCTAAGAGCCACCATATTCATATCAGTTTGAAATCAACTTTACTGTTACACATGAAAGTATGAATTGGTTAAAAAGACAAAGTTTTAGAATGATCAGGAGTCCTTCTTTATAAGGAGAAGTAACATTATTTTGCAACCAAATTATTAATTTAGTATAACAAATTGTTTATTATTAACCAAAGATTTGGTTGGTTTCCAAATAATTAAAACAGATAAACAGAACTAAGAAGCAGATGATAAATTGGACTTCATCCTCATTTTTCTTAAAACTCATCAGAAAATGGTATCTACTTGATTGCTATTTTTAAAACATTCCAATTTATTTCTTTTTGTCTTTGTGATTTATTGGAAACATATTTTTATAGAAAAGATAAATTTGCTGCAATGCCACATTTTTTACTCAGGAATCGGGATCTACAGAGCACTTATATATAATGAAATTCAATGAATCCCCAATTTATCAACCATTCACTGGCTTTTAATTGAATGCACATGGATCTCTAGGATGCTGCTACTTAAAAACTGACTTGACAGCCTATTCTAATGAAAACAAATTTCAATTCTTTACATTTTCCCTCTACAATTCTCTATATTTTAATCCTCTACTCATTATGAAAATTGAAATGGAAGCATATATTAATAGGGGAGATCAATAGCCATGAGGTAGAAGAATCAATGTTTGCTTACAACAATGAAAAACTTGCTCTTTATCATAGAATAACTAAAACAAATGCAGGAAGTAAGTGATTATGTCAAAGAGTGAATGCAAAATTTTAAGGAGCGGCCTGAGAAGCAAATGCCAAATATTATATAAAAGTGTGTAAAGATCTAGAATTAGAAATCTCAAAGAGAACATTCTCAGTATATCTGAAACTGAAACAACCCAAGAAACATTTCAATCCTCCAAATGTGTTATTGAAAGATTCTATGGGCAAAATATTGAATGATGCAAGAAGCATCAAAAGGAAAATGGAAAACAATACAGAGTCATTGTTCAGGAGGTAGTATATGAGCAGGAACCAATGGTGCTGAAGAAAGAAACCAAGTTGCAAAAGCAAGGATACAAGAAATGATGTTTTATCAATTGACATGTTGAATCAAGCTGGTGGTATGCTTGGAAGAACTCAATTATCCATGTTAAGAAACTTAATTGACAGCTACTTGGTCAACCGACTAGAAGAGATTCAAAGAAAGGTCAACAAGCTGAATGTGAAATTATAAAACAATATCATTGGTAACATATGGAGGCAAAAATTTGCTGAAGATGATCTCACAATGGTAGTAGCAGTGCATTGATGGGTGTTGCCAGAGATTGAGGCCAGATTCTGAAGAGAAAATTATAAGAGCTAGCATTGCTGATGTCAGCTACATCTTCACGCAAAGCAGAGAATATCAGAAATCTGTGTACCTATGTTTTATTGAGTAGCACAAGCCATTCAACTGTGAAGATCATAAAAACAAAATTAAAAAAAAAAAAACTATGGGTGACCTTGAGAAGAATGGCATCATTCTGGAACACTTCATTGTGTGCATTTGTAACTTGTACATGAATAAAAAGGCATTTGTGTGAATGGAACAAGGAAATACTCCATAGTGTAAAATCAAGAAATGTGCTCTTTTCTCTCAACATATTTATTCAATCTCTGTGCTGAACAAATAATCAGAGAATCTGGCTTATGAAGAAGAAGAAGAGATGTGGCATCAGGCTTGTAGGAAGACATCGATACATTGTAGTGTACAGGTGACACAATCATGCTTGCTGAAAATGAGGAGAATTTGAAACATTTTCCTATAAAGAACTGCAGCCTCAGTATATCTTAATGTATAAAAGGACCAAAGTTCTCATAAACAGATCAGTAGGTAACATCATAATAAACAGAGAAAAGATTCATGTTTTCCAAACTGTTATCTTTCTTCAATGTACCATCAGTGCTCCTAGAAGGAGCAGCCAAGAGATTTTGCATTAGGTAAATCTGCTGCACAAGACCTCTTCCAGGTGGAGGCAGTCAAAAGTAAGGACATTACTTTTCACTCTAATTGTGGCTTGACAGGAGCCATAGTATTTTCAAGTGTCTCATATGCATATGAAAGTTAGACAATAAAAAGACAAGATTGTATAAGAATGGATGCATTTGAATTTTTGGTGTTGGAGAAGGATGCTGAAAGTATCATGGACTGTTAAATGGGCTTCTTAGAGGCAAGAATAGCAAGACTTGGTCTTATATACTTTAGACAGTTTTTCAGGCGATACAGGTCCCTGGAGCAAAACATGTTAGGTAGAAATAGAGAGACAATGGAGGAGAAGATAGACTGATACTGTGGTTGCAACAGTGGGCTCAAACATAGAAATCATGGCAAAGATTGTGCAGGAAAAGCAATGTTTCATTTTGCTGTATATATAGCCTCTAGGGTCATATGATGTAAAGTATGATAGATTTGAAAAGTATATCTATTTAGACGAAGACACCTCCATGACCCTGATGTTAAAGGGTTTGCCTAACAACCCAGCAGTCATTGAAGAAGAAAGTCTACTTTCATAGTCTACTTTCGCAAAGATTTACAGACTTGATTAGTCTAAAAGATCCAACATAGAGCTTTTCCTTCTCTTATAGTTCCATTGTTGAAATTGCCCAGAACTCTATTGCTCTCTCCTATAGACTAAAAGATCAGACCATGTAAAAGTCCTGCCAGGTATGTGGTAAAAGAAGATGGAAACCCAGGAACCTAACAACAGGAAGAGAAAATGAGAAGTTAGCAATTGTAGAGAACAAAGATAATAAATACCTGACATATTTTTGTCGTCTACCTATAAGAATGAATTTTTTTTAAATTTCCCACTTCACACATTCCTCCTGAGTAGTGTTCAGATCTTCTATTTTCAGTCACTAATGATAATATATTTTCATAGAATGCTTTGAGATCCTTAGATAGAATGAACTGTCTAAGTGCAAATTAATGTCATCTAAAAGCTGTCTTAATGACTTCATAAGCAATAGTGGCTTCCAATTTAGTTTTAAATAGGTGTAAATCATTTCACATGAAGAACCAAGTGAATTAATTGCGGTAGAATAGTTCAGCATGCACCAAAACCTATTAGGATACTTGAGCACAGCTGCAACTCAGAGGATAAACTAGATTAGAATACTGTTTGCAGAAAATAGCAAATCGAAGCACTCTTTGAGGCAATTAACAAAATCAGAGTATCCTTTGAAGCAAATAAGCATGAAAAATGCCTTTCTTACTCTGATTTTTCCAAATGCCTAATTCTGCTGCTGTCTTGAGTGTCTTGGATTATGTTCAACACTCAACTAACAGAGTTTCTGACATACAGATGAGATTTTGTTTTGATGTGAACTATTCAACCACAGCTAAATGCACATTTTCTACCAAAGCAATGATGAATATGAACTATTACAGTAACACCCACTGCAGCTTGACTCATTGGTGGCATTACCCATCTTATTTTACTTGTATCTTTCCATTGACTAGGGGCAGAAACAGCTATGTTTGAGAGTAAAGCTACAAAAGTTATTAGCAAAATGATGTGATGTATGATAGTTTTGAATATATATTTAGATTAAGGACCCCAGTGGGCCAGAGGTTGAAGAGTTTGACTAACAACCCAGCAGCCAATGAAGAAGAAAGTCCACTTTAGTAGTCTATTTTCAATTTTCATAAAGATTTACAGACTTGATTAGTCCATAAGATCCAACATAAAACTGTTCCTTCTTGTATAGTTCCATTGTTGTAATTGCCAAGTACTCTAAGGCTGTCTCCCATAGTCTAATTGTTCTCAATAATTATAGATATATTTTTGTTATTTTAAGTATACAAAGTATTCTTATATAGATAATTTAATTGCATATAACTGTCATTTGAGTTAGTAGTATGGATCTATACATCTGTAGCTATATATATCCTTTAAAAGGAACACGTTAATTAGGATATTGCTGTTTGGTGCTGTCTAGTAGAGTCTGATCCATAACAAGACTATTCACAACATAAAAAAACACTGCCTTGTCCCAAGCCATCTTCACAGTTGTTTCCTTGCCTGATCTCACTGTTGAGGCAACCATTGTTGAAATTCATTCTTGGAGAACCTTCCTCTTTTTCACTCTCCCTCTACATTAACAAGCATGATGTCCTTCTTCAAGGACTTGTCTCTCCAGACAATATGAGCAAAGTGTACAAGACCAAGTCTTGCTATCCTTGATGCTATGGAGTAAATGACCATACTGTTTCCAAAAAAGAAACTTTTCGCACACCTCATTACTTTCAATATTCTTCTCCAGCCCCACAATGCAATGCACCAATTCATCTTTCACCATCCATAGTCAATGCAACTTTCACAGGCATGTCAGACTTTTGAAAATATCATGACTTGGGTCAGATACACCTTAGTCCTTAAAGTATCATTGTTAGTTTTCAATGCTCTCAAGAGATATTGTTCTAAAGATCTACCAATGCAACTGGTCTTTTGATCTCTTGACCACTTCTTCCATGAGTATTATTGTGATTTCCAACAAGACAACCTCTGCCAACTTGAACCTTTTCTCTATTTACCAAGATGTTGCCTCTTGGTCCAGTGTTGAACATTTGGTCTTTTTTCACTAGATTTTCAACAACAAGTTCTTCAAGTCTTCCTTACTTTCAGCAAACAAGGTTGTATCAACTGCATATCTTAGGTTGTTAATAACCTCCCTTCATTCCTGATGCCACGTTCTTCTTCATATAAACCATGCGTGCATGATTTGTAGCATACGCGTTGAATAATATGGTGAGAGAACACAACCCCAACACTGTTCTTGATTTTAAATCATGTAGCTTTTCCGGGATTTATTCACATACTGCCTCTTGTTCTATGTATAAATTCTGAATGAACATTATGTAGTATTCAGGAATTCTCATTCTTCCCAAGGCTATCCATAATTTCCATATAGTAGACAGCTTTGGTGTATTCAGTTGAACACAAGTAAACATATTTCTATTATTCTCTCATTTAAGCCCAAGTCTGTCTGATGTCAGCAATGATATCCCTTATTTTATATCCTCTTCTGAATTCAGCCGGAACCACTGATTGCTACAGTGTAATGCTACAACTTCTATTGAATGATCTTCAGCAAGAATTTACTTGCATATTATATCAATTATATTGTTTTATGATTTGAGTAGCCTGTTGAATCATCTTTCTTGGGATGGGTACAAATATAGATCTCTTCATGTCAGTTGGCAAATTAGCTGTCTTCCATGTTTCCCAGCATACATTATTGAGTGCATCTTCAGCTTGTTGAAGCTTTTCAATTGGTACTTTATCAATGTCTGGAGCCTTGTTTGGGGCAAATCCTTTCTTGTGCATTAATTAAACTGTTGAATGCCACATAGTTTGTGAGTTGTAGATCATGGACTTAAGCTTAGATTCATGTTCATAATTCTCTTTACTAATCTATGCAGCAATAAAATCTCACTTAAGATATTGTTGTTAGTTTTTCTCATCAACCAAAAATTTAGCGACTCAATGACAGTGGTAGTTAAACTCATTCTGGTTCTGTAATTTACATTCAGCAACTGCCACAATTGAGAAGCTTTGTGAAAATGTGTGGCTGTGCACTGGACTGCCACTGCATAATTGCCAGTTGAAACCACCAATAGCTCCTTGGGAGAAAGATTGGAGTTTCTATTCTCTTTCACAGTTACAGGCTTGGGACTGTCATTATGAGTCAGTATTGACTCAATGATAGTGAGTTTTTATTGTTTCTTTTTAACATTGATAAGACTTTCCCAAATGACTGGGTCACCCACTTCTAGACCACTCCTTGTGGTTATGCAGTTTCATGTTTTGTCAGCATATGCCACCTGCTTTAATAAGGCTACTCAAGTGGCACTTAAGATATCCTGTGTACTCCCCAATTACTGAAGCATCAGGGAAAAATATTGGAGTACTTGCTACTCTTGACACATTATTTAGAAATACCTCTAAAAGACAGGAATCCTCTTCTATTGCTCTTCTGTTTAAAACAGGGTGTTCTGGTGGTGCAATGGTTAAAGCCTCTGGCTGGTAACTTGAAAGGTGGGTGGTTGCCACATAGCAGCTGCTCAGTGCTGGAAAGATGTGTATACTCCCCTAGGGACGTTCAGCTTTAGGATCTCTGTAGGATAGACACAATCTGTCTTACAGGGTTGCAGTGAGTCTGAAAGGACTTGATAGCAATGAGTTTGGTCTTTGGGCATTCTACTTAATGCAATCCTGCAAAAGAGTTTAACTTCTACTAGACTTGCTTCTCACAGTTCTCTTATTCCCAGGTATTCAAATGAAAGCTGATATCCTTATAAACAAGATATTTCAGGCTTCGGGGTGGATTTCCAAAACTCTGCTTAGACAAGGCACAAAACAGACACAAAATCTGTTAGTTTATTGCATTTTGGGTGCATGCTCCCTCTGCAGGGTTTTCAACATTCACCCCTTCAGGTTAGCATATTCATTAAAAAACATCTCATGAGTGTGATATGAACTCAAATTTGAGCACACAGATTTGAATGAATAAAAAAGCACTTACAGAGCCAGATAATAGTCATATTCATAGGTCTGTGATTTTTCAACCTAGCTCTAGGCCAACATAATTTCACACAGTGTAACAGAATGAATGGTAAAATTATTACCTAATCTTTAAGACATTACAATAACAAATTTTGGCATTAAAAAATGGGGCAGCAATACTTAACTGCTCCCCCTATCAAAGCTTTAATCATGGTACAAATAATGTATGAATTTAATTTAGAATAGATTTTTTTAATATCTTCAACCAATTTCTAAAATTTAAAATGCTTTTCTCTAGCCAGGGGTGTTTTTTCTCAAACTAATAATTGCTCTTCCATGAAAGTCCAGAGGAGAACCTGTTGAACATTACTTTAGCTATTAATTATATAGCACTCTATATAATTATGCATTTCCCATTTTAATTCCTTGTATTAAATATCAAACTTTTAATATTATAGTCTCTTATAGATATTTGTCAATATATTATTCCTCTGTCTGAAACACTTCAAAGCAAATGATATGTTTTACAATGCTAATGCATTCTGAATGCTCAGTTTATGACAAAAACTTTGTAAAAATGATCTGAATGTTTGAAAAGCTTTAAAATATATGTTAGTAATACTACCATGTATCCAATATTGTCAAAGAAGTGTTAATATTTTCAAGATCAGTATGTGGGAGTGTAATAAGTGGATACCAAAATATCTATTCTAATAGTAGAGATCTTGTTATGAACTGAACAAGCTCTCCCTATGCCTGATCTGAATATTTGTTCATTTATAGTTCATCCTTATGTTTTAATCTTTGTCTACATTAATATTATCTGGCAAAAAATCTTTATTTTATTTCCCTTGCTTTGTCCATAATAATTGATTATCAGAAAAATAGAAAGCCACATGTAACACTGTCAGTATTATGTAGCAATAACTATATATTATGTTAATTTAATGTGAGACTACTTATATTTTTGTTATGGGTTCTCTTCCAGAATTTTGGTAAGCTTATGTGTCCTTGCATACTATATGTTTCTGTAAGAATTACTTTGAAACATATAACTATATTCTTGCATTTTTCTTCATTTCACAATTATTCACTTCTTTTCCTCATGATGGCAGAGTTTTGTTTTATGAGCTCATATTACTATATCATATTACTACATTTATGTGTGTATAATTGTATGGAAAACCTATATTATTTTAATAACTGTTTACTAAATTTTGTCTAGAATTTATTTCTCTCATATTCATTCATTCAGCAAAGATTTACAAAATAGTGTCCACCTGGTGGGAGTAGGAGGCCCAGCCTTGCTCCTGGAGAGCTGCTGCTGGATTTGAACTGCCAACCCAGTGGGCCGCAGTCCCGCACACAACCACTATGCTACTGGGGCTCAGCCCCAATATTAATTTTTAAGTTAGTAGAACTACCTTTCCTTACAGAAGCTAAACACTGGTAATGTGTGCATGTCAGCAAACAGGAGTTGGGCTTGGTGTACAGATAGTAAAGTGTGCTTAGAATACACTGGAGTTATTGCTAACTAGAATTTTGAAGATGAAAGAATACACCTAAGAGAAATTGATGTCCATGCTAAATTGATCTCAGTGCTAAATCGATATGTGTGCTAGAACAATGCCTCTGTGGTTCGAGCATGTGGTCATTGTGAGGATGACTCAGGACAGCTCAATGTTCCCTCTCGTTTTGCATAGAGTCGTTGTGTTAGACTGGGTAGACTAGAGAAACAAACTCATAAACTTGCATATGTATACAAGGAGAGGTTTATATACAAGAGGAATGGAACATTGAGAAAGCATCCCTACCCAGACCAGCCCAAGGTCTTTAGTCCAATATTAGCCCATCTGTCTGATATTAATCCATAAGTCCTCTTCAGACTCTTGAAGTACATGCAGTGATGTCAAATGCAGAATGACCACAAGGTCTTTGGATCCAGTTGTGTTGTTAGTATTTCCATGGTGGCAGAGTCTCCAGAGTATCTTCTCCAGGCCAAGGTTTCTAGCCCCATCTTCTCCTCGGAGATGTCTCCCTGGGCATCAGCCTTGTCATTCGAGTGTCTCCCAGGAAATGAGAGAGATAGTGTCTTCTGTTTCCAAGAAGGAATTAAGACATTTCCCAGAATTTTCAGAAGGCCATGCCCACACAAAGATCTCATTGGCTATATCCACATTGACAGTCTAGATTCCGTCCCTACACTCTTTTTTTCCCCTTTTTCTCATTACTGCCCTCGTGGAAGTAGGAAGCCCCACCTTGCTCCTGGTCAGCTGCTGCTGGATTTGAACCGTCAACTCTGTGGACCTCAGTCCTGCACACAACCACTGCACCACAAGGGTTCAGCTCCTCCCTAACATCTTAATCCTCAAATTGACACCAGATTAGATGACTGCCACTGTAGTTATAGGTAAAAGTTAACTAGATGACACATATTAATACGACAACCTGAAGACTGAATAGGAATGATGCAGGCAAGAGGTGTACATGTGTGTGTTTGTATGCTAATGAGGGGAGGACAAAGCAGAGGCAAAGATGAAAAGGAGAGGGAGAACTGTTAAGTGCAAAATGGAAGCAGGCATTTGAGGAAAGGTCTGAAATGCATTCAGAAATAGAGATATTGTGGTAGTGAACTTTCTTAATATTGCTCTTCTATCCAATGTCACTTTCATACATGAAGAATTAACTCCCCTACCAACCCTCTCAGTCACTATTTTTACAGTCACTCTTATCTCCGCTGACAGCCACACCTGAATCATATAATTCCATCAACATCTTCCCACATCTTCTCTTCCCTAGACCCACCAGAAAAAGAGTAAAATTATTCATTTGGGACCCTCTACTGTTCTACTCAATTTGAAAAAAAATATATACCAAGAAAAGTTTGGGAGCTGTTGTGTACTTCTGCAGACTTGATAGAGACCTTACTCTACAATGAATTTTGCCTATGAATGGAGTTACACAGTTGTAATTTGAGTCAAATTTCTTCAGTACAAAGAGCATGCTCTGTCTTCAGAGTACTGGGTGTATAATATTGCTCTTGGAGGTGTCACTTGAGTCAGTTCTCACTTATAGAGAACTTCTCTACAACAGAACAAAGCACCAACCACCCTGTCCTGCACGGTCCTCACAATGGTTCTTATATGTGATACAAATATGGTGTTCACCCCAGCTCTATGAGTCTCTACTGAATGTATTGAGAATGTTCTTCATTTTTGGTTTTCTAATTATAGGTCTTTGCACATTGTGTATTAATAATTTACTTTGTTTTCTTAAGATGTTATTTAAAATTGTCTGTTCATTTATTTAACATCCTCATTTCTTCCATTTACTTTAGCGAATCCACAATCAAAAACATATTTCTTTTTTCATCTGACAACCATTTTGATATACTCTTTATTGTCTTGTCTTTTAAATTACCTTCTACTTTCTTCATGAATGATGTTCATTATGTCTCCCAACAGCTCATCAGGTGGTGTTTTTGTTTCATCAGTCTTCATTGTAGAAAATCTGTTTTGGAGATGTTCCCACAATTCTGGTGGGGTACTCTTGTGCTACTCTAGCTTGACTGCAAAAAAATCAAGGATATTCATATGTGTACAAGTAAAAGTAATTGGATATTAAGAAAACATACCAGTCCAGTCAGGATCAAGTCGATAAGTCTAATATTAGCTCCTATACCCAATGCAAGTTTATAAAGTTCTCTTCAGACTCATGGAGCACATGCAAAGATGCCAAATGTAGGAAGATCACAGGCAAGTAGGTGCAAAGTCTTGTGAATCCAGTGATGTTGTAAACATCTCAGCGTTGGCAGTGGTCTCTACATGCCTCCTCCAGCTGAGGTCAATAGTTTAGCTCCATGTGTCTTTTCAATAGGCATGTCTCACAGGAATTAAGCCAAGAGAGGGAGCGTTTCTGCCTCCATGGAGGGATACAGGAGTTCCCAGAATCCTCAGGATAAGGCAGTGCCCAACAGAGGCCTTATTAGCTATGACCAATTGAGCCTGATTGATGGGATTCACTATCAATCTTCTCAAATTGACAAATGACTATATAGCTACCACATACCACCCCTTGTTATACAGCTTTCATACAACTTTTTTAGGAATATACAATTTTCAAATAAACAATAATAGAATCATATATTATCAATATCTAACAGGATAAAACTAAAGGGTACACAATATGTGTCACTCATTTAAATTCTGAGTGAACAAAACAAAAAAATTCTATGTTTAAAATTGCATCTCAATCCAACAATTGTATGAATATATTCCCCCATGTATGAAAGTTTGTAAGCTAGCCAGTTCATGCCTTTATCCACCCCATTTTGGGTATCCAATTTCTATAATACCTACTTGAATCAAGCCAGTGCTCTGAGGAGACAATCATATTCTTTGATGTGAAAAATCCTCATTTCAGTTGGAACTTGTGAAATCTGCATCCATAAACAATATCAAATCAGGACAGGCCATTCATAATGTCAACAGCAATATGCACCAGATCATAGGCTCAAATATATTATCTTCATCTAGTCAGACTCTGGCCAACTCAATGTAGGCTGCCTCATCTAGCCTCACCAGAGTGCCCACCGGTCTGCCTGCCTTTAAACCATGGTCACATCACAAAATCTCAACAATCATAACCCCCTTGGGATAGGTCATAAACTTCAGACCAGTCAGGCCTTCTCATCTTCTCCTCTAATTCCTGTAAACCACATGCATGGGTGCCAGTGGCCAGACTCAACCTGTATCTCTGTTGATGCTTTTCTCCCAGTTCCATTCGACAAATATATTCAGGTGGTCACCTAGCAAGCTTTTCAGCCTGACCACTGGTTCCATTTAACAGTTCAGTCTGGGGGGGAGAGTTTTTTTCTTTTTTTCAGATCTCCAGTTTTCATCCACCTTCTGACAAAAAACAAAACAAAACACTTGTTCAAGATTCTAAAATGCAACGAGTTCCTTTTCTCTTTCAATCTGTCAATCTTGCACCGCAGGCAAGTCTCCAGGAATGCAAATATCATGAGTACTCCAAAACACCGGTGGGTCTAATCTTTTCAGAGTCTTCTTTGAAGGCATGTCCTAACCCATTTAATGACTTATATTTTAATGACTCAACGCAAATGGGCTTACTAGCTCTCTGTTTTCATACTTCCCAATACTCATGTCTATAAATCCATATATCAGCAATAATAAGCAGAGAAATAAGTATTAAAGTAAGATCAGATATTAATCTCAATTCTTAAAACACTGAAGTTCAATCTTTATTTCATTTATCCAAATTTATATCTAGGTTATTCAATTGATACAAAATATTGGATTAGGGGCTGAACCCCGGTGGCATAGTGGTTGTGCGTGGGATTGCGGCCCACTGGGATGGAGGTTCAATTCCAGCAGTGGGGCTGGGCCTCCTACTCCCACCGCCGGGGAGCAGTGATGCCCCCCCCAAAAAATATATTGGATTAGGTCTTTGATTGCATCAGGCCAGAGACAGTCTTTATGACTGTCTGTCAGCCATTTCCCCAAAGCGGCATGATTTCTGAGAAATTCAGGGGGATATTTTGCCACCTGAGCTCAAAATTCACAATCATTTTCACCATTTCAGAGAGTATTAACCAAAGACAACAACCAAACTAATCAAAACTCCAACGTCTCATGTTATTTCAAAAAAAAAAAAAAACCAGTAAACTCCATAGACACATCTACTTCTGGCTAGCCAAAGAAGAAACAATACCACTTGGCAGAGGTCAAATAAAAATCCACTCTCTATTATCATGATTTGTTTCTCTAGTACCCCTCTCCAAAGGTCCCCTAATGTGTTAGTCCTGGTGGAGTAGACAGACAAAACAAGGAACACTCATATGTGTATAAGAAGGAGCTTTATACAAAGAGTACATTAACGAAACATCCCAATACAGTCCAGATCAGGTTCATAAATCCAACATTAACTCATATACCTGATACCAATCAATAAAGTCATGTTCAGATGTATGAAACACATGTAATGATGCTGAATGCAGGATTATCAAAGGCCACAAGTCAATAGTTCATATAACGCAGAACACAAGAGAGGTTTTTCCAAATATGACCACAAATCCCCATAATATTTTCAGGAAAAAAATGGACAAGGAATTATATGCTGACTTTTATTTTTAAAACTAATTATAATACACTCTAGTGTTTGCCAGCAGAGCAGTTTGCCAGGAGAAAATTAAAAATTATCTTTCTATTCTCTCTCTATAAAAGGATATAGAATGTCATAGTTGTATGGAAAGTGCAATGTACAGAATCACTTATTAGACTAGTAGAATAAAAGGCATGATAGAGATGTGTGAAACAATAATCATGATAGCATATCATTTTTATAATTAGAAGTTTCTGATATTTATTAGTTTGTTTTTTTTTAATTTTTGAAATCTACTTTGGTCTACAAATTTACTTACCTAACTTTATACTTTTTCTTAGAGAGAATCCAAATTTATTGTTCCTATTACCAACTCTACCATTCCTGTGTTTTGTTCCCTGCCCAGAAAATTGTGGTGAAAACTGGGAACTCCTATATCTGACATAATTTTCTCTATATCTCATTCTCAGTGTTCTCTCCTCACTGAATTCCTAGGGTATTTTTCTTCACTTTTTCAATTTCTTATTGTAGGATTGCATTGCCTGCATTTACTTTGCACTTGATAAATTAGTTATAAGCTCATAGACACAATACTGGATTCTCTGAATCAAGCAAAAATCCTTTCTGTAACTCACAAATTTGCTTTCCTTGCCCCTACTTCCTAATCATACTTTTTTCATGCTTAAAGATTTTGTTTTGCTTTCAACATCTTCATAATTTCTTTACAAAGGAAATCTAAGAATGTTAATTATTTTCAGAATCCTGTCTTACCCCTGTCTCCTCCTTTTAGTTATTAGATTCTTAGTAATTTTCTCTGTATTGCTATAGCTGTGCTTTCATACATGAGTATCTCAGAGTAATCATTTTTTCTATAACAATTTTACATGAACTAAAATATTGATCAAATTTTAGCATCTATAAGTAATTTTGGCTAAAGAATATTCACTTTAATTTCAACATTATGATGATATTTCATGGTGAAGGTCTTCCTTTATTTTTCAAGCCTTCATTTTCTTTATTGTATTCAATTGGCAATCCTAAGTTAATGAGATTCATTATGCTGCTAATAAAGTTGATAATTATTTGGGTACAAATGTTTAATTTTGATTTTAGGAAAACACCAATTAACTTTTAAAACAAAGGGTCAACAGTTTTTACCTAAAATATTTTTAGAGTGATATATATCCCCAAGTAATGTTGCTATGGTCCTTTTTATTTATTTATCTGCATGAAGAATAGTAATATATTAACACAGTAAAATAATAACATTTATTTATCTGCATGTAGAAAAGTAACATAACACTAAATGACAGTCAATTGTTGGGGTTAAAAAGCTCTTTTCATATGACCTGAGATGCATATTTGAAGTGATCATTCACTTTAAAATAATCCTTTCTTTTTTAGCATCCATATACTTCTCGTTTCTCTAGTGTTGTATCCTTGGATGGAAAATCTGTTTCTTGATGGGCGAGTCATTTTGACAACCCTATCCTGACAATCTTAGTAAACTCAAAATCCTCAGAATTCACAAACAAAAAGCCAAATATTGGTTCATTTGACCAATTTTCAAATGTTTAAAACATAGTCATCAAGCTCCAGTTTTGTCTTTCTATAATTCATACAATTAATTTCATCATTCTTTATATGGAATAGCAGTCAAAAGTGTCAGCTAATTCTATCATCCTATAGTTTTAAACCCCTATGGGAAGTGGATGGAGTTTCTGGGTGATGCAGAAAACTGCTGACTCACAAAATGATTCTCTGAAGACCCTCAAAGGCCCCTGGCAGCAGCAGCTCACATTCTGCTGGCAAAGGGACACCCTGACCCTGACACAGCTGACAGCACTATGAATTGCAATCAAACTGAGAGCATTTTTCCCAGCTTCTTTAACATAGGGAAAATGCATATTTCTTTTCAAAATGTCCAAGAAGGCTGACACCATTCATTTGTATATTATTTGTAAATCAAAATAGCTCAATGTACACAATTACATTTAACATGAAATTAAAAAGGAAATAAACATTTTCCTATTTTTCAGAGAAAGGAACTGCAATCCAGAGAGATTAAATGATTTACCAAATTCACAATTCTAGACACAAAAGGTTGACTTCTGTCATTAAATCCAGAGTATCTCTTATTGTATCACAAACTATCACATTTACTTATAAGATATAGTATAGTTATTAGAATATTTAGATTTTGTCTCTGGAATATTAATTGCTGACCATAAAAGCAGTCACAAATTAAAGAAAAGTAATTTTGTCTTCTTGAGATGAATATATACCTATGAGTTAAGCTGTACAGAATATTTAAGGAGAAAAAGAGTGGAAGAATTTTTTGATGAGGTTTAATATCTCTGCCATTTTAATTAAAATGTGCAAAACTTTGTGGGGTCAGATATTTGTGTCATGATTTAAAGTACAGCTTCATTATTCACAACAGCTGTGGCCTTTTATCATTTCTTGAATATTGAAATATTAACAGAATTAAATGGTTGGTAAAGTGTCTGCTCTTCATTATTATTTGATTAGTCTATTCCTACTGACATTCTAATGGATGAGTATGATATGTTATGGAACATCACGTCAAAAATAATTCAAACACTCTGAAGCCAAAATTTCTCTTGCTAATGGTCTACTTAGGAAATATTTACTACTTAGTTATATATATATATATATATTTATACACACACACACACCATTCTTTTTTCTTCTCATGTCTTCACTTCAGTAATGGGAAAAAGTTCTATTGTAAGCCATTTGTACATGCTCATGTAGTTCAAAAGAAAGATATGTCAAACCAGCATTAGAAAAATTATGGTATACATTAAATGCTGTACTTTTAAAATAACACTTTCAAAACAAAAGAACAATGGAATATAACAGAACTAATGATATCCAAGTTGGATATGTCTCTGTACAAGATGGGGAACAGAAGTCATGCAAGATATTTTAAGCCTGAAGCAGGTTTTAAAATTTCTTCAACAATTGCATAACCACCTGATTTCCTGGATTAAAAACTTCTTGCTCACTAACTGATAGATAACTAGTCCATATCTGCTAACAGGAGGATCTAGTAAATTTTCATTGAAGAGAAGTTCAAGATCAGATTTGATCTTGATGCTTGCATTACTTTGAAAATAAATAATGCATTGAATTAATAAATAAAGAGAAATCATATAAGCTGACCCGAATATCAGTCAAGGCACCTAATTTTAACACAAAAACTGCATGAAAAATGTGCTGAAAAAACTCGGCTTATGGGTTGAGTCCAGTGGCATAGTGGTGGAATGCGGGACTGTGGCCCACAGGACTGGCAGTTCAAATCCAGCAGCAGTTCTCCAGGAGCAAGGCTGGGTCTCCCACTCCCACCAAGGGGGCAGTGTTGCCCCCCCCCCAAAAAAAAGAAAACTCGCTTATACACGAGTTTACATGACAAGGAAACATTGAAGAAATGTTCAAAATGTTCTAGTGGTGACCTTCCATTTTCCCTTCTTGTTTATTTGCAACAATATTCTATGCCCTTTTGGATGAGCTCTGAAAAATTTTCAGTCTGTGCCTGGATCTCCAACATACTAACTATCCCTTTCCCCCCTAAAATGTGGTCCAGTCAATAGTCCCCTTGGATCCGAAGATCAATTCCTAAAGTTAGTCAAATGTGAAACTAAATTGGAACAAGTATATACAATTGTTATTGAGCCTTAATTTAGCATCAAAAGATGAGAAAAGCTTACGTTGTTTTACAACAGCTTAATGTGCAGCACATGTAAGTGATTGTGATGAAGTATCTACTTCAATTGTTTCAAAGTGAGCATAAGTTCACCTAACATTAAAGAACAAGCAAGAATTGTCTCTAACTGTGAATTGGCCATCAATTGTGATCATGAGCTGTTCCGAATTCAGAGACTGCTGTATTGCTTTTAATCAACATGAAATACACTTTCTTTATGTCTCCCTAAATCATAAGCCCTACCGGATATTATTTTGGTTTTGTTTCATGTGATAGCCAACCTGCTCTGTGCACCTAGAACATGAAATAAATAATAGATAACAATATTTATGCCCTTCAGGAGAAGACTGGAACTTTTTAAATTTAATTGAGTTATTCATTTGTCCTTTTGATGTTTTATTTATAATATGCCTTGTTGGAGGAACATTTTTGTTGCTTACTGCTGTGGTTTCTGTTCTATTTTCCACAGTCCAGTGTTGCTCATTGCTTGGAAATTGTGTTTAATTTTTGTCCAAAAAGGTGTTTTGGAGGCAGGGGAGCACTTTTATCAGTAATTGAAGGAAATAAGAAGTTGCATCTGCCACTTTTTCACCAACGGCAGACCTTTCTGACGGACATCCAGTCAATGCTGACTAATGGGGACCCAATAGAGAATTGTCCCTTCGGGGTGTGGACATTGTACATCTTGATGGGAGTGGGAGGCTCATCTCTTCAGAGGAGTATATGAGAGTTTTGAATGTTGTCCTTTTATTGTTTTTTTGATTCAGAGGTCGGTGGCTCAATGGGAAACCACTGTTCCATGTCTTCTATTTCTGTAAAGTGACACAGTCCCCAGAAACACACAGAGGCAGTTCTATAGGGTCCTATGGGGCCTCTATGAGTCTCTATCAATTAGAGGCCGTGAATTTTTGTTTTATGCAGCACTCATCAATATTTGAGGAAAAATGACTCCTATAAGCACCTCACAGATCAATCTACTTCCTTATTTCCCTTTGATAATCTTATAATATTATACGTAAGTTGTTTATAGTTAAACTATTAATTACACATATAATATTCTTAAGTCTAAATGCTAAAACTATTGGACCTTTTTGAGACTGTGAAATGTAAAAGGGCCCAATCCTCTCTTTCAAAGAAAATCAATGACTGAGTCCCACAAGTTCAGATCTTCCCCAAAGTGACAAACTGCACAATCACCAAAAATTCAACCCAACATCCTAGCTAGAACTGGAAATACTGTGGAATTTGTGGGAACTAGGTACCCTTTCCTATGTTAAATCCTTAGCAACCATATGGGCAATCTGTCAATGCACACTGCCCACTATGACTGAAGGAGAAACATACTTGAAGCACTTCTCAGAGAGACACAGGATAGAGCTTGAGCTCTGCTGTGTCTAAGGGCAAATATTTTGCTGATTTCTAGTTTTCTCATCAAAAAGACTTGAATAATAACAATACAATCCTTAAATGACAAGAAGAAAATGTACATAAAGTAATTAGTACACAATATCAATAAATGTTATAATACTCTCATAATGGTGAACATGCCTTTGTTCATGATGTATAATTGTCCCACAAATTGGTAGAAAGCCATGGATATCGTCAGCTTAGAGTATGGATTTAAAAAGATCTATCCCCTTTGTGAACACAAAGCTCGCGTGTGGGATCTGTAACAAAAGAAGGATTAGAACAAGAATCTTCTTTTTGTTTCAAGTACACATTTAAATAAGATTTGAGGGCATAATATTTATACAGTATTGTGCTAGAAATGAAGTCTCTAATGGAGAAAAAGTTAGGTACCTCCTTTGAGAAGCATATAGATATGTTCAAAGTTTAATTCCAGTGCATGACATTGTATTTTATAAGGGAAATACATAGACTAGGGTAAAATGCCACTGATAAATTGATAGGCCTATCCCACATACCTCAGGATAAATATCAAGATGGGCGTTATAATAACAAGGTGAAAGAATTTTGCATAAATTACATTTATGGAACTAAAGAGTAAGGAAAGAAGAAGTCCATGCAGATTCATGAATATGAATACAGGGTGTCAGAGTAGAATGGATGTTTGCGAATAGCTATAGGATGATAATTTAAAGAGTTGGGAATGTGAGCTATAGAGTCAAACATCCCTAAGTACCATCTCTTTCATAACTGTGTATTTAATCTATTTGCTCATTTTTTCTGATCTATTAAATCTGGTAGGAATATTATGGAAATTAGAGAAAGTAATTTTTCTTAATAACTATGAACAGCCTTATTATAGCATATGCTTTAAAAATTACTTGCCTATTCTTATTGGAATAATAAAGAAGTCAATATCATAAACTGTACCATAATTAGAAAAATACATAATGTGATAAAACAGTAATAATTTCTTTTATGCATTAAGGTAGTTTCGATATTTAGCCTAAAATTAAATAGGTTATTTCTTTATATTAACACCTATATGCAAAACTGACATAATGCTTTGGAAGAGAGAAAATGATGATAAAGATAGTGAGAGTGAGAGAGATGATAGATGTAGATATATAGAGTCATGATAGAGGAGAGGTGTTTATCTATATACATGACTTCTGTATTCTTGGAGTAAAATCTATTTCATTCATTGCATCATTGTTGAGTCAGATGTCTTAAATGGTTAATAAGACTAATGGAAACAGAAATAATTATTTACTAGCTTGAATCGATGTGACTGCATTATGCCTAATAACGGTAGTTTACTCATGTCTCCTCTGTAATAATCCAAAATTAATTTCATTGTATGCTTGCAAATGATCAGTTTATTTATAATGGCTAGCCATCTTTCTTAGCACAAATTATTCTTTTATCATTCCTTACAGGATTGTGTTAATGAAGCCAAGTTCAGAGGTGCATACAAGTTTACTTTCGTTCTCTTGGTGTGCAAGGGTCAGACAGAGAAAAAATTGGAATATAGACATCTGGATTTGGTGTCTGGAGATCAGATCCAAATATCTGGGACTTTTTGAAATTTATTCAGGCACTTCAATGTCTCCTAACCAAAAACAAATTTCACTGCCATTAAACCAAGAGTGACTCCCTAAGACAAGGTAGAAATCCCAAGATTGCTACGCTTCTTGGGAGTAGAAACCCCATCTTTCTCTCACAGAGTGGCTGCGAGGTTCAAACTGCCAAGTCCACTGTGTAACCACGACACTGCCCACAAAGGAGAATGGTACAGTCCTAAGGGAGAAAGGCACCATCTGAGAACAAATGGGCATTAGTTCTCTGAACTGCCCCAAAATAGATCCAAGCAATCTTCTCAGTGCTTTCCTCTAACCCTCATAATACATCCAAGAAGTTATATGGTTGTTTTAAGGTGGATTGAGTACTCTAACCAAGGAAACACAACCAGATCCTTCTCTATTATCACAGATGCTGCTGTATAAGTTCTTTATTGCAGTCAATCCATCAAACTGAAGGTCTACCTCTTTTTCATATGCTCCCTACCAAGTAATGTCTTTCTGCAAGGACAGGTTGTTCCTGAAAACATATCCTCCCTTCTAAGCATTTACTTCCTCAAGATGGAGGTGTTCTTTTTATGGCTGTCCATAGGATGTTCAGTATTTTTCATGGACACTATAATTCAAATGCATCAATTCTATGGTTTTCCTTACTCATCGTTCAAGTTTTGCATACATATGACACATGCAAATTCCATGGTTTAGGCTAGGTACACCTTATTCTTTAAAATGTCAATATTTTCTCTTTAACATGTTAAATAGGCAGTGTGCAGCATATTTGCCCAAATGTAGCATATTGCCAGATTTCTTGACTGCTACTTCCATGAACACTTATCGTGTATCTCAGAAGAAAATGAAATTCTTCACAACTTCAATATCTTCTCTGTTGTCTTGATGTTGTTTACTGGCCTACTTTTGAGATTATTTTTCTTTCTGTTGAAGTTTAACTGATATGAAAAGTTGCAGACTTTGATCTTCTTCAGGTAAGCAGTTGACTCACATAATGACATATTGCTTTCATGCTCGCAAACAGTATAAACTAATGTAAGTGCAAATACAAGTTCACATGTGCTCACTTAGCAGCATTGAGGCCCGAACAGTGGAGTAAACTTGCGATTGGCCAGCAGTGTGCTAAGAAATTCAAGGCCTGTTCACTTTCTGGAAGCAAAGCTGAATCACCTGCCTACTATAGATTATTAATTAGCTTTCATCCAGTCCTGGTGATAATGGCATTCCTTCGTGCAACCCAGCTTCTTACATTAGTTGACATACAGATTGACTAAGTATGGTGCAAACACACAGTCCTGCAATGTACCCGATTGAATTGTAAACCACAAAGCACCCCCTTGTTCTGACTGAGCAAGTGCCTCCTCAGAGTTGTCTAGGGCCCACAGAGATGGACACGTTTGCCTGGTTACTAAAAGACAGGTAAGTATTTTCTGGTATTTCCTGCTTTTAGCCAGGATCTATCCGACAGTGGCAATAATATCTCTATTTTGGGTTCTCTTAAATTCAGCTTTACCAAGTGGTAGTCCCTTACTGATGTACTGCTGGAAAAGTTTTAGATTACCTTCTACATAATTTTATTTAAATATTACTTTAGTGATTTTCTTCAATATTTATTGAACATTGCCACTGCTATCAAATGGAAAGAAACAGGATCACTTTGGAATTAGCACAACTATAAATATGGATGTTTTCCAATTGATTTCCAAGGTCCATTGGTATACAAAAGTATGGAATTCCTGTGGTGCATCCACTTGTTGGAAAATCTGTTATGTTCTGACTCAAAATGCATTCTCTACTTTTCCATCTAGATGCATAAATCCACCATGATGGCTACATAGAACTCACAGACAATGTTGAAGATTATTTCTTAAGGAAATTAGCAGGTTGTTATGCAAGTGAGAAATACTCAGATTACAGTTGCTCACCAGGACGTGTTACAAATTCCTGTAGGGCTGTTAACAAATGCCCGACACCATTAGAAGCCTCAACCTAAAGGCATTCAGTTCAAACTCTGTGGGTCCACCAGTTCAGTTCTCAGTCTCCAGCCACAAAGCATTCTGTTTTTACTTGTTCAGAGGGCTGACAAAGTCACCACTGTGTTTCCTGGTCTAGTTATTGGTTCCGCTACTGTTCCTCTGATGTCATAGCTGCCTTCAGAATCCAGAAGGCTCACTGCATAGCAATCTGTAGGTCCAGAGTACACAGTGCACTCCAGAATCAGGCTGGCAGTGAGATCCACTCTCCTGTTTCTCGGTGATCTCATGTATCACCAGCAGGATGGTATTCCAGTGAATATTGCCACAAGTGAATCTTACCAATATCTCATCTGCCACCCTTCCCATCTCACTTTCTTACCCACACGAGTTCAAAAATAGGACATTTGGTGGGAAATAGAGGATGTGGCTAGAAGAGCTGAGTTACAGAGTTCACTGCCCTTGTGATTTCGATTGATCCGTTTCTGAGCTTTGATGCTGGGTGTGTCACTCTTGCGGTTGTAAGTTCAGGTTTTTGTACATTCCATTATAGTCCTTTCTTTTCAGTTCTCTGAGACACCTTTTAATACCTTCTGTTCTACTTTTTTACTTTATTTTGTTTTAGCTATGCTACAATCAAGAACAATTTTCAAACATTTGTGACATTCATTTTCATAATTGTTCTTTTTTCTCTTGAATGATCCTCTGCTCTATTTATGTATGATTTTTTTCAATGTCATCCACAATTCTTTGGTGTTAATTCACTAGTGTTCAATCTGTCAAGTTTGTTCCTCAGATCGTCTCTGAGTTCAAGGGACATATGATGAAGAACATCATTTGATTTCCCTGGGATTACTTAGATTTTTTGCGCCTTTGATTTGGACTTACACATGATCAGTTGACAGTCTATTCCACAATACATCCATAGCTTGGTCTCAGTTGTTGATATTGAGATTCTTCTTTGTCTCTTTCTATAGACTTAATTACTTTGATTTCTGTATATTACATCTAGATAGGTTCTTATAGATCATTCTTGTTTATGTTTTTGTAAAAAGGCACTTGCAATGAATTAGTCCTTGGTCTAACTATATTCTATCATGAGAGCTGTAATATCATTTCTACTCCAGAAGTCATATTTTCCAAGTAGTGGCCTCATTTTTGTTTTTTGCCTTTATATTAATATTTCCAGCAGTTATTGGTACAACTTGATTGTGTGTCCCATCAGTTCACATGTAGAAGTTAGTTACAGTCTCCAATTTCTCCTCTCTGGCATTAGTTACTGGTTCAGAAATATAAACAATGGTCTTACTAGCTTATTTCTTTTTGCACATATGGACATTTTCTTATTGATGTAAGCATTATAATTCAGGATAAATGATTAAAAGATTTTCTTACTACAGATGTGATGCTGTTCCTTTCAATTTGTCATTTTGGTCAAAGTAGATCATGTGATTGAACTCTTTAAAAATTCAAATAGCCAGTAACAATCTATTTCACCACACTAATTGAAGGAATACAAATATTTACATATAATGTTAGATTTGATGATTTATAGTTTTCCTAGATTCATACTCTGCATCTTTCACATCATAGGCCAATAACTTTTTTCTGTATTCTTGTTTATATCTGTTCCTGGGTTCATTTTGGGCACTCAGAAAACGGCATTTGATAGACAGTATTAGTTCTACTTCCTTAGCATTAGAGTTCGACTACACTTACAGATAGTAAGTTAACTAATTGATCACTTTAATTTTAAACATGTGAATTATTCAGATCACAAATTACAGGATAAGACAAAAACTGTGAGAACTAGCTGAAAAAGAACTTCCCCAGTAGAAGTTGTCTGTGGATTCATGGTGGCTAAGTCGTTATGCACTGAGTTGTCAAGCATTAGGTCAGTGGTACAAACCCACCAGTCACTCTGTAGCATTAAAAGATTTAAAGGTTTGAAGTAATGGGAAATCTTCTCTGTCCTATGGTGGCCCTATGAGTTAGATTGGATAGCAGTGGGTTTTTGTTTTTGGTTTGGGAGACTGCAAAATGATCAGAGACTACAAGATGGACACTACAAGGCTAGAACAGAACATGAGATTGCCAAATGAAAGAGAAAATTGAAAAGACACATATGTGGAAGGTGTCGTGGAAATTTAAAGTGTTGAAAATATAAGGCTTTGTAGAAAATTTCATAGATATTTTAAGATCTAAATTTTTATTATCTAAATTAGGCAGTAAACATGTTCTGGATACCTTTTAATTCATAATTAGTGAATCACTCATGAGATATTTTATAGGTGTCACCAAGTTTCTTGGTAAGAAAAGCTTTACCTTTTAAGAGTTTCTGTGCACAGGTGGATCAGCTATGCCATCTTCTTAAAAAAACTAAAACATGCTAACTTTAATAAAAGAGTTTTAACTCTGACAGACTCATGTTGGGTTTTAAAGCACCTAAATCTCTATTTATTGTACCAAAGTCTTTGCCAGTCAGTCAATTCCAACTCACAAATACCCTGTAGGACATAGTGGAACTTCTGAGGGGGTAAGAAGATACCTCTTTCTCTTCCAAAGCAGCTGGCGGGCTTGAAGAGCTAAATGCATCATTAGCATTCAAAAACATAACTCACTCTACCATGAAGTCTCCTTATTTATTGTATAGTAACTTTCCTTTCTAGCCTAATTTTAACTTAAAAATTTGGAACTGTCCCCTATTCACTTCCTAATAAAGGTGAAGTAATGCTTGGGGAAAATTCAAATTTCATGGTATTTTAATGGTTCAAATATAACTTTGAATAAAAGGCCATCATGTGAAGTATAATTAACATAAATATTATGTACACTACAAACTATGTTAAATGCTGTATTTTTTCAGACCATAAGATGCATGTGATCATAAAATGCACCCAATTTTTAGAGCAGGAAAACAAAACAAAACAAAATATTATGAACCAGATAGTACCAGTATACTAAAATATTTTTTTAAAAAATAAAGCAAAATGTGGCTATATTTAACAGCATAAACTCAACTGTGGTGTTAAGAACAATCATTTTTATTAACAAATGAGTGGAGGCGTGGTCAGTGCCAATCATGTGTCCTGATTGACATTGAGATTCCAGGAGGTGGGACTTCTTGGAACACACAGCAATCCACAGCATGCAAACAGCAGTGGACAGTAAGCAGGCCCACAGGATCATAAACAAATATTCTGGGGTACCACACCTGTGGACGATAAAACACACCCTCATTTCCCTACCACACTTCTTTTGGGTGGTGCAAAGTGTGTCTATATCAGCCTAGCTAACAGAATGTTAAATTTTCCTTTTTTTTTTTTGAATGAACAGAGTGAAGTCTGTGATCTGACATCTTTTATGTATGTCAAACACTAGAAATGAAAGAGAATAACTGATGTATTTTTGAGATTCAGCAGGTCCAGTATACCCAGAAAAAAGTCCAACATTTGAGACACCTAAATGTGTGTTGGTCACACATTGTCAAGAATTGCAGCAATTTCTTTCACTTTGAGTCATGTCACATCAGCAAGTAAGTCTGCTGAATATTGTATCCATGTCTCTAAGGGTTAGATCCTTTTATTGCACTTATTTTGTAGAAAGAAAAAAGTGAGTTACAAATAGATTACAGTCCTTGCTCAAGATCATAACGTAACTATTGTGCATCAAGGACAGGATTCAAAGTCGGGCTGCAAGTCTGTACTCTTACACAGTATGCTGTGTTGTCTCTCAATCTTTGATGCTGTGGACCACCATGGAGTCAAATAAAACTAGGAGCAACCCAGGCCTAGAAAAATCAAATGTTGACCAGCCCTTCTCTTCTGTACCACATTCAAAATTGTTGTGCTTTGAGTATCTCTGAGTATCTTTCAGCCTCAGGGCTTAGTTCTTAGAAATATAGCAAACAGTATTATTTTATGATCCAAACATGTATATTCACAAATGTTTTTGACTCTCTGTCATAGTCTGGAATCTTTCGAGATAGTTTTAGAATGAGCAACAGCACTATAAATGGATAATGCATCTTAACATATATAAATAAAGCAAGATGTACTAATATCCATATTTTTGTTATGAAATGAAAGTATATAATAGGCAGAAAAGAGTAACTTATTAGCTTTGAATACTGTGGATATTGGTAAATTTTGCTCAATTATAGGCTATTCAACAAAAGATCTGATTTTTTAAATGTTCATATGTTCTCTATTTCCAACTACTGAAATTATATGTGCAACTTATAAGAACTGAGTATCATTTCTGCAGTCTAGTTTTCTCATCTTACCCTCAAAGACAGCAGTAAGTGTTAAGTCTTCAAATACTACTCTTTCATATTAACATTGTTATTATTGCACATTAACATAAGGCAAGATTTAAAATTCCTAGTCATCAAAAGTTCAACTATTGAAATAAAGCAAGTGCATTGCTTTACATGGTAAAACTTGAATACATCCAAATATGTCCTACTGTTTTGCCCTACATTTTAAGTGATTTAAATTTTCATTTAAAAGTGTGTTTTTAAAGTTCATTTTATTATCTACTGAAAAAAGTGCTATTGATGTAGCACTAAGTTAACAGAATCACCATTTACTGAACCTTGACCAATAAAAACCAATAAAGAAGCATGTGGTTGCTTCTCACTCATTATGATCCCTTATGTGATTTCTGAGGTTTTCAATCTTCATAGGAGCAGATAGCCTTAGTATGCACCTTGTGATTAGCAATCTACTACTGATCTGACAGCATCAAATGGTCTAAAATATACCTACCATGTATATTTGAATGCTGTCTGTTAGCCGGTTCATATACTCTCCAGGGCAAGGATGGTGAATACAGTGCTGAAGAAAGGAAGTGCAGAGGGGTAGCAATGCAATGCATCACCGTGCCTTGCAAAGAGTCCTCCTTCCTTATAAATGAGTTGCACAGCCATGTTTGCAAACATACGTAGTAGAAAGAAAGAATGCAAAAATCATTATCTCTCAATAAACTCTTTAGTGAGCTTGATTGTTACTGCTCTCCATAGGCGTGCAAAAGAACACACACTATCGGACTACAAGCTTGTTGATGTACCCATATGGACAAAGGGGTCATAGATGACCTAATTTGGCAGAAGTTGGAAGGGACTGTTCAGTTATGTTCCAAGAATATGCAGAGCAGTAGGTATCTGGAAATAGAGTATTGTCAGCTGTTCTTCCCGTATTAATCATTGTGTGTATGACAGATGGTCCTCAGGTTGTTTTCCAAGAGAAGTGGAAGCAAGGATGTGGAGAGAAAAGTCCTCCTCTTCTATCCTCTTTTATTTGGGGGAGGCATCACTGCCCTCTGGTGGTCGTGAGTTTTATCCTAGAAAAGTCAATGATACTCCATATTTAGAGGGATAGATTAAAAATTTTATTGATCAATTTCTATTTTGAGCATAATTTTTCCCATTCTGGTATTGGCAGTGGTGACAATGTGTCAACAAACATTTGTCAATGTGCAGTTTCCACTTCAAATATTTTGAGACAGATGATGGATGAAAGGGTGGATGGATAGCTAGATGGATAGATAAAAAGTCAATTTTTTTACCTATTTTCTACAGTTGATTTTACACTATGATGATAGAGTTGCGTGGTTGCACTCAGCATTGTATGTATGACCCACAAGTTCACAAAATATTTACTATCAGGCCAATTATAGACTTCTGGGATTGAAGCAGTATGAATAAAATTGATCAGGGAACGGGAAGAGTAATAGGGTATGTTTTAATATGAGAGTCAGATGACCTATCTTTGAGAAGATGATATTAGAGTGAAACACTGAGTAGGTGAGAAATCAAGTTATAAAGCCTTTATGGAACCATCATACTAGACAGTCTATCAAGTTTGCAGACTCTGAAACAGAGCATGTGCAGCTTTGCAGAAACAGCAGAGAGGCCAATGTGACTATAGCAGAGAGAGACAAAGAGAGGTAGGAGATCAAGTAAGGGATGTGAGATGTGTCAAGCAGGCCTAAAGGACCTTGTACACAATCATAAACTCTATGTCTTTTATTCCAAGGGAATATATAAGTCAGATTGCATTTGCTAAAATCTCCCATATCTACTAAGATCTTCTTTGATTGGGAGTTAAGAGCGGAGTGATCGAGACAGATGCACACACGAGGAGATCTAGCAAGGGCCTTAGGTTACCAACCATGACGTGATTATGGCTTGGGCAATGATAGGAGTGGGGATGGTGAGACACTAGATTTGGAATATATTTTTTCATGGAAAAAATGACTAATGATAATAAACATGATCTCGAAATGAGTATTATGTTTTCAGCTTCAAACAAATAAATAAAATAAACACTGCCATTGAGCCTGTGCCAATTCTTGGTGACCCTATAAAACAGGCTTTTCTAGCTTATCGATTTCCAAGACTTTAACTGTTGACTGGAGTTGAAAGCCCCATCTTTCTCCTGCAGAGAAGCTCGTGGTTTCAAACTGCTGACCTTTCAGCTTGCAGCCCAATATGTAACCACTGCATCACCCGATACTGTTTTATTTTTTCAGCATAGAGCAGTGAATTATCTCATTTTGAAACCATACACATTATTATTTATTTCCTATTCTCAAGTATCTATATTAGTATTCTGTAAATTTCCCTCCATAAATACCTACTGGACTCACTAATCCAGTATTTACTAATTAGAATTTTTTTAATATCTTGCTAATCTCCTTTCGTGTTTTCTATAAGGAGCCTGTGATTTGAATCTCCCATTGAAAATACCCAGGTGATCTGAAAATGGAGAAAACTGTTGGCAAAAATCCTGTAGTTCTCTTTCTCTACTTGTCTTGAATCATTACTTTAAAAATGCAATTTAAAATAGAACTCTCCATCACTAACATGAATTAGCAAGGTTCCACTGTAATAATTTCCCATTAAAATCCACGAAGTTCAGGTTTTACATGATGAGTTCAGAGATGGCTAGGTAAATGCACTGCTCTGCAGGTAGTCTGTTTAATCATGGCTTTTTAAATGTACCTGCAAGAATAGCTGCAAACGGCACCCTGAGAAATAGAGTCCTGAATTTTAGCAAAGAGTGCTCAAAAGGAAGTGTCAGAATAAGATAGTCCACTGGGAATTTTGTGCCTAAGACGTCACACTAGTAACTCAGTAGGTTGCTGACCTGAACGATCAACTTGTCAAAAATATGTTTGTGGTGTTTCCGGGAGTGATCACTGTTGATCACTGTTTGAACAGATCATGGAGAAAAACAGTGTTGGGAAAATGGAAATCACAATGAAAGAAAGTGAAAGCCAAATTATAATGCTGGGTGTTAGAGAGTTGAAGGGTAAAACGAAGCCTGCCAAATCTGATACCCTTGAGAATATGCTCAGGGAATGAAACCCAGGCAAGGTTCTTTTGCTATTCAAGGAAGAAAAGAAGAAAGGCTTTCAATAGATGAAAAATCCCATCATTAGACTCCCTTGAAATTACAGGCATGTGTAGAATTTATATTTGAGGTAGAGGGAAATTTCATATTTTGTTGAAGCTGAGCTTGAGAGCATTAATTTACTATAGCCAAGAGATAGAGCACAGCAGATGTTAGTTTAGAGTATGATAATTTATAAAGTATATTCACATGCATTCTCATAAAACTAATATTTAAAAAGAAGGAAGTCTAGAGGTCCGATTTTTTTTCAGATCTGAAAATTGGAACTGAGATAAATAAAGTAATAGTCTTGGAATCTGGATTACATCCCAGTTATTACTTCTAACCCAGAGGATTTTTTCAATACAGGGGTACTCTTTGACACCCATAACTTCTACATTATATTCAATTATAATACATATTTATATGACACAGAAGTTGTAGGGGAAAAAAGATTAACTACTGCCTTTTGTCATCCACATCCCTATTTAAATGTTTTCCCTGTGTTATCATTTGCTCTTTATCATTTTTTAGATGAAGAAATCAAATCTGAATTATGTGCCCAAGTTTACAGGCCCTGGAATGCAAGATCAAGAAAATAAATAAAGTTCTCTGATTCCAAAGTTTCTGGTTCTTCTACTGAATTGTAAACTGAGACAAAATATAAATACTTTCGTTTAAACAATTCATGCTAACAAGAACCAAAAAGCAAGAGACTCTTGTGACACCCAAACTGAAGCACCCGGGAGTGAATTTCTAATACAAGAATGGGCATTTGAGCTCAGCCTTAGAAACCTGTGTTTAAAGTTTTCTAAGATATAACATCCTGGAAAACCATACCCTACTAACTTCCCAGCCATGGACTTGCTTCTGACTTATAGTAGACCTACAGAATAGAGTAGAACCACCCCATAAAGTCCTGATACGCGACCAGATAGCCACATCTTTCCTCTGTGAAGCAGCTGTCAGGCTTGAGCGTGCACAATGTGCAACCTACCCAGACATGAGGACTCCTTATCAGCATAAAGCCCAAGCAAACCCACCGCCAGAGAGCGGATGCTAGCTCACAGCCACTTAGATAGGGTAGACTCGACCTGGTTGGTGTCTGAGACTTCAGCACACCAAAGAACGAGAAAGGTTGAGGTTGATGGATAAACGAATAATGCTGACAACTGGCATGTAAGTATTTTTATTTTACTCTCTCTTTGAAATATGTATTTACATATTCTGCCTAAGCCAGGGTCTATGCTTTTGATGCCTGTCATTTCTGTCTCCATAATGTGAAGCGTATTACATAGTGAATTATTTTCAAACAAGGGGTAAGTCATTGTGTCTAGGATACTGTAGAGAGCATGCTTACTAACTCAATGGATAAAGTCATGAAGTAAAAGATGGTATAGCAATTATATGTGGGATCGCCTCTGAGTATTTCTTCATCGGAGGACTCCCATGAACACTGTGAACATGTCCCTGGCCTTACCGGAGACTAGGAGACCGAGTGGTGTTGTCTGTGACTTTTGGGGGCATAATCGCAAGGGCAGCTGAGAGGAAGTCATCAGCTGTTGCTGAGTCTCCTGAAGATTGGCAGTTAGAAATTAACCATTTTCTCCCCCCTACTCCTCCCCTACCACCCCCACCCCAACCTCCCTGGTATGGGAGCTGGAACCAAGGAGATTGCAGTGCACTTGGTTTTGTTTACCTCCCCGAGCTGAGTCTGCCATGTGTGGACCCTCATTGCAAAAGACATACCTCATTGTGTACATGGGAAGTAAAATATTGCTACAAATCATAAGAAAATAATTCAACTAAAATAATGAAATCTGAAGAAAATTTTCCTTCAAGAGCCTCTAAATTTTTCTAAAGGTGATGATTTCCATCTCTCCGATCCTTCCTAGAACAATTCTTTACCCTTTCATAACAGCAGTCTGAGTGTCTATGATTAACTAAAATATCTTACTTTCATTTGTTCATTGACTGAGGAAAAAGAGCAATAACAAAAATCTGAAGAGGCCAGGCCAGAGTTGTACCAAGTTTGGAATAAGCATTTCTGGTGATAGTCTACAAGGGTAACCCTTGTAAAATAGGAGATGCATTACTGTGATGGGAACAAAAGCTACTAATGTATATTTCCTGTCCTTTTTCTCATTGTTGCTGTTTTAAAAGACGTTTTCCTAATAAGTCCTACTGATTGTTCTTAAAACCAGACCTTAAAAAACAAAACTAAGGGCTGAGCCCCGGTGGCCTAGTGATTGAGTGTGGGACTGCAGCCCACTGGCTTGGTGGTTCAAATCCAGCAGCAGCTTTCCAGGAGCAAGACTGGGTAGCTCCCATGACCACCAGAGTGCAGTGATGCCCCACCCCCAAAAAACAAAACAAAACAAAAAAATGTTTTAGCTATTCAAATAAGACTCAGGCAACTGAAACAACTATTCCACTGATCTCAGAGTCATGTTTAAACACATTTTGTTTGGAATAAATCAGTGCATGTATGAACTGGAATATTAATAATACTTTTTGTCTTAAGCGTGAATTTGTTTCTTTTTAGTCACATGTCACCTGGTAGGGAGATGATCTTGGAAGGGGACTATCTTTTCTTTATAGCCAATGCTCCTTGGAAATAGAAGCTAATTATTTTGAATTTAGTATTTTGAGCATAGCAATTTCATAGATGCCTGTCTACTTTACTATGCCACCATAACTCTTATCGAGAAGGGCTTGTAGGGATGCAATATGGAGCAAATGTGGTGTGCAAAGACACAGAACTCTTAAAAATATCATTAGGTATGGATGAAGAGATTGTGTGATATGGCTGAGTGGAGTAGAATATAAATGCTTACTGGAATTGTGGTTCATAATTATGTCTTTAGGCATGAAATTTTTCCAACTGAAGTCACTCTGAATATATTTCTGTAAAGTCAGTTTTTTCTAGTAAAATTAATTTTCACTCTTGCCACTATAATCATATATTGAAAAAATGGTATTTTCAAGATGTCATAAATATTACCTGTGCTCTCTAAAGTACTTTAAGTACCTTAAAAGAAAAGTACAGTGCATTGCAAATTTAAGAGAGCGTTATTAATTTTTAGACTGTTAAGGATGCGTAATTTAAGGCTATGGTTGCTGTACTATGAAGATGATTAAGTATAATCAAAATGACAAACGTATTCTTTATGTATTCTAGGATGCAATATTAAACATCTTTTTAAAAATTCAGTATTTTCCAAATGCCAATATACCTATCTTAGAAAGATATTTTCTTTTCTTCAGGAGGTTAAACGGCTATGGCAGCTTTCTTCAGAGTTGGGTTGGTTATTTCCGCTGCATAAATCAACCACTTTTCTCCTAGGACTAACAGAGCCTCCACATTCATTTATTTTATTTTGAAGGCAAAACAAAATTATTATTAAGGGTCTTCCCAATAACCTCACAAGTAAAAACAAAACAAAACAAATAAGTTTCTTCAAAATTCACCAGGGAATGCTAGAGATTATACAAATGTTATTTGTCAGCAAATGCATATCGATTGTATAAAAGTTAGTTTGCCTTCTAATTGCCACATTTCTTTACAAGGAACTTGGCAGGTCAGGGATTTGAGTTTATTGAAAGAAAATGAAACGGGTTGCAGTTTGACCTGACAGACCGCATATTGGGAAATATACAGCTAAGTTACTTTTTTTCAAAAGGGACTGTGGGCAATGAAAGTGATTTATAGAACTTCTACATGCTTAAACATGATATACACTGGGGAGTCTTTAAAGATACAAAGTATGAAAGATCTTAAATTCAAGTATCAAAACATATAGGTCAACATAAGGGTGAACTCACCCATTGTATGGACAGAGGTGGGTGGGAATCCTTGGTCTTAAGGGACATTGGTTGTTAAGAATGACAACTCAGATACCTTGGGCTATAATTTTCTTTACTTCATGGCTAGTCAATTGATTAATAGTTTTGAGTTGAATCCATTTTATTCAGTACCAAACTAATCATCAGGTGTTATATTAGATGCTAGATATATAGAGAATAATTTTTTATTCAAGCACTCATTTGTTAAGTGTGAATTTATTTAGATACTGTTGGGTAATAGACACCTTCCTAGATTCTAGACCCATAAAAGTCACTGTGACATGAGCCTGACTTGCCTGAACTCACTCTTGAGTGAGCACAACACATTTAAAAATAGAGCTATACAAAGGAAACTAATACATCTTAAAGGACGGCATTACAGGAAAGTTCATAGAGGATGTAGGGTCTGAGATGACATTTTTTCTTCTTGAGATGAGTTTTGATGCATGAGTAGGAGTTTTCCAGATTGGCAGATAATCTGGCATGATTTCAAGGTGAAGCGATATAGTAGATTTAATGCCCACTTACAGCATTTTTCCAGAACACAAAATCAGCAACATCTCAGCAAGTGATTCAATTGCCCCATGTACAGAGGTCTAAATGCCACTGGCTTTTAATTAATCACAGAAATGTGAACAAGTAAAGCAGCAGTTGCTTTATAAATGCCTTTCCCATTAAATAAAAACATAAATAACTTCTGGAAACTTTTGTAAAAAAATGTTTTTAATAAAGAAGCTTTCTAGTTCCTTTATTGCTATTCCTCTAGATGCCATTTGGGATTTGGTTGTTTGTGGATAGCATTTAGAAACATATAGTTAGCAATCTAAGAAAATATAGATACTCTTACAGATAGGACTCTGTGTTAGTTCAGGTAAACTAGAGAAACAGATTCATAGACTTGCATAAGGATATAAGGGTACAGTTTATATACAAGAGGAATAGGACATTGAAAAAACATCCCAACCCAGTGCAGTTCAAAGTCATAAGTCCGATGTTAACCCATGAGCCTGATACCAGTCTATAATGTCTTCTTCCAACTCACAAAGTCACAGGTCAGTGGGTGCAGAGTCCTGACAGTGGCAGGGACGCTGGCTGACTCCTTGCTTCCGGGCCCAGGGTACATCAATCACATCCAGTGGTGGCAGAGGCAACTCAGCGCTGGCAAGGGTCTCTGTGTGGTTTCTCCAACTTCGGAGGTCTGGTTCCTTCAGGGTAAGGCCATGTGACTTCTCCTCTGGCTTGTCCAGCTCCTCGGACACTGCTATCTTGTCTTGTAATTCATTATCTCTGAGACTAACTCCCAATAACTGGGAAGATAGCTTCTCATCTCCACGAGGGAAATATCACAAGATTTCCCAGAAGTCTCAGGAGAAACCATGCCCACACAGAGGCCTCACTGGCTACTCAATGGCTATATTCAGATTAACAGGCTAGACTCCAACCCTATATCTCAATCATGAAATTAACATAAGCACATGACCACCACAGACTCACTTTTTTTTTCATGAAGAAGCTCCAAATCTTTGCTTCCTTTCAACCTCTTCAAATACCTTGAATCCTGGTGTGTTTCTTAGCCCATGGGATTTTCAGAGCAAAGTAACAATTTAGATGCATTATATTCCATTAAGCTTAACACAATTGCCTCTATGAAAATTTCAACAGCAACATATACATTTTAATGAATTTATAACCATAACCTGGAATTCATGTAATTATCATGTAATAAAGTCACAATACGTTTCTATGTGTCATCACTTCACATGGAATAACTTAAAACAGCACAGTTGTATCAGAGGATACATTAAAATGTAGATTCAAAAATGGTAGAAATAGGGCTGAGCCCCGGTGGCAGAAGTGGTTGAGTGTGGGACTGCGGCCCGTGGGCTTGGTGGTTCAAATTCAGCAGCGGCCCTCAGGAGCAGCACTGGGTCGTGCTCACGACCGCCAGAGGCAGTGATGCCCCCTCCAAAAAACAAAACAAAAAAAAGTAGAATTAATTTTAATTGCGTACAACATGAATATGATCTTTACAATGTATATTTGCATTTAAATGATTGATAAAATTATGTGTAGTCCCTATTATTTGACTCAACAAATGTTTACTGAGAGCATATCCTTACCAATTTCTGAAGTTACAAGGATAATCCTAACATCATCCTTGCCCTACGGAGTTCATAGTTTATCGTCAATGACTAAGAACTGCAAATATTTGTGAGGGTTGTCATGAGATCTTACCCTGATCCCTAAGTGTAGAAAATTTCCTTAAAATTGAATAGCTGAATTTATTGTGCCTAAGGTTGAAATAGCTGTCTTCTCTAGACAACTTTCTTATTTTGTGCCACTTGTATTGAGAATGCCATACATACATTAGTTACATTGATACTATTGTTTGTTTGTTTCCTTGTTTGCCTCTTCCCTGAAGAGGGGACATAGAGGCCATATCCAACCCCCTTCAGCAACACAGCAGGGAAAGAAAATCCACCTCCAAACTGCCTTTGGATGATTCCTATGAGGCGGAGGTGAGACCCGTCTCCACCTCTACCCTTCTTATGTTCAACTGTCTACCTCACAGCACTCTACTCTGCTGGGTTTGATAATGCATATAGGACTTAAAATGACCACACATAATTAATAGACAATACAATGCTCACAATTATGCAGCTATTTATAGAAATCAGAAGGCTACAAATTAGGCTCAGAAATTTAAGGTATTGTTCTTTTGTCCACGTTACCTCTTCGCAGCCATTCAAAAGGTATGTGTCTCCCTGATTCTTGGCCTCAGACATATGAAACCTTGTCCTCTGCCTACCTCAAGTAATGTTACAAAGTGCTTTTAGTAAATATTGCCAAATACCCAAGTGGCACCTCATTCTTCAAACTTCATGAAGACCATCAGCTTTAATTGTCCATGGATGGATCAGGCCAGGCCACCTGACATTCAGTCTCATGTTCTCATGTTCTCTGTCCCCGTCACTTCTCCACACAGAGCCCTTTCCTTTTTTTTTTTAAAGGTTCAATGAATTTCTTTTAGTTATTTTTGCTTTTGAGATGGCTCACTTCATACCTGCTGTAATGGCAAAACCAACTCTTACATAAGTTTAATAAACCTTACTTGCATGATACCTCCCAGTCATTTTGAGACTAAGCTTTCCCATGAAAATTCGTAAACCAGCCAGCATTTGCTTTTATGACCCCCACCAGTCTAGAAACCTCTTATTTCTATCACCCCTGTATTCTAGGGAGACCAGGGTGTTTTATGATGTGAAGAAACTGTGTTCCTCTTGGAACTTTGAGCGTCTGTCTCCGTAAGCAAAGTGGAGTCCATTGGAAGTCCTCAAATTTGAAGCAAACTAGTTCACAGTAACACACATCTTTTTTCTTTTTCTTTTCCTATTGGAGTTTGGTCATTCAGCCCTAGGCATCCAGGTGAGGTCAAATGGATATCAGCAGCTAACTCAGGCGTCCGGCTATGACTCCCACACTTCAGAGTCTGTGGTCATTGCCACTTCCTCACCTTTCCTAGCCCTCAGGGACTAAGTCATTGGTGCCCATGGGCACAGGAGTATGCACACCACTCCTTAACTCGACACCAACCAACATTTTATCTCTAGCCTGTGTAAACCAGGTTAATAGAGACAAATAGGCCTGCTTAATGCCTCTATGTCTCTATTCTTACAGTTTTTCCCATGTCTAACTCAACAAGTGGATCCAGTTGGCCACCACAGAGACCAGTCTGGGCTGTTAAGTAGTTCCTTTAACTTTTAAAATAGAGAAGCCATTTTTTGGTACATACTTTTCCTGCGTAAATATAGTCCCCACTCTCACCCCGCCCCTTCAAATGTAAGTCTCTTATGTTCTCTGCATTTGTAAGGGGTCACATTTCTTTTTAAGTGCAAGTGTTCATATACTGTGTTCTTATATTTTCTATGTAAGGCCCACACTTGAAAAGCCTACCAAATTAAATTAAAATAACCCTCTGTCACCATTTTTTAGTGCAATTCTTAAATTTTCCTATACCAAATTCAATCAACTATAGACCACAGGTAGACTTGCAAGTTGTCTGTAATCATAACACTCAATATGTAATTCTTTCACAAAATATGTCTATTTTTAACACTAGTAGGAAGTAGCAATATCTTTAGTACAGACAGATACATATAACAATCTAAACACATAATCTTATATCTTACAAGTTACAATTTCCTTCACTTTCCCCAGCATTATCTGTACCATATGAATATTGCCAGGGGCCCCTTGGAGGGGAACTCCAGCAGTGCTGCATGTCAGCCATCTTGTTTAGATGGCACAGCTTTTGTCTCAGATCAGGTCAAAGAAGTAGCTTTCTTGTTTTCTCAGTTGTTGTTTGAAATGTCTTATAGTCCCATTAGTCATTATAAGTAAAAGTCCACAAAGGCACTTTTGATGAATCGCAAATTTTATATACCATGTACAGTTTTTTTTTAAGTTTATATTTCCTTGTTTTAAGCTTTCCTTTTTCTAAAGCCATGGCAACACTTTCCTTTTCTGACACCAACTGATCCAATCGCATGGGGTCACATTGGCCTCTTTGGGCTCTACAAAGGAGGAAGAGCCCAGTGCCTCAGCTCAGATGTCAAAGCCAGCCCTCGGTCAGCCCAATGCTTCCAAACAGGACACACTCCTCCTCCGACAGCCTCGATATCCATTACAACTGCCATGCAGAACTCACACGCTCATGGTTAGGAGGGTTCCTGGGGGAAATTAGCTGGGACAATTTGGGATAAGAAGTCATCAGGATACTGAACTTTGGTTCACCATCCTCCCGGCATCTCTCCCTGGTCTTCAGCCTCCTGTGCTCTGTGCTGTTTTGACACATGTTCAAAAGCCACAGACAGCATTCCACTCTGCAAGCCAACTTTCTCCTCAAAGATACTCTGTTTACTCATCCTGTGGGCTGGGAAGTCTGGCATTCTCTCTTCTCAGGATCTCTATGGCATTGCTTCTCCATTTGGGGATCTCAGATGTGCCTTACTTGCTCTTCTTTTTGGATTCCCATAGGATACTCTGTTTTTCCTACTGAAATGGTCATGGTCTACTCAGTGAAATGGCAAAACGGAACAGTCTTCACATTAATACCATCCAATGCATTTTCATACTGCTACCATTTGAGGGATGATAAGAAACTTTGGGTAGAAGAGGAATATCAAGTGGGTTGGGATGAGTTGTCTAGAGAATATATATATATATATGATATAGATACAGATATAGGTATAGATATATAAGTATAGAGTGAGACAGAGATATTTTGATATTAATTACTTATGTCAAGAATTAATTTTATATCAAGAAGCCACCCCAGCCAAATATAACTCAAGTTTCTGAGTCTGATGCTAGCCAGGTCCTCTTCCTCTTCACACACTTTTAGCTGCAGACTAAGGATTCAGAGTGGTGCAGCAGGAAGAAGATTCCAGGCGGACGTGTGCCGAGTTGGATGGATCCACGATGGGTGGGAACAGGATGGGGCCTGGACAGCTAAGCGTTTGGCTACAGAGTGAGTAGCCTGCACCACTTGGTCCCAACAAGCAGACAGGGGGAAGGGGAGGAGTGAGACGAAATTCCAGTTTCTCTCATAAAAAGCCATGCCTTCAAGGAGGCCTCATCCAGCTGGGACCTGAATGGCAAGTTGGACTCCACTCCTACACATTCACATAGGTACAGGTTGACATAAAATCTAACTGCCACACCAAATAACTTTCCATTACTGAGTTCCTCAATCTGCTATTAATATTATATTATTTTCATTATATCCTTGTAAAATATTCCACATCCACTCTTTCTGATACTTCTGTATTAGGTTGGGTCATTTTTATCACTCCTTGACACTGCTGAATTCTGCTATACTTAAGATTTTGCACTTCTAATGATCAATGAATTTCAGAGAGCATATTACTGCAAAAAAGTGCAAGTCACCTTTTAATTTAATGTATACATATATAGTTCCATAGAAGTTGCTCAAGTCAATTAAAGTATGAGAATGAAGGGCCTAAGGAGATAGGTAGAAAAGGAAGTTAGGGAAATGGGCTTATATTCAGACAATAACCTCAGAAGAGTCTGGAACACAGAGACCACAAATTAGGGATAGAGAGGACCTGATTTTAGCTATTCAAATGTGTCATCAAATAATCCTGACTCATTTCCATATTAGATTATGGACTTCTTTTTAGCACATCGTAAATAAAAACATACATGTAAAGTTTCCTAATTTTCATGGCATGCAAATAAAACAAAATATATTTGCATATCAGAATTTTCAGATTTCTGCATGCTTGCTAGATTTGAAAGTCAAACTGTTTGTGACCTCTGGTATACAGAGTTAAACCTATCAGAGAGCTTCAAAAAGTTCATGGAGAAATTTCATCAATTCTGCTTTGTAACAGCGTGTGTGTGTGTGTGCGCGCGCGCGCACACACACACATAAGCATGAAACCTTGGCGCAGTAATGGATTTTGGCTTGAGCTTTGGTTTGTAAGATCACTGGTTCAAATCTTCCAGCTGTTCTGATGTAGAAAAATGTGGTTGTAAAGATTTAAAACCCAGAAGTCTTTGAAAGCCAGAGTCAGTTCTACTCCGAACTATAGGGTTTCCAGGACCCTATCAGCTCCCTCCCAGCCCACTCCCCACAGACACACACACACACACACACACACAAATCTCATAAATATATGTCCCCGCTACTTCAAGGGAGAAAGACGAGACCTTCTACTCACGTAAAAGCGTATAGTCTCAGAAATCTACACGTGCAGCTCCACTCTGTCTTACAAGGTCACTGTGAGCTGGAATCCAATTAATTGGCAGTGCTGGTTAAAGTATATATAGGCTAGAGAATGGAAGAAATGAATTCAAAGAACCTCTTTAAATGTCCAGTTTATATGCCTCTTGTCATAAAAATTATTTTCTTGCTCAAAATTTCATAAGCTTATGTTCTTGCTCCTTGTCAAAAGTATGCCATTCTTCTGGGTATGTCCCTCACCAAACCACACTCACTGCCCCTGAGCGCATTCTGCGTTCTGGGAACTCTGTGGAACTGAGGAGACTGACCTTGGGAGCTTCTGAGAAGGCAACCTTCACAGAGGTAGACCCTTCTTCTTACCCACTGTGCCCGCAGGGCCCCCAGGCTCCTTTGCATTCAGTACCCATGCATTTCTTACTTATTTTGCTAAATGTAAGGACAGTGTCACAGATCACGTACAGCAAGTCTCTCCAAATACAAATACTTGGAGCTTGATAAATATTGTTTAATTAAATTAGAAAATACAAAAGCGTTTCCTTCCCACCTTTCATTATCTGATTTAAGAAATGTGCTAAATATAATAATAATAACAATAAGAGTTTAAAACCTACGTGCTTTCTAAAAGATAATTCATGTACTCTCCCAGTACACTTCTTCCTGGCAGAGCTTAATATTCTCGATTCCATATATTATCCATCACATTTATTTATTAAATTAATTAGAAATTAGACCTCGGGTATATTTGTAAAATATCAAGAGGGAAAGCTCATTTGGTCAGGAAATAAACCAGGGCTTATGTGTGTGGGTGGTAGTGTCAACATGCAAATTAATTCCCCTGGTAACACAGAGCACAAAAACATTTTGTTCAAACCGGAGTATCCAGCCGTGCTGTGAAGTTTCCTGCCAAACTGTTTCCCTGCTGTCATGTAGATAGCCTAGCTCTCTGTGAGGAAAACTCCCTTTCCTCTTTAAAGGACCCAACTCAGCACTTTTCAGGGCCCTGAAGAAACAAATGCTCACATTGGAGGCAATAGAAATAGTAAGGATAAACACAGGTCGCCTGATTCCCCAGAATGGGTGAGCTTAATTTTTCCAGAACTAAAGTCGATTTTAAAGTATAACTTTTGTACACAGGGAAATTTCAGCTGTTAAGTATTTCAGTATTGACCTTCTTTTCGAATGCTCTCTTGCTGATGAAACGTCCTCAGACCAGAGCTGGAGCGTTGGCAGACAACTCCAAGGAGCGCTAGTGTGCAGCTTCATCCCGAGGCCAGCAGTTCAAACCCACCAGCCATTCAACCCTCCAGGGGAGAGAGGTGGGTCCCTCTGCTCCAGGACGGTTTGCAGCACAGAGTTTCTGTGAGACAATTCTTCTCCCACAGATTTTTCTGCTAGGAATTGGAATATAGTCTATGAAACTGGGCTTGGAGACTTTGGGTATGGGACTCAAGGTGCAATCTGGCTAAAATATCAGAGTATCAGAATTCATCGTGTAGAAACAAATGTAGCTGTATGAAAAGAAAAGGGAAAAAGCATTAGCATTAAAATGTAGAAGTATAGGAATTAGAAATGAAGCACAAATACCCCTAGATTCACTCGGCAGAAATTCTCATTCTGACAATAAAGAGTCTTCCTATTAGCCTCTGATGGAGTTTCTTTGGCGGTACAGTAAAAAAAGAAACATTTAGGAGGCAATAATCTAAGCCACCCACTTGTGGCAGTCACCTAATCTGGTGTTAATTTGAGGAGTAAGAGTGTAGGGGTGGAATCGAGCCTGTCAATCTGGAGATAGCCACTGAGACCTCTGTATGGGCATGACAATCTCCTGTGAGATTTCTGGGAATTCTGGCATTTCCTTCTTGGAATCAGGAGACACTCTTTCACTCCCTTGAGACACTCAAATGACAAGGCTGGTTCCCAGCAAGACATGCCTGAGGAGAAGCCACATGGACCTACCCTGTTCAACCAACAACCTATCCCTAGGGAAGCCACGTGGAGCCTCTTGCCAGTGCTGAGATGTTTACAACGCAACTGGATTTTGAGACTTTCTGCCCACTGGCTTGTGGTCATGCTGCATTTGACATTCTTGCATGTGTTTCCTGAGTCTGAAGAGGACTTATAGATTGATATTGGATATATGGGCTGATTATCAGACTTATGACCTTTGACTGGACTGGGTGCTGATGCTTTTCTCAATGTTCCATGGTTCTTGTGTATTAACCTGTCCCTTAGATACATATGCGTGTCTATGAATTTTGTTTCTCTAGTCTATCCTGATTGACACACCATAGCAGGACGCTGGAAGAGATGTAATGAGCCTCGATTCTCCGCAAAGGGAAGCTGCTCTTGAACTATGTGGTAATGGTACAGAACCTAAGCCAGTTTGGGTCACATGATTTCTATGAAGAATAAAGGTGTTCTGTTTGTCAACTGTAGTGAAGTCATGAGGGGACCATTTCATTTTTCTATGTGGAGGATGTATTTGAGGAGAAAATGTTGTTTGAGATGTTTACCTCAGGCAGCGAGAGAAAAAGTGGACAACTAGTATATGCTTTGTCTAGTACAACTAGTAAATGGACCCTAGTAAATGCTGGGTTCTTCTGATAGGTAGGGTCCAGTGACACTAGAAAAGGACAAGAACCAGAAAGAAGATGAATGGTTTCACCTGGTTAATTTCATGCTTTGATTTTTTTTCAATCCCCAGAAAGCATATCAGACAGCAATTCAATGATCTATTAAGTTCCCTGACCTGTGTGTGTTGTGTATTTGAAGCTCTGAAGAAACACAGAGATCATTATGTTATAATAGTTAAGACTGCCTGTATCGAATAGGTAATTAATTAATGCTGCTTGGTATTTGGTATTAGAAATCATTCTGATTAAATTAGTTTACGATGAAACAATTTTAATTGAGAGGAAAATTCTCCATTTACTTAAAATTCTAAAAACAATCCGAGTTCTTTGCTGAGCAGCCTAAAACAAACAAACAAAAGCCCTAATGGTGCCACCTTTTTGTTTTCTATTTTTTTTCCAAAACTTTTATTTGGAGTTAATGCCTATATCACATCATTGCATAGTTAAATCACAACAAGCAGTGTTGTACAATTGCTCCTACAATCAGGTCTGAAACATCCCTATCCTCGCTGAACTCCTTGACATCAGCTCCTTTTTGTACCGCTTCCCCCCTCCCCCTCCAGCAGCACTGGAAGCCTCAGAAACACATATTCTATTTGATATTCCTGCACGTTCGTGAATCTGAGGTTTTGTTGAAGGCGTTGGCTGCAAAACAATGAGCCAGGAGTGTAAGTCAGAGGCTGCTCCTCCACGTGAGCTGTGGCAGTGAGCGTCCAGCAAGGTCCCCTTGGCGTCAAGCGACTCCAGTTCATGGTCACCCTCTAGGACAGAGAAGAACACATGATGTTGTGATGTGCTCTGGAATTGCTTCCAAGTCAGAGTGACTGTACCCATGCCACCTGCTGGGCTCAGCACCATCCCCACAATGCTTGCTGAGTTCGAGCCCCTGTAACAGCCGCTCTGCCAAACTGTCTCATAGAGAAGAGCCTTTTCTTGCTAGCTCAAAAAAAAAATGTATGTTGTTTTTCTCAAGGGTAGGCCCTTTCTGGTCACATGTCCAAAGTCAGTGGGACAACCTCACCATTCTAATTCTAATGAATATTCTGGCTGTAATTCTTTGAAAATAAGCTTGTTCTTTTTTTTTCTGGCATTTCCTGGTGCACACCAAATATTCTTTGTTATAGCTATAATGCAAATGTATGAAATCTTCTTTGGTCTTCCATGTTCATAATCTAGCTTTCAAATGAATATTAGGTACCTGAAAAGACCAGTATTTAGACGACATACACCTTAGTCCTCAAGGTAACATTTTTTGCTGTCTGACACTCCACAGAGGTGTTTGGCAGTAAATTTGTCCAATGCACAGTGTCATCTCAGGTCCTCTCTAGTGCCCCCATGTGAATCGTTATGTTTCCAAGTAAAACAGAATCATGGAAGACTTGAATCATTTCTCTATGTATCAGGATGTAACTTACTGATTGAGTTGTAGAGGTTTTGTTTGTTGGCTTATTATTCAGTGCAATACCACTGAAGGCCATAGTGCTCTGTTTTGTTCTTCATCACTAGCACATAATGCCTTCTTTACTTTCAACTAGTAAATATGTATCATCTGTCTATAGTAGGATAATAATTATTCCTCCTCCAATTCTGCTAGCATTACACAAGTTTGCAAACGCTAAGACGCAGTTTGACTTTATCCTGAGTCACTGCAACTCAGAATGGCCTCTGTGGGTGGTTGTTGTTGTTCTTTTTGCTCAACACCAAATAGAATAAAAGGTTAGGCCTGAGTATCGGACTGCAGGGTCAGGGTCAGGCTTTACTGTCTTGTTCCCAATCTACTCTCTTTCTGGACTCCTGTGTGGTGCTCTGCCCATTGCATCTGTTGAAGTTTTAAGTCCACTCAGATATTTCTCGAATAAAAGGCATGAAGAATCTCTTTTGAAACATCAGCTATTGAAAACATTATGGGGCATAAGTCTACTCTGAAGCCATAGGGCCACCGAAGAGTCCTACTGGACAAAACAGCAAAGCATCAAGTTAACCTCTTCAATTTAGCTGTTTTGTGTGTTACTTTAAAAAATGGAATTTTTTAAAAAGGGGAACAAAAACCCATTAGTGACCTTGTGAGAATTGAGTTGATGTTAAGTGTTTAGAATAGCACATGATGCCCAATAAGTGCATTACTATTATTATTATCATCATTCATTACTTACTTTTTATATTTGGCCTGGAAAATCTACTTCCAGAAATCATTCAGTAAAATCCCTATGGACCCTTACCAGCTCATCTACAATATATTGTGCAGACGCATTGGCCTCGAGAGTGCTATATTTTGTTGGCTAAAGGGCCACTACGATTTGGAGTTCACGCAATGCTCAAAACATGAACAGATATGAAAGAACAGAGGTATGGTTTTCCTCGGGCTAGAGAACACCGTAGGATCTTTTACACAGAGCTGTTTTTAAAATGTAGTCCTACCCTCTAGTCTGATATAATAAATTAAAAAGTAAATTGTCTTAGTTATTTACCAAACTTATTACTATTTGCCCTACTTATTGCTGTGCCACATCCATTTATATATCATGATATATATTTGGCATGTATATCTGCAAATTATACATAATGTCTATCAAAAATTAAGAAAAAAATAAGCTACCTACTGTGGTCATTCACTTATCAAAAATGAAACTAAAATATTTCTATCAAAGCATACTCTGTAATAAAATACTGTATCATAATTTAGAAATAATTTCTGGAGAAAATTTAGTGCTTTCACTAGTTTTTGTTTCTTTCTTTTTTTAAAAAAATAGTATTATACATTCTAAACATTGATAGAAACTTTTCTGGACTTAATTTCAAATGGAGTGATTTTTAAGTAAATGCTTTTAATAAACATTTCCCATAACTTTAGAGTAATGAATTTATCATGGCACATGTGAACTCTAGTGCAAAACAGATGTCTCTTCCAAGAGGCCTGGTCAAGGTTGTCTTGAGGACATCCCAACTGGCAAGACATTCTCTGTCCATGGCTTGAGCCAGGTCTACTTGCTAGGTGTCAGTGACCTAAAATTTCTTCTTCTCATCTCTTTAACATCCAGCAGTTTCCTTATATTAGGCCCTCTGTGAGCTGTTGGAAAGAACTGGTAAGGAACTTCATATTTTTCATTAGGTCTGGAGGTATGCTGTTCTCGCTAATCTTGACAGCACCAGAGCATGAGCTTTCAGATTGGCTCAGAGATATGCATAACAGTAAATCCTTGTGTTAACACTGATTAAAGGATCATACTCGCCAAAACATACTTTTGCTCTTTTCAGCAGCTTTTTTTAACCTGCATGACCACCAATAAATATGTGAAAGCAGGTTATACATATATATTCATGAATCTAATTTATTTCTCAACCATAAGTAAAATTCATCTTGAATCAGTACGAATCTTTAGTGAGGGAACACTAAACTGTTGCTAAGATCAGAAGTCCCTGATTTGCACATCGTGTTCTGGTTCAAGTCCACATGTTCATGAGGAAAGCCCTACTTCATAAACTTCTTCAATTCTACTCCTTTCCCCATTGAGGCATTGTGTCTTTGTTAAAGGATGGTTACGTCTATAGTTCTCATTAGTTTGATTAATGGTATACCTCTAATAGAGGCCACCACCTGACATTTGGGGGAAAAATACATGGCAGGTAATTTTTAAAAATACGGAACCTGTCCCCTTAACCTAGTTTCATTCCCTCTGGTAAGGGTGGCAATTGGATGTGACACTCATCAGGGGAAGCAGTTTGACATCCACCCTCCCTAGTTCAATTAAAAGAATGATAGCCTGGCTTTCTGGAGAAATGGAGTCAGATGCAGGGAGGGAGCTGTGAGCTGTTTAATATCCACGCCACTTTAAGTGTCTGCTCTCACTTCCACAAACTTTAAACTTAGCATTTCCTGTCTACTAGATGCATGAAAGTTCAACTAGAATTTTGAATTAATGGAGTGTTTCTGCTCCTAATAGATAATGTATCTCATGTGCTTTGCTTGTCTTTTCAATTAGAAAAACAATGAGGTGTAAAAATAGGCCACTTTTAAGTTTTAAAATACCGAACGCAAATTTATATGCATAAACCTTTGCTTTGGAGTTGTGTTTGGTTCTTACTAATGAGATGACCCTCTTCTTCTCTTTAGAAATATTACAAATATTAACCATTTTGAGCTCTGATGGTTATCAGATGTCTCTTTTCATATCAGGTTGTGACTTTAGTTTCAGAATCTATTTTGTTCTGCATTAAAGTCCCACTAACACTAGGAACAGATAGAGAATACAAAACTGGCCTTTGCAAAACCCTGGCCGAGTAGGCTTGCCTCACTCCTTACGTAACCACGTAAATCACTCTGATTGCACGTCAGTGTATCCGAGTCAATATGCAAGATGTCTGTTCTTTTATTGCCTAATAGGAACTGGGCATATTTCAAATTCCCTCACACACATCACATGTCCTGTTGTTGTTTGTTGGTTTGTTTTTTCATTTAATGGTGTATTTCCCTATCTAAGTGCATTTTCTCTCTGGAGATTAAAGAGCCTGTATTTCTATGCCCCCGTGCGAGCCATTTTCTACCCTCATGCCACAAGAAGGGTGTTGCTTCAGCCTGAAAACTGATGACATAAGCTTCCTTGGGCATGGATGTCCTCTTTAATCAAAGTGAGTTCCCTAATGGACACTATAATGACATTCATTTACCTTTTGGATGTACCTGATGTGACACTTGAGAAAATTCCATAATCGTTTCCCCTTCAAAATACAAAATCACTTTACAAAATCAAAAATGCACAAATACTGTCCAAAGTAGAAGCTCCATTAAAATGTTGCAGTATTACCCGAGTTTAGAAAAATGCTTTAGCATTCTGTCTCATAATGGTATTATTTCATGATTGATTGTCAAGGAGATTTTGTATTTGAAATAGCAGACATATTGATTACAAAAGAGTATTATACAAAGTTTATGACAAGTTCTTGCCATAAGGCAATTTAATGATATTATTAGGTACATCTCAGAAATAAAAATTCATATTTGACTGTCCCGGAAATGGAGGAGATTATTGCATTAGAACTAATACTGGGAGCTAGACTAAAGGTGCCACTTAATTCTATATGAAATTGCTAGTAACTCTGTAACTAAAATGCATGTTCAGTGCTTCATACACAAAAAATGGCAAAAATTGTACTTGTTAGTATAAACTGTAACACTTCTCCATTATTATAGCATTAATTAACTGTTAGTTAAGTATTTTCAATATTTTAGGAGGAGCATCTTAGCAATGTTTTACATGATTAAGATTACAGACTCTAAAGGGACATGAAAGAAGCTTCAGAAGAGCCACAATCTATCATTAGCTTCTGAAACAGAGACATTGAAAGACAGCTGCTGTCTATGATGAGTTTGTACCATTTCCAAGCGTGATATATTTAAAAATTAAGCCCAATGGATAGTGTGTTTTTGCTTTAAAGCATCTCCAGGGAGGACCCTCTCATAACCTTCCAATTTACTCTGCTTCAATGTCTAGCAAGCTAGACTGCCACCTCCCAAAGTGCGACAGAGACTGATCATCAGGCAACAAAATAAGGGGAAAATGGTTGAAATATTGTCATCAGTGGAAACTTCCTATGTGATTTCTGAACCAGCAAACTGCTGACTAAACTGACTAAACTGTTAAGGAGAGTATGAGCTCATCTACAAAAGCTGCTGCTATTAAATTCTGAGCCTTCTTAATTAAAGATGAGCAATAAGAGCATTTACCTTGAAGAGATTTTGTGAGAATTTGAAGGTGTTTTAATTTCTTCTCATATGAACATAGTAACTGATATCTATTGCCAATGTTTACTGTCAGCTCCCCATATTTCCGCTCCTCCTCATGTCCCCTCATAAATCCTCAATAATTTACAAATTATCATTATTTTGTTATATAATACACTGATGTGTCCCTTCACACATTTCCCTGTTGTCCATACCTCAGGGAGGAGGTTATAAGTAGATCCCTGCAATTGTTTCCCCTTTCTACACCACCTTCCCTCCACTCTCCTGGTGTCACCAGATATCACCTCCCAGTATCACAGGGATCAATTATCAGGCTTTAAAGAAAAAAAAGTCATAACATTGCATGCCCACCTTCCTGAAATGATTGCAGACAAAAATGTGTGTATAAGCAAATGTAGTGAAGAAAGGTGGTGGTGCCAGGCTATCCAAAGATATAGTATCTGGGGTCTTAAAGACTTTAAAGTAAAAAGCAGCACCTGAGTGACCATGTGGTATCAAAGGGATCATGTATTAGGTATCAAAGAACTAAAAATTGTGTCATTCTAAATGAGGGGGAGTACAGGTTGGGGACTCAGCCTATCAATAAGAGAAGCAACATCTCTTTAGAGAGGGGTCAACCTCATTGGCTACTCAATGACTAGCTCCAGATTAACAGCTAGACTCCACCCCTACATCTCAATCATGAAATTAACATAAGCACATGATTGCCACAATTTCCATTTATTTTTTATAAATAATTTTATTTGGAGCCTCTTACAGCTCTCAAAGCAGTCCATACATTAGCTGTATCAAGCACATGTGTACATATATTACTATCATCATTTTCAAAGCATGTTCTTTCTACTAGTGGAAAGATGAGCAAGTCTAGGTAGTGTAGCAACAATGAAATATGCAACTTTTCTCTAGTTCTTGAATGCCTTCTCTCACCCACTATCATGATTCCAATTCTACCTTACAAATGCAGCTACACCAGGGGATGTATTGGAGCCAGAAACACAGATAATTTGGGAATGGTGATCCATTCAGGGATACCCCCATTTTAATAATCAAAATTGATTAGTGTTTGGAATACAGATTTTTCCCACAAAGACTAAAACTCTCAAGATTAAGACAACTAAATCGGAATAAGAATGGAGATCACAATGTAGGCATTTTATAAATACAGGACATGCATGATACATTAAAAATGTTATAAGATGCTAAGTAAGCCTTATTTATAATTAGGGGAAACAAATTAAAGCCATAATGATGTATTATTTCATGCTTACCAGAATTGCAAAAATTTTAGATTTAATACCAAGTGCAAGTGAGATTATGGAGCAATCTGCACTTTCTTGCAGTGCTGGTTAGCATGTGACTTGACATGGCCCATGCACTCTATCCAATAAAGGTCAAGATATGCTTTACACAAGTGTGTCACTTCCTTACCTTGAAAGAAGATTAAAAGGAAGGATTAAACAGCCACAATATGTCATGTATGTTAAAGAGGATTTCATGCATTATTCTCATATTGATTCTAGGCGATACATTTGTCATTTCTATCCTGTAGGAGTGTCATCTGAGGGGCTTGAGACATTACCTAATTTTACAGGTGATGTGACTTTAGGAGCACTTATGGACGTACTATCATGGCATAAAGTATCACATGGCAGTGTATTATCTCTAGTGGCAGAGAGACATTCAAAGATATCTGCAAAAGTCAATACATGAGAGGATTATCAACAAGCACATCTATCTGTTCACCTGCCTCCTCTTTTAAATGTGAAGTTTGATACTTTGAAAACAAATAAATTTGTAAACCAAGTCTACTGTATTTCAATAGGAGTCCTCACAGTGCAATTGTTAAGTGCCTGGATGCTAAACCAATGTCAACTGAACCTAGTTATTAGTTCCACAGAAGAAAATTCCTTCCCATAAGATTATAGCTAAATCTGACTACTCTAAGGGGAAGTTCTATTCTGTACTTGGGAATTGCTACATGTGGGAAGATAGGGGAAGAGGAACCTCGTGGAACCCAAGAATGCCTCCACTACTCTTTCAAAGCTAGTGAACGGGCAAAAAATAACCTCTCTCCTCTTCTCAAAATTGAAGATAGCATTCTTCTACAAAGGAAATTGATTTCTCTGTCAGTTCAGGTAAACTAGAGAAACAAATTTCATACACACACATATGGATATAAGTAAAAGGTTTATATGTAAAAGAAATAGGAAATTTAGAAAGCATCCTAATCCAGTCCAGTATAAGATCATAAGTCCAATATTAAACCATATGCCTGGTATCAGTCTACAAAGTTTCCTTCCAACTCACGGAGTCACAGGTCAGTAGGTGCAGAGTCCTGGCTCCTTGCTTCCAGGGCTCAGGGTCGATCAACAGCATCCTGTGGTGGCAGAAGCAACTCATTGCTGGCAGAGGTCTTCCATGTGGCCACCCCAGCTTCAGAGATCTGGCTCCATCAAGGCAAAGATATGTGGTTTCTCCGCCATCTCCTCCAGCTTCTCGGATGCTGCCATCTTATCTTGTCTGTGATTCATCGTCTCTCTCGCTAATTTCCAACAACTGGGGATGATAGCTTCTCATCTTCATGAGAGAAATATCGTAAGATTTCCCAGACATATCAGGAGAAAGCCATGCCCACACAGAGTCCTCATTGGCTCCTCAATGAGTATCTCCAGATTAACAAGCTAGACTCCACCCCTACATCTCAATCATGAAATTAACATAAGCACATGATTGCCACAATTCCCATTTTTTTTTATAAATAATTTTATTTGGAGCCTCTTACAGATCTCAAAGCAGTCCATACATTAGCTGTATCAAGCACATGTGTAAATATATTACTATCATCATTTTCAGAGCACGTTCTTTCTACTAGATCCCTAGATATTAAGTCCTCCCGTATTCCTTCCCTCCTCTACCCTACCACCCTCATGAAACCTTGATGAATCATAAGTTATTATTATTCTCATAGTTTTCACACTTTGCTGTCATCCGTCACCCACATTACTGTTGCTAGTCTCTTTGAGGAGGTGGGGTTCTATGTTGATCATTTTGATGCTCTCCCTTTCCACCCCTTTCTCCCCCTTTCCCCCTACCCTCATGATATTGCTACTCCCATTATTGTTCCCGAGAGCTTTATCTGTTCTTGATTCCATGGCCAAAAACTCCTCTGTACCAATGTACATGCTCTGGTTGAGCCAGATTTGTAAGGAAAAATTGGGGTCAGAACTGTTTGTTTTGATAAATATTTAAAATTATACTTTAAATTGATATCCATTCAAAAATTGAAGAGGTATTGCTAATATTATAATCTTCTGTTTGTTTCCTTCTTATCCTCCCTTGAAGAGATACCCGATGGTCATAAACATTTTCCAGTAGCACAAATCTATATATAGAAATTCAAATTTCTCTCTGTGGTCGTCTTTTTGTGTTATTTTAAAATTTATTACTGTGTGTAAAACTTCATGAATATAGGATTTTGAATAGACAATTTATTTATTTATTTATTGTGGGCATCACTGCCTCTGGTGGTCGTGGGCACTACCCAGTGCCGCTCCTGAGAGCCGCTGCTGGATTTGAAGCGCCAAGCCCACGAGCTGCAGTCCCGCACTCAACCACTTACGCCACCGGGGCTCAGCCATAGACTTTATTTTTAAAGTAGTCTTACAGAAAAATTTAGCAAAATAATAATAGTGAATAGAATTTCTAGATATTTCCTCTCCTCTGCTCACAGTTTTCCACCATTTTATGCATTTAAAGTTATACTCACCTAAAATTTATGTATCACAACTGATTAATTAGCCATAAGAAAAGGCAATATTATGCATTAGAATTCACATGCTGTGGGGTCTGACAAATGCATAAAGGCCTGTATCCACCATTGCAATGTTTTCAAGGTCTTCACCCTTGGAGATGAAAGGATTGTTGTTTTTGGGTGCATCACAGGGGTTCTGACCCGCAGTGATCCTGTGCACCGCAGAACCCTCTGCACGGTTCAGCCCTGTGGCCTCCTCCCACGTGTGCTTCCGATTGAGCCCATCGTTGGAGCCACTGTGTCAATCCATCTTGTGGAGGGACGTCTTTCGCTGCCACTCCACTCTACCCAGAACGAGATCCTTTTCCAGGGACTACTCTCTCCTGACAACTTGGTGAAGGCATGCCAAGTGAAACTTTGCCGTTCTTGCCTCTTGGGGCACTCTGGCCATACTTCATCCAAGACAGATAGTTTTGTGCTTCTAGCAGTACAGGATACTTGTAAAACGCTTTCTTCTCCAGCACCCCAATTCAAATGCGTTAATTATTCTTCCATCTCCCTTATTCAATGCCCAATATTCCCATGCATATGTGGCAAAGGAAAATATCAATGCTTGGGTCAGAACACCATAGTCCTCAAAGTAACATCCTTGTTTTTGAATACTCTAAAGGGGTTTTGTGCAACAGATTTACTTAATACCACGTCTTTTAATCACTTGACTACTGCTTTTGTGAGCATTGATTGTGGATCTATGCAAGACAAAATCTTTAAGAACTTTAACATCTTCAATTTATCAGGATGCTGCTTATTGGTCCAGTAGTGAGGGTTTTTTTTTTCTTTATCTGGGTTATAATCTGTATTGGAGACTGCAAATACTACTCATCCTCCTCAATCTCAGTAAACAAGTTTGTATCATCAGTATTTCATGGTTATTGATAAGCCTCCCTCAATTTCTGATGTGCATTATTGTTTACATAATCCAAATTCTCTGATTAATTGCTCATCAAGCAGATTGCATAAGTATTATGAGAAGTATTATGAGAACACTGACACACACCTTTCCTGATTTTTGAACCATGCAGTATTTCCTCATTCTGTTCACACAACTCCCTCGTGATCCATGAAAATATTCCACATAAGCACAAGGGTGTGTTCTAGAATCCCAAATTATCTCAAGGGTCTCCATATTTGTACTTTATCTGCATAATTAAATGTATGCCCTAATTAATAAAATAGAAGAAAACATTTTTTCCTGGCATTATTTGCTTTCAGCCAAGATAGTCCTGACATCAGCAATGCTAGCCTTTGCTCCAAGTTCACTGTTGACTCTGTCCGGAAATTCTGGCAGTTCCCTTTGGATATACTGCCGCAACGATTGTTGGATGACCTTCAGCAAAGTTCTGCTTACATGTGAAATCAGTGATAATGCCCTAGAGTTTGGGGATTCTGTTGAATGACCCGTCTTTGGAATGGGTATAACTATGGGTCTTTTCCAGTCACTTGGCCAAGTAGCTGCCTTCCAAATATCCTGGCATAGAAGAGCAAGGGCTTCCAGCTTTCTGAAACTTTTCAACTGGAATTTAATCAATCACTTGAGCCTTATTTTTGGCTCATGTGTTCATTGTCGCTTGAAATTCTTCTTTCAGCACTATTGGTTCTTGGACATATATTGCCTCCTGAACTGGTAGAATATTCACCAGTTCTTTTTCATAGTGACTCTGTTTATTCTAGCCATCTTCTATGGATGCTTACTGCACCATTCAATATTTTGTCCATAGAATATTTCAACATTGCAACTGGAGGCTTGGTTTTTTCTTTTGAGTTCAGTTTAAAATATGCTGGACGTGTTCTTCCAGATTGAATTACTGTCCTAGGAGGCTCCTTTACCACTTATATCCATCATATTTCTTTTGGCTAACCCTCAGATCCCTGTGTCAACCTTTGAACACTTTACTGCCTCTGTAGGTTAAGATTCAATCATTTGGTCTCTATGAGTTCAAATAGGCTCGATGACTATGACCTTGTTTTTAGAGGCATAATTTCTTCCATAATGTTACATGGTTAGAATTAAAGGGTATGTAAAATTGTCAAACTTGTTTCATCTACTTATCAATAACATTTAAAGATTCCCCATGCCCATTTTGACTTCATTTTACTGTTACATACTAATACTCCATTGCAAACAAGTGTTATCATTTACCTATTCATCTCTTAAAAGCCATTTTAGTTGCTTCAAAATTTTGTCATTTTTGAATAAAGAAGTTGCCAACCTTCATGTATAGGTTTTTATATGTATGTAAATGTTCAATGTATTTGGTAACTACCCAAAAGGCTTATTGCTAGGTAGAATAGCAAGATATTGTATAGCTGTGTAAAAAATTAATAAATTTTTAATAGCAGATATACCATTTTGTATTGTTCATAAAAATTGAATGGAGGATTTATGTTGCTTCATATCCTCAACCATAGTTGATCTTGTCAGTTATTGGATTATAGCTAATGTAATAGTTTTCAGGTAGGGTCTCATTGTTGTTTTAAATTTCATTTCTGTTATGATGAACAAGGAACCCTAGTGACCTAGAAGTCTCTAGTTAGGCTGCTATCTGCTGGTCTGCCCTTTAAAACCGCCAGCTACTCATGGGGAGAAAAATGGGCCTTTCTACTCCAGTAAAGAGTTATCGTCTTGCAAATTCACAAGGGCAGTTCTGCCTATAGTGTTTTTATGGGTCAGCACTGACTGACGGGTGGCAGTGAATTTTAGCATATCAAAGGAGCCCAGGTGGCACTGCTAACCACAAGAATATTGGTTCGAACCTCCCATCTGCTCTGAGGGAGAAAGAGGAGGCTATCTGCTCTTGTAAACATGTATAACTTTAGAAAACCTATATGAGGTCACTTTGAGTCCAAATGGACTCAATGTAAGTGGGGAATGACATATGAGGCTAAGCATCTTTTAATTCCCATTGGTCATCCCACCCATCCCTTGGGTAGTTTGTTTTCTTCCTATTGTATCTGAGTTCACTTAATGATGGGCTCATATAATAAGTGTTTAATTGTAATGAAAACCCAATTTATGTTTTTCTTTTTTTTTTAGGCATCACTGCCCTGGTGGTGGGAGTAGGAGGCCCAGCCTTTGCTCCTGGGAGCCGGAATCGAACCTCCATCCCAGTGGGCCGCAGTCCTGTGCACAACCACTATGCCACCGGGGCTCAGCCCAATTTATGTTTTTCAAATACCTCCCGCCATGATTAGAATTTGTATGTTAAACCTAAAACTCAATGACAATCCACAATGTCACTTAATTTTTTTCATATGTTGTCATCCAGAAATTCTATGCTTTACCTGTATGTCTGTCTTCTTTTGTGTGTTATCTTTTTTGTAAAAGTTTTAAAGTCAGTGTCTAGATTCTTTCCCTATTTATTCATATCCTTTTGCTTGTGGTTTTTCAATTTTTTCAGTACCAACAGCTGAAAAGACTCCTTTTCACCATTGAATTGACTTTGCTCCTTTTTCAAGAGTCGGTTTTTTATTTGTATGGTCTATTTCTGAGCTCTTCATTCTGTTCCATTGATCTATTTATCTGTGCTTTCATCCTTGCCACACAGTTGATATTGCTGTACATTTCTAGTGATTCCTGAAATCAGATAACATCAGTCCTCCAACTTTGTTCTTTACTAGTTCCTTTCTTTCTAGATTTTGTATGTAGCATTTTCACAGATTTTTTTGAATCAGTGTATTAAATTTCACATAATAATTTGCCACTATTTTAATTCCAATCACATTGTTTTATTGATTAAGTTAGAAAGAACAAATAACCTAATGACAATTAGTCTTCTATTAATGACTATCGACTATCTCTTCATTTATTTAGAAGTATTCCAAGTATGGCATTACAATTTGATTTTTTATCATTTCTCCTTAAGCAACCCTTTTATATATTTTGCTAAATTTATGCCTATGCATTTCTTTTGAGTGGATTGCTACATCAATGTTATAGGGTTTTGAACTTAAAATATAATTGTTCATTGTTGGCCAATAGAAAACTAACTGACTCACTCCCAGGTTATGATAGCTCATTAGAATGAGAATTAAAAAAATCAATTCTTTTGGATTTTCTGCATAGGTACCTAGGTCATCTCAAAAGAAAGGTGTTTTTATTTCTTTCATCATGATCTGTATAACTTGTTTCATTTTCATGTCGTATTACATTAGCTAAGACTTTCTATTATATTTTGTGTGAGTCATGATAGGCAACATGCTTGTCTGGTTCTCAGTCTGAAAATGAGAGGATCTTATTTTTCATCCTGTAGGATGTTAGCTGAATATTTGTTGTAAATGTTTGTGGGTTTATTTTATGAAGGTGAGGAAGTTTGTCTGCATCTATTATTATGTGTATATGATTTCTATCCTTTAATATCTTGATAAAGAGGATCACAATTGATTTTTGAATGTTGAGACCTTACATACCTGAAATAAATTTTATTTTGTAATGGTGCTATGTTTATTTTGACATTTTTCCTAGCTATCTTAAACAATTATTCAGTTTTAGTAATAATTCAGGTTATACAGGTGTTTCCTTTTTCTTTATTTTTCATGTTTCCTTTTTTAAAGTTTTTCTTAGGTCAATAGTTCTGGGGTTCATACAGTTCCCATACTGGTTAGAAGCCAGGAAATTTAATAGGAGTTGTTGTAGGCCATTTCCCTTCTCCAATTATATATTTCTTCTACTAATCTTCGAGATTAGTAGAAGAAATATATAATTGTGAATATTTCTTTTTTCAAGTCAGTTCCAACCAAAAAACAAAGTCCACAACCATCGATTATTTACTAATTCAAAACAACCTTATATAAGTGTGCTAGGGCTCTCTAGCAAAACAAAACCAAGATAGTTATGATGATACAGATATTGATCGACATATATAGCACATAGGAATACAGCAGCTAATTAGTTCACACAGCAGTGCAGAGGGCTCAGTTTGCTCATTTCTGGTGAACAATTAATTTACTGGAAGTCCTTCAACTCACAAGGGCTGCTTGGTTCAGCTGAGTCTTCCCTAGGCAGTCACGCCACAGGCAGTAAACAGTCAGGTGGGTCACCTGTAGTCAGCAATATGACAGGACTTGATAGCCCCAGGCTCAAGTGATGTGTATACTGGAAGTGTGGAGAAGCAGGTCGCAAAGGAACCTCAAGCTCCAGTTATATGGTCCATGAGTTGACTGTCCCACAGGTAGTGTAGATTGCCCCACAAAGAACTAGCTAAAGCAGCTTCACATTGTTCCAATCACTAGAGAACAAGAAAGAAAGTGTCTCCTGCCTCCAAGGAGGAACACAGAAGTTCCCAGAATCCTCAGCAAAAATCCATACCCACACAAAGGCCTCATTGACCATGAGGCTTAGATTGACAGCCTAGACTCCACCCATCACTGTTAATCCTCTTAAATTCACAAATGATTATATAGCTACCCTAGACCACCCCTTGTCAATTTGACACTTTCACAAACCTTTTTAGCCCTATATAATTTTCAAACAAACTAACTAGCTAGTGCACTGGTACTATACTTTGCCTTCATAGCAGGCGTTTGCTTGCTTGTTTTGTTTTTTTCAGGAAGTACAGAGTTCAGGGTATGCTTTTAAAACATTTGCTTTTCCCCTCCTTCTGCCAGAATTGGGAGGATTTTTCTCAGATATTCACAGCTATAACTTGGCTGGATCTCTGAAAGTAATACAGAAGATTGAACAATTCTCTACCTGAGCTTTTAACTTTGTAGCGAATCTGCAACAAATCTCTAGCGATTTACCAATTATAGTCTCTAGTATCCCTACCAGTATAAGCGCCAGCTGCCAGTCTTCTACTCCTGGAATACTTCTCCCACGGAAAAGTGGTTCTCTTTATCTCCCTACCTCAAAAAGCTCCGAACAAGCTTCCCGCCATCAAGTGTATTTGATTTATAGCAACCCTGTAGGGTAGGGAAGAACTGCCCCTGTTGCTTTTGTTTATAGGAAGAGAGAGTCTCACTTATTCCCTTGTCAGCAGCTGGTGGTTTTAGACTCTGACATTGCTGATAGCAGCCCGTCTTGTAACCCTTTATTCCATTGCGGTGCCTTTCTACTTGTCCAGCTCTCCAGATATCGGAGCACCAGCTCGACCTATGACTTCAATTCTGTTTCATTAAAGAAGACGGATCATTTTTCATGTCGTTTCATTGTTGCTTTTCGTTTTTGCTTTTTCCTTTTTGAGGGCTAGACTCAAAGTATGATGGGGAGGGCTGTCCGATCATTTTTCTAGCTTTTTATTGCACATGTCATTGAAATAGAATGCAACTCTTGCATGGACTCCAAGAAAGGAGAACTGAGGAAATCTCCTTATTAGAAACCTTTCTGCAGCCAAAATAAAATTCTGAACCTTGAATTAATTGCTTTAGAAAAAATACTGACTTTTAGCATATATCTAATTACATAGTCTCCTAGATTAGATTATTTCAACATTTTAAGAAAAAAATATCAAATTATAAGATTTCCAAACAGCATAATCCTAAACATTTTGACAATTTAACTATATTTCATTATGCATATACAGACGTTAATGTACCGTTTTTCTGATGAACTTAAATGAGGTATGAGAGAGAATTGAGCTCAGTTGTAGATTCCTTCTGTAGAGGAAGTTTTCCAAGAATTATATTCCCAGAAAAAGAGAAATCTGCTCTGGAGATAATGCATATAATCACATTGCTAAAAACGGAGAAATCTTATTACATTCTTATTTGGTATCTATTTTACATCGTCACCTGCAGCTATGTTCTGTTGCCATTATTTTAATACTAGTGAGAAGAAATCACCAGTAACAGCCTCAAAATAGAGGATTGTTTTGTAAAGCTATAATTATGTAACACAAGTTTTAGCATCTCCTTCAAAAAATAACAATGTGGAGGTTAGGCTATTGAAATAAGAAGCACATCGATGAGCCCTTTGTGAATGTATTTTCTCCCAAAACATACTTCCGTCTTTGCAGAAACAACGGTGAAGGTTCTACTAAGGAAAAATAGTGCAAATTCCAAGACTGATATCATGTCCCGTGGATGTGTGCAAATAAAATGATCATTCCAGTAATGAAGAAATTGTCTACTTTATCACAATCCAAATCACATCTTTCAATACTACATGCTTTTATGTTTGTTTCTCTGGTTTTATTGCATTAGTTTCTATTTTAACTATTTATTTATTTACAAGGGCTTACCTCCATGAATGAGTTCATAGACTACTGTTTATCAAGTCTGATTTATACAACTGTATTTTTCTTTTTCAATTCAATTCTCCAGTGAGTCTTTCCTGTCTCCTCTACTGCAAGAATAACTTGATCATAAGCATTTGTCATGGCACAGATCTATCTATAAATTTTCCGATGAAGTTTGCCAACAACTAGAACGTTGGGGGTTATGATTTCAGTGAAGATGTCCTGTTCATTTCTAACTCAAATTCAGTGCATTTTCTCAAAATCCATTACAAATATCAAATCACTTTATATTAGCTATTGGAACTATTTCATTATTGAAACCAATTTTTAATTCTACTTCAACATTTATTGGATTTATTTTTTAATCAAATACTGGTCTTTTCAATTTAAGATTAAATCTCATTTGATTAATTTCAGAACATTTTTCCAAGACTTTTTGTACTACTATATGATGTCTCATTGCTGGATATCCTCTCTCACCTGAAAATTTAATTAATGTCATTAACAACCAACTGCAGATCATTTATGAAGATGTTTTAACAGTAGAGTTCAAGACTACTTTGAATAAATCAAAACACATCTTATTCACAGCCAAAGCTTCAAAAATATGCCTTTGCACTTTCACTTTTAGCTTATCAGAAAGCTAGAATACAGTAGCTTCTGTTCCTCCGTAAGTGCATTCTAATAAAACTAACAATGTCAACTATTTTATAAACCTTAGAACTAGGAGTTCTCTACTTGAAGTGAAGGGTGTTTTAACTCAATTTACTTTACACATGTGCATAAGTACATTTTTTGTGAAAAAGAATTCCTAATTGTATAACTAATTCCTAAAACATTGAATGGCTCCAGAGAGATACCATTGTGCTTTCTTACCTGGTTATATTTGAAAAAATATTTTATAATTCCTTGTTCATAGATGGTGGAGCATTAATCAGTTCCCTGATATAAAATCCAAAAGTTTTTCTTACAATTCTAATTTACATTCACTTTATAACAGAAGAGTAATTTTTTTTGAAATTCCATAATTTATTAACAAAGTAGGGCTTAGGCTCATGAAAGCATAGTATATATCATGAACATTTCACTATAGAAGCTTCCAGCAGAAAAAGAGTTTCTAGTTATATATGGAATTATGATTATTTTATTTGAAAACCCAACTTCTTTTAGGAAAGTGTTTACCTCTTCTCTGTCACTTAAATTAAAATTAACCTCCCCCCTTTTAGAATCTGAAGAGTCAGTGAAATGAATTAATAATGTAGTTGACTGACAATATTTACTTTTATATACATAGTATAGTTTTTATTCTTACTCTTTTCTCTTATTTTTTTTAATTTTTAAATCATTTTATTGGGGGCTCATACATCATTTTTCACAATATATAAATAAGCATACTGTGTCAAGCACCCTTACATATCCACTTCTAATATTCTTCTCCAATCGTCCGCCTTTTCCCTTAAGCCCCTAGTATCGATTTTTCCATTCCTTCCCCTCTTCCCCTGGTCTCTCCTCCCCACCAACCCTCAATACTTTATACACTGTTATTGTTCTGTCATATCTCACACTGCCTGACCTCTCCCCCAACCCACTCCCTTGATGCCCGTCCTTCAAATAGGAGCTTGTGTGTATATCCTTGCTATTGGTTCTGTCTCTCTACCCCACCTTCTCTCTACCCTTCCAGTATCTCCAATCTAACCATTGGCCCAAAGGGGCCCATCCATCCTGGTTTCCCCGTATCTCCAGCTCCCCTCTATGCTAGTGTGACTTCTCCAGTCCATCTGGATTTGCAAGGTAGAGTTGGGCCCATGATGGTTGGGGGATGGGGAGGAAGGCTTCAGGAACTAGAGGAAACTTGTATGCATCATCACTCCCCTGCTGTCCCTTGAGTGGTCTGTCTCCTCCCCGTGACTCCCCTGTAAAGGGGTGACCAATTACCCACCAGTGGGCCTTAGGTCCCCACCCTGCTCTCCTCCTCCTTTGTAATGATGTGATTCTTGTTCTTTGGTGCTCAATATCTGCTCCCTTCGGCCCTTCTTGATCACGCATTGTGGTGTGCTTCCTGCATGTGGACTTTGCTGTTTCTGTGCTGAATGGTGACTCGATTATCTTCAAGTCTTTGAGACTCCAGGCATTCAATCATTTGTTAGCTGGGCACCATCATTTCTTCTACTCTGTTTGCCTCTGTATCCATTTGTCTTCAGCGATATCAGGAATCAGAAGAATAATTTTTTTTCAAAAGTATATGCTCATTTCAAGATAAAAATAACTCTAGAATTTTCTAGATTAACTTAATTTTTCTTTTAATATTTCCTACACTTTTAATTTTCAATATATTCAAATTAAACTGAAACAAATGTGTATATCTTTAGAGTAAAATAAAAAATTAATGTAGAAATTGGAAACATACTTACAAATATATTTTAAATAAGTTGAAATAAGCAGGTATAATCCCTGAATTCAAGAACTTTGAAAAAAAAGTAAATTTATGTATCTTATTTAATGATCTTTTCTGACATTGATACTTTTAGAAAAATCAATGACAGTTCAAACATATATTATAAATGGGCATCTCAATGATTTAGCCTGTGTAGATAGTTGGTAATTCAATATCTATTTCATGGACCTCACCTCGCTGTTTTAAATAGATGTTAATTAAAACTGCCAGTGGGGAGAAATTACAGTTGTTAAAGCAAGTATATTAAAAGAACATTTCATGTAGGAAATAAAAGATTATCTACTCTAATATTAAATAAGTAGAAAGCCGTGTTCAATGGAGGTCCATTATTCAGAGAAAGATACAGAGACTATGAATAGGGATAAGAGGGAACAACAAGTATAATTGAATATTGTGAATTAGACAAATAATGATTACAAGTGAATGAGGTTGGAAAGGACTGAAAAGAAAAATGTCAAACTTTATGTATTTTTATTAAAAAGCATGAGATCTAGAGTGAGCGAGACCTGTGATTGAGTCCTAGGACTAACTTTACTTCCTTTTTTGTGCTCATATCAGGTGGCCACCCTTGAACTCTGTGCTAGGTGCCATGTATTTCTAAGATGATAGATAGATAGATAGATGATAGATGATAGACTAGATAACAGAGATGTTTTATAATCTATCTAATTAATCTAGACATTTGAGGTATCTATGTTGTTGTTCCCAAGATCATTAATTATAGATCTAAACAAGATAAAATTCTTGATAAATTCAATCTTTTCTTTGTTCATCATGATGTCAACTCTTGATCAGGTTGAGGGAATTTTAGTTTTCTCTACATTGAGTTTTAGTTCACTTGGAAGATTAACAATCCTTGATCTTTATCAGCAAGTGTTTTAAGTCCTTCCTACTTTCAACAATCAAAATTGAGTCATTTACATATGATATGTTATTAATAAGGCTAAACCAATCATGGCGCCACATTCTTCTTTATATAGTCCAGTTTCCCTGATCATTTGCTCAGCATATATATTGAATAAGTGTGGTTACAGGGTACAACCATGACACATATATTTTCTAATTGCAAACCATGCAATCAATATTCCCAATTCAATGGTTGCCTCTAGGTCCATGTATAGTTTCCTTATGAGAAAAATGAAGCATTCTGGAAATCTCATTCTCAATGTTCATATTTTGTTATGATCTATAAATATATACTTATATGTGTATTTTATAAGTACATATATTCTTAAGTATATAATTTTGCATTTATAGTCTTCAGTATATAAATATATACAAATATATAGATGTATAAAGATTTATACTTAGATATGTACTTAAATGTATTAGGTGCATACTAATAGTCATATATAAGTATATATTTTATACCTGTATATACCTAGATATTAAATATATGTACTTGTATATACTTATATACTTAACAGTATTTACTGGACATCATTCTTTGTAGTATAAAAACAAACTTCAGAAATGAATTTATTAACTTACTAAGAAATTCAATCAATGGATATATATGAGGGAACTTCAAATACTTCACTGAGGAATTCAATTATCTTTTCATTCCATGCATGTGTGAAACTTCCAAATCCCCACCACATCATTTGCATATACTTGTTAAATTTCCCAATAGGTTAATTAATCCATTTTACAGACAATAAAACTGGGCAAAGTAAAACAAAGTTTCATATTTTAAAATTTGTAAAGTCATGATTGAAACAAAAAGTCTGTCTCTAGAGATTGTGATAAAGCATTATGTTAGTAGTATGCCTCTCTTGGGTATAATAGTGAATTAGGAGATTTGGAAAGTTGAGATAGGAGTATAAAAATGCACAGCCATCAAATGGATTGCAACTCATAGTGACCTTGTAGGACTGTGTAGAACTGTCCTCTGCTTCTTTCTGCGACTGGAACTCTTCACGGGAGTAGTAAGACTTATCTTTCTCCTCCAGAGCAGCTGGTGGTTTCAAACTGATGAGCTTGAGGTTAGCAGCTCAAAGCATAACCCACTAAATGATGACGGGGTCTTTAATGTCCTTGACCTACTTAGGTTTGGTCAGTGTTAACAGGGATAATCAGAGTTTTCCTTTGATCAGCCCTGTACACACTCGCAAGCAGAAAAAAGTATATCCATATACACTTTGTCCGACGGTATCACTATAAGTCAGACAGTCAGACTCTACTTAATGGCAATGGCTAAGGGTAGAGGACAGTGTTTATTCTAAGTCTGGGGTTCAGATAGATGCAAATGGATTAATCTTCTACAAACACTGAGACACAAGGTTTTTTCCCACTTCCTACCCTTGAAACATGTGTTTTTGAAGGAAATTCCAGTCTCCGTGAAGTTGTTAAAAGGTAGGTCAAAATCTAAGATTAAGTGAAACACATTTATTTGCCTACTAAACATTTTTATGTGTTTACAGTATGCTTAGCCCTAATCTTGGAACTATTCTGCAGTTAATTTAAAAAAAAAAAGAAAATCCATGATTTCAGGAAAAAACTAGGTTGAATAATTTAAGCTAAGCAAGAGAAGTTATTCATAAGGATGCAAACTAATTGGAGATATTTTAGTTTAACCTCTATAGTTACTCCAGTGTGGGACTGATATGGATCTAAAGGGAAATGCAAAGAATGTTGTAAAACAGTTTGTCAAAATAATTAAGCATATGAAGCATATAGTTTGGGTTGAAATTTCTTCAATATACTCTTTTAAAGTTATAGAGAAAACAGTATGCGTTTGGTGAAGTAGCAGCTACAAGAGACACCAATTCAAAATGACATTTGCCATGTGTTTTGTATCTAGCTATGCTTCCTTTTTTAACTTTTTGTTTGTTTGTTTTGGGGGCATTACTGACCTCTGGTTGTAGGAGTAAGAGGCCCAGTCTTGCTGCTGGATTTGAACCTTCAACCCAGTGGGCTGCAGTCCCACACACAACCACTACGCCACCGGGGCTCAGCCCCTAGCTATGCTTTCTTATGCATTGATTCAGGCTAAAGAAAGTGGGGGTTGGGGGCGACTTAGGTAGTTTTTCTCTGTAGAGAATTCTAGACCTGGACAATGATAGAGAAATAAATTTTCTTTTTTTTTTTATTACAGTGTGAACCTTACTTTTTTCTAGCATCTGAGAATAAGAGTTTCACAGAAGTCAATGGTACTTCCCTTTACAAAACAGTAGGGCTTAACACTAAAAATTTACAAATTACCATTTTTAAAAAATTATAATGAAAACCTCCAACTCCCTGTCATTGTCAGCAAGGAGTATCATTGTCAGAGTTCGAAAAGAAAAAAGTTTCCATGATATTTTATTTGCATTTATAGTATTTTCAATAAACACATACCATAACAACTCTATTTTCTTTATTTAGCAGTTCTATTTTCTGATAGCATAAAGAATAATCTATGTAGAGAAGAAAAGCTCATTTCATCTCACCGGCTAAACGTGGGAAAAGCATTCTTCCTTAATTTCCTTTCTAAACTCATGGATATTTTTCTCATATCCATGAGATCTCCCTTTATCTCTTTGTATCGGTATAACTTCATGCCTGAAGAAATGATTACTTATTTCTATTTGAGCTCATTAATATTCAGATACCCAACTGGCTAATAAGGGTGCATGTTGTTGGCATGCTATTTAGTCAAGACCACTCAGTGACAACTAACCATGTACTAAGACTATTGAAAGAAACAGATTCCGATTCCGATGTGATTCCATGATTGGAATCCTCCATGGAGTCATCGAAGTGCACTTTACCCCTAGGTTTCAGAAGTGACCTTCTCATTTGGACTGACTCAGACAATGGTATTGCACGTATTGAAGCTTTTCTTTCTTCATTTTGTTCACATGGCGGACAATGTTAAAGAGTTAGAGCAGCCTCCTGCGGACTTGTTGTGAACTCCTACCCTCACTTCCGTTCAGCAAGTCTTTATTGCGAGTCTACCAGCTGTTGGTATTTGATGTTGTGTTAGATCTGTAGGTGACCTGGATGAAATTTCAAAAGGAGATGTGATGTTTCTTTGCAGTGGTAAATTGTATCGACATCAGAACTGACCCTCACTCTGTGGGTCTTTAATTTGGTTTGACACCTGAGGTCAAATCAGCTGGTGTCATAGAGGGCTGCTTTTTTTGCAAGGGTTCATCATTTACCCATACACTGAGGGGGAAAATTCTAGAAACAATTTTCCTTTCAGCTTTATATATCTGATGAAGAGCTTTCAGTTATATGACACAAATCGTATGCCACTTTGTTCACTCAGCTGTCAGTTCCTACTGCAGTGTTGATTCTGTCATTGGTATCGCCATTCCTTTGCACAATGTTTTACTCTTCCCTCTCATTCAAACCTAAAATTAAGCCTGTCCTTGGTTCTTGTCATTTCCCCCTTTGACTGTGTCTCAGTTTCTCCCCTCATGTTCTCTGTTATCATCAAGCTCATTGAAGGCCTACACTTATGGCTGCAGTCCTCTACAGGTTCTTCTCACATTATTCATTACTATGTCCAATCTTCCATGTGGCTTTTTACCTTTTCAGAGTTCCTACTTCCTAGTTTTCCTTGATGATAGTCCATGTTCAGTAACTAAAAAGTTCTTATGTCTTGGCATTTAAGAAGCTATATTCTAGTCGATGTTTCTTAATTCTGGCAACATCAAAACATCTTAATTCTTGCAACTCAAAACGACTTCCATATGCAAAACAGCAGGGTTATTCTTGCCTCATTGTATTAATTTGATTTTTCTACAAACTTTAATTTTATCTGCATCCTGTCTTACAGAAATCTTACTTTACCCTTTATGACCCAGGCAGGTTACATTTCTCTCGGAGGCTTTCTCTTAACAACTTTGTCCCATGTGCATATTCTCTGTGCTTCTTCAAAATCAAATCCACTACCTTTAGTCCGTGTAGAGGCACAGCCACCTGGAAGGAGGAACAGAACTAGGGTTCTTATGCTTCAGTAAATGGTCTCATCATTATCCTGCGGAGTGCCTCCTGGGTTTACACAACCCATGAACCTTTTGAATATCAGTCTAATGCCTAGCCCACTGCATGACCTGGGCTCCTTTTTGCTTCTCTAAACTTAGTTCATTAATACTGAGTCCCTTATCATACATAGAAACCCTAAAGGAGAGAGTGGTACTGTCTCTTGGAGTTTCTATGCCTATAGTTTTCATAGATGAAATTAGCTTCTTCTTTCTCCATTGAAGTATTTAGTGGGCTCCAACTGTTTACCTAGCCCAACCCGTAACACACCAACTGCCCTGGCCTCTACACTCACTAATTCCCTTCCATCACTAAGCTGTGCAATGTTTTCTATATACATAAGGATACCTCGAACTTGGTATGAGCCCTAGGAGGAGAGAAACCACGTTTTTCCTTTCCCTATGTGTAACCCTGGTTGCTTAGTGTTTACGCATTTTGCTGTTAATTGAAAGGTCATAGGTGTGAACCTATCAGAAGCTCAATGGGAGACAGATGGTGCTGTCTGCCTCCTTAAAGAATGTTGCCCTGAAAACCCTAAAAGAAAGGCAATTCTACTATGACCTACAGGTTTTCTGTAAGTTGAGATTTCTTCAAAAGCAACATGATAGTTGTAAAAATCTCGGTGCAGTGAATAAAGCACTGCACTTCTAGTTGAAAGGACAATAGTTTGAAGTCAGAAAAAGGGCCTTTTGGGAAAAAAAAGATTTGCTTCTTTAAAAGTTACATCCTTGGAAACATTATTTTTTGGAATCTTCTTTTTGACCAGTTGGGTCACTGGGAGTAGAATTGGCTGGAAAAAGTGGGGTTTTGTTTTAGTTTGTCAACAAAACTTTTCAACTATTTAGTAAATCTCTCCCTTTTCTAAATTATTATTGCTAAAATAAAGGAGAAAATATTTATATACTGTGGGTCTGAAGATGATATACGTAAAGCAAAGCTTTTTCATTCAATCAGACATAAAAGCAGTTTACTTGTAATTAGTTTTCTGCCCTCAAAACTTCACAGCAACAGAAACCATATATTCTGAACTTGTTATCCTTTGACAGGACCTAAGACAAGGCTGATGACAATGCTGTTGAAGTGAATGTTGAGGCTTCTGGAATACTATTTGCAACATCTATCATAGAAACAACTGAATGAGTTAGCATGACCCTAACAGACAACTTACCCTTTTGCTGTCTGCATTTTTGTATACAGAGCACATCATATCAAAGACAGTACTCTGTTTGTACCCTGTGTATTATATACACTACTTCAAGTACTAGTCTCATTTTAAAATACATGTCCATCAATATGGAATTCTGTCTTTGTAATTGATTCTAACTCAACAGATTAAAATAGTCCCAGAACTATTACATAAAGAAATGTTTTCCTCTCCATAGTGTGATCTTCTGCAAGACATGACATTTGTTTGATGCAGTTGTGTTTTTCAGTAATGCATGATATATTACAATAAGTATCAAATTAATATTAACAATATTAACAGATTGGATGACTACATTAAAACCACCAAGAATTAGCAACACCACAGCTTAACATTGTATTAGCTTAGAGAAATGATATGTCACTGTACATAAAGGTAAAAATGTGTCCCAATGAAACTATATTTTGAAACTTTAGTTTTTAACATTCTCTATACCCTCTTGTGATTTTGATTTATTAACATTGACCTGACAGTTTTCCTTACAACTCTATTATATAAGATAAAATCAAGTAGGCATGTTCACTGGTTTCTTTGTTTATGCCAACATAGAGAAAAACTATCTGTAATTACCATCTGTGTGCTAAATCTAATCCAAGCCTATTTTTTAAAAGTCACTTTTTACTGAACCCAACCATGTCCACGTGTCTGTGTATTGTTGATGATTATATTTGCGCAATGGCAAACTTGTGGTTTTGTAACAGAGATTTTATGACCCACGAATCTGATCGTATTTGCTATGCAACTCCATAGAACACAGCTTTCCAATTTTGCATTTTGAGCATTGGTTCCACTAAGTGGGTGACAGAGGGCCATGTGGGCACTGGAAAGTTCCAGGGAGCTGCAGAGCAGAGGCCTACACTTCATCCTGGATGATGGCCTACAGCACGAAAGCGTTTAATTGCTAGGGAGAGCTGGGTAAGCACTTTCTGAAAAGGGACAAGTAGATCAAATACATTTGGAACACTTTAGAGCAATGTTTTACATCCACAATATACTTAGTCAATATCTTATATTATGAATAAACAAAATAATGAATCAATGGAAAGAGAAAAAAAAAGACCTTGGTTATGTAACATATCATCCTACACCACAGGTCTCTATTTTGCTGTGCAATGATTAAAGACCCAGAAACAAATGTTGGGCTTTATTCTTTGATTCATACAGAACTTAGAGTCCTATGGAAGAGAATTTGGTGTTAACTCACAGTAGAATTATGGTTGTACAAAGCGTTCTTCATGATGGCCTTGAGAATTTTAGGCTAGAGGCTCAGGAAAATCGTTTTCCTAAAAAGAAATATGGTAATGTTCAGTAGTCTATAAAGGAGGAGAACTTCTTAGAATGCGTTTGTCCATCATTTTGGTTAATAGCTGTGTTTCATCCATGCTGATTCCTTCACCCTCTTTCTAACGATAATCAAAAACAGAACTAGGCTTTCCTTGTAGTCCTAAAAACTGGGCTGATCCCACTTTTCTGAACAGCAGGTTAATGAAAGCCAAGTTTGCTGATGTTTTTGTTGTTCTTTTGATTTGTTTTGTTTTTCCTGCTGGGGAGAGAGAAAGAAACTTTGAATGTATTTTGGTAGAAAGAGGAACTAACTTGTCAGTCACAAAGATCAAGAGGCCAAAAGGGTGTCTGGAACTATAGTGGAGAGATCGCAGAACTGTAGACAGTAGCTCTGATTACACATCCGAATCCACTGCCAGAAATCATTGGAGTGTACTATCTCTGAAAAAGACTGGCTGTCTGCCTCATCACACTGATAGAAGCTTATTGCATTGAGATCTGGAGTATTGCTGGAAACATAACAGAGTCTTACTTACTGGTTGGTGATGCCAGAGATATGCTGGCTCCAATATCGGTTGAATCTCAGGAGAAATGAAGATTTCAGTTTAATTTTCCAGAGGGGTAAAAAAAAAACAACAACAAAAAACCCCAAGCATAACACAGCAAAAACAGAAATCTCCCTCTGTTTCTCTCTCTCTCTCTCTCTCTTTCTCTCTCTCACTCACTCACACACACACACACACACACACACACACACACACAAGCCAAACAAAACAAAACAAAGAACCCCACCACATTGAGGATTTAATATTAATTGATTTTCTTTCCATTTTAGTTAAGAGAAAAATTCAGGGGGAATTCTGAATTCCTCAAAGTCAGGACCTTTTTTTTCCCTCTTCAATCACCTATTCCCAATCACTCACTGGTTTGTTTCTTACTGGACCCACATTAAATTGGATTCAGAGATCAGATCATAGTGATAGAATACGTGACAGAAGAGGGGAAGTGTATTACCACTTATTTTAAGTTACCCTATCTGGACTATGTTTTGCTGGAGGCAAAGCTAGTGAAATATCAGCCTCCAGATGTGCTGTCAGGAGAGACCAGTGCCTGGAGCAGGACATCATGCTTGGTAAAGGAGGGGGCAGCGAGAAGGAGCAAGGCCCTCAGGAGATGGACCGGCAGTGACTGTAACGGTGGGGCTCAGACAAGAGACCAATGGCGAGGGGGCTGTGAGACTGTTGTGTCTATTGTGTGTAGGGTTGGGATGAGTCCGAACCAGCAGTGGCATTGAAAGGAGTTAACAACTAATGTCCTAATCTCCAGTTTATGGTAGTTTCTTATTTCAGCATGATATCAGAACACCACTGCTATGCAGATGAGTGTTCAAAAGAAGAGAAATGAAAGTATGTCCATTTTTGCTTTCTACATTGATAGGCTGTGCAGCTACCCTGCCTCATGCCCCCCACCCCCACCTTAGAGACAATCTTGATTAAAAGTGCCATTTTAAAAACTGGCTTGCACAGAACTCCACAAACGAACAAAAAAGTTTATCAGTTCCACCGAACCAGTGGAACTGACAGAGTCCCCCGATTGTCTGAACTGATTCAGTGTACACAGCAACCACACCTTGAAACATACACGAAGCCCTTGCATGTGGGGCTCTCTGCCTTGTCTCATTACTGAGCAGTCAGCAGCATGCCCTGTGCATTGATTGGAAGGAAAACAAAAGCAAAGCCTTTTTTTCCCCCTTGAAGAAGCACAACTCACACGGCAAGCAATAGAGAGTGACACTGAGTCAGAACAAACAGCAGCTCCTGTGGTGTGCAGGACAGCAGGTGTACTTTGCTGCAAAGAGAGAAACTCCAGAATGTGGTCCTTGGTGGCAAGAGTCCTTGGTTCCTGGGAAATGGCAATGTATGTGGACTAGCCTCCCACAGACACGGCCAACATGCTCATTAGAAGAGTAAAAAGATACAGTGGGATTCTGGGGAGTTGGGTACATTGTACAGGTGAACTTTTAAAAAAGAAAGAAAACATATCTTTTGCAATAAGAACAAAGGAAAAGGTCAAAAAACCCATGTAGCAACCACAGTGCCTGTTTCTGAGATGTTTCCTTGGGGACCACAAATATAGCTTCCTTTTGCTCTTTATTCTTTTGGGGGGTTTGATTTCCACTTACACCTCTGCTTCCCAAATAAAGGGGAAGGAAAATGAGCTGACTTGTGACTACCAAATATTGGAAAACAACCTTTTTCTTTTGAATTTTAACAATGTGTAGGAAAGTAGATTTCTGATTTCAGACACTTGGGAAAGAAATTCTCTTCTGGAATATATCATCTACTTGGAGAATTAGAGAGGTAAAAATTATAAGCAGAATAGTATTAGCTGATTAGTTATTTCATCGCCATTGTGCCACAAGGCCCGGTTAATATATGTATTATCGTTTCTTACACCAGATTATGATAGTACAATTCCACACGTCTCATACTCATCTTACGTTGCTCTCCCATCACTGCTCTACTCTTATGCTGGGTTTAATAATTTGTTGCAATGGTCACCCAGAGCTCACAGAAAATTTCCCCAAATCGCAGGTGCCTTACTAGGGGAGTTAACAGGTTGGAGTTAGAGACAGTGGAGATAGAGTCATTATTCTACAAAAATACCTCTCTTCAGCCAGCAGCAAACTGTTTCTCTTCTTATCCTCTCAGCCTTGTGGTCCCTTGACCTTGCTTGGCCTCTGTGGGCCACTGCAGCTTTGTGTCATCATCCCCATGCTGGTCCTCTGCTCTGTCTCCTGATTTCCTTGTGTCTAGTTTAGTCTTTCACAACTTCAGAGAGGGGGGAGGAGTGTTCTTTAATATGCCCCATTTCCCATGGTTCTGAGATTTCTCTCTTTTCTCCTGCTTCAAGGAAAGCAGCCAAGGTGGGCTGAACCTACCTGCTGTCATGCCAAAGCCAACTCAGAGTGATACTGATAGGACAAGGGAGAGCTGGCTCCGTGATTTTTGTAGCCCATCACCCTTTATGGCGTACAAAGCTAAGTCTTCTTCTATGGAGCAGGGTAACACCCAGACTCCTAATATCAACTCATAAGCACCCTCTGTGAGCTTCCAAGACAATAATGATTATTAGGAGTAGAAAGCCATTTCTCCCACAGAGATGCTGGTGGTTTTGAATGGCCAACAAATTGGATGCCAGCCTAAAGCATAACCACTACACCGTGAAGGCGCCTTCCTTATTGCCAGGAAGGCGGTAAAGAAAACTGACATGTCCTCTCTATGAATGCAACACACTGTGCTTGCTTGGTTCCACTAAATCGTTTGTTGGGACTTACAGATGCCGAAAGAGAAGTTATAGTAAGAAATTTCACTTCACTACAGACAATAGATGCAATTGCTATTGCTTGTCTGAATTTAAGATTTTAGGTAAGTGAAAGAGGCATTATCACTTTGCTTTGAGTTTTACAGTATATATTAGCTCTTACAAATTCCTTTCTTCCCATTACTGGAAAGTGCCAGACCCTGCAAAGTGCTATAATTAGCCCCTCCCCCACATCCCCTCCACCCAAGTTAAGCTGCTTCTACAAAAGAAAAGCCCCTCACCACTATGAAGTGGATGTAGCCTCAACCTATTAGATGGGGTAAGGTCTCTGAACCTTTGATTTTTCACAGTAGACAGAGTGGGTTCAAATCGCATACCTGGAAGTTAGCAGCTGAGTGTTTAACCCACTCTGCGATCATGGGGCTATTCAGTAGTTAATGGTTTTATAAAAATTCTTATAGCATTTCAGCATAGAACATTAATTATCCGATTACTACTATAACCTTATAATGATAACACACCCTTTCTCCCAAGACCTCCCCCACCTCTCCCAGACATATGGTGTGGTAGTTCCTTTTTGGAATGCAAACCTCAAAGTCCACAGTTCTAAACCTCCAACTGCTCCCTGAGAGAAAGATGCGGCTTCCTACCCCTGTAAAGAGTTACAGACTCTGTTAGTCTGGGTAGACTAGAGGAACAAATTCCAGGACACGCATATGGATATAAGGAAAGGGTTTATATACAAAAGGAATGGAACACTGAGAAAGCATCCCCACCCAGTCCAGTTTAAGTCCGATATTAGCCCATATGCCAAATAACAGTCTATAAAGTCTCCTTCCGACTCGTGAAGTCACAGGCCAGTGGATGCAGAGTCCCGACGCCAGCAGGGGTCTCCCCAGGGCTCCTCGCTTCCAGGGCTCAGAGTCCATCAACAGCATCCAGTGGTGGTAGAAGCAACTCATCGCTGGTAAGGGTCTCCCCACGGCTTCTTCAGCTTCAGAGGTCTGGTTCCATCAAGGCAAGGCCATGTGGCTTCTCCTCCAGTTCCTGCAGCAGCTTGGACGCTGCCATCTTGTCTGTAATTCATCGTCTCTGAGACTAACTCACAACAACTAGGGAGATAGCTTCTCATCTTCATGAGGGAAATATCACGAGATTTCCCAGAAGTCTGAGGAGAAAACCATGTCCACATACAGGCCTCATTGGCTACTCAATGGCTATCTCCAGATTAACAGATTAGACTCCACCCCTACATCTCAATCATGAAATTAACATAAGCACATGACTCCCACACAGACGCAGAAACCAACAGCGGTCGTTCCACGGGGTCACCATGAGGGAGGGGGAATTAACTTCATGACAGTGAAATTAGCTTTGCTTTTTATAGTCAACACAGCATATGTCACCTTGTCTGGGTTCAATGAGAACGAGGAACAAAATGATGATTTTTGCTAGTTTTTTTTTCATATATACTTACCTCTGTGTATACTTGCATAAAACTTAAATTCAAGCTGTGAACCGTTTTTTTGAGGGGAAAATCAAAAGTCTGGTTTGCCTTTTTTTTTTTTGCTTTGTTTTAATAGTTAACTTAGGGGAAAAATGCTATTGAAAGGTGTTCTGCTTTTTTGTTTCCCAAAATCCCACGCCCACCCTTTTATTTTCTGGGTGATAAATTGAGACAGTAATGAAAAATTGTGAGAGACATACAATGGCTTCAGCAAATACTGGTGTGCTAGTCCTCTGCATCTTTGGGGAACACTGAGTCATGAGCTGTAGGCAAAAAAGTGGCATCAGAAATTGAAGAATGAGTTATCTATCAAGGGTCGTTTAGCTTCGTCATTGATTGTACATCGGTGGCAGTTACATAATCTCATGGCGATTTGTAAAGGGGTAGAGTCTAGCCTGTCAATCAGGTCACAACTTGATGACATCATTTGGAGGTGCCACAGCTCCCTGGAGGCCAGATACATACAGACTTGCTGCTTTGTCTTCCTGCTGACAAGGCACACGGGATCCCTGATGGAACCACAACCCTGGCGGTGCCGACTCTGAGATGTTTCCACCAGTACTTCTACCACAAGACTTTCCAACTACTGGCTTGTGATCTCTTGCATTTGATGTCATTGCATGTGTTTTCTGTTGCCCCCGCCCCATGCCCATGAAAGTCTGAAGAGGAAATTATAGACTAGTATCAGACATATGGACTAATGTCAGATTTATAGACTTGATCTGGACTGGGCTGGGATTTTTCTTAATATAAAATTACTCTTTGATATAACACCCTTTCTTATACACATATGAATGTCTAAACATATGGATTTGTTTATCTAGTCAATCCAGACTAGCACGACAGGGTTTCATGACAAAATAACATTGATAAGAGGTGGAGACCCTTCAATTTCCTTGGAAAATGGATACCATGTGTGTCAGTCCGGGTAGACTAGAGGAACAAATTTCATAGACATGCATATGCATGTAAGGAAAAGGTTTATGTACAAAAGGGATGGAACACAGAGAAGGCATCCCAACCCAGTCCAGTTTAAAGTCATAAGTCTGATATTAACCCGGATGTTCGATACCAGTCTATAATGTCTCCTTCTGAATCACGAAGTCACAGGTCAATGGGTGCAGTCCCCATGGCTCCTCGCTTCCAAAGCTTAGGGTCCATCAACAGCATCCAGTGGTGGCAGAAGCAACTCATCGCTGGCAGGGGTCTCCATGTGGCCTCTCCAGTTTCAGAGGTCTGGCTCCATCAGGGCAAAGTCTTGTGGCTTCTCCGGCTCTCAGGCGCTGCCATCTTGTCTTGTCCATGATTCATAATCTCTGAGACTATCTCCCAACAACTTGGAAAGATAGTTTCTCATCTTCATGAGGGAAATATCGGGAGATTTCCCAGAAGTCTCAGGAGAAAACCATGTCCACATACAGGCCTCATTGGCTATTCACTGGCTATCTCCAGATTAACAGGTTAGACTCCACCCCTACATTTCAATCATAAAATTGACATAAGCACATGACTGCCACACCATGTCTTGTCTTTCTTGTTATTATGTTTAGCAGCCTTTCACATTTTGTTCAGCAAAAGCATAATCAGGATGGTTTTTGCCTCTTAAAAGTGTATACACTGAAAAAAAAAAGTGTATACACTGTATAAGCTGTTTTTCAGCACCATTTTAATGCAAATTTCGTGGTAAAATTGGGTATTTCCTTTGGTATTCAGGCCAGCTTATACTTGAGTAGACTTGTAAAGGAGTATGTTTCCACTTGGTTTTATTTTTTAATAAATGCAATAGAAACTCAAAACATAGACTTCTTTGTTTTCTGGACGGTTTTGGATATTTACTGGACACCCAAACAGAGCTGCTCTTCACCAGGAATCTCACACTTTGGGAAGCAAGTGTCAACGGAGACAAGTTGCTAGGGGCAAGTGCCAGGGGCAGAGTGGAGGGAGGCCTAAAAGCAGCAACTTGCTAAAGACCTCTAAGCAAAAGCCAGCTGTTTTCATGCTCTTCAGTAAATGTGTGCTGACTATCACCATGAACAAAATGTTGTTTGTAGACAAATCTTCATTTACTTGAATGGTCATTCTTTTTCTTTCATCATTCGCTAGCTCCAGGTCTCACTAATGCATTAAAAAGTGTTACCTAAAATGAGCCATTATGTTTTGCTATTGTGAAAGTGGGAGGTAGAGTGTTATTTAGCTAACTGGAGTGGACTTTTCACAGAGAAAAGAAGGAAACAATGTTTCACCCCACCTCTAATGGGGGAACATATAGTGTCCAGTGCAGAAAAATATACTTCTACCTAGTTTAGAAAGTGTTAGACTATTATTCATAAATATTCACTATATTTTCAGAGACAGGGTTGTACTCTTAGTTTATCTTACCCTCTGGGTCTGTTCATCACAAGGAACCCTGATGGCAATTGAAATACCTGTGCCATCACAGGTATAACATCACAGCAACATACAAGACAGTATAATAAACTGGTAGGTGGTATTCATACCCATTTGTTTGATTTAAATTAAAAGAAATGACTTTTGTAAGCATTTATGAATATGTGGAACAACTATAATGGAATTGAGTGTGAAATGATATGTGAATTTAAAAAAATATTTGACAATCTCTTATAAATTAAACAATGTTCTTCATTGGACCAAAAAACTCAACATTTGGACATTTCGTTAGAATAATGAAAACATCTGTTCACAAATGACTTGTTTCTGAGTGTTCATAGTACCTAATTCATAAGGATAAAAAGGCTAAGAAAAATTATAAAGCATAAAAATGGAAACACATCAATAATGATAAGGAAGAGAACTGATAAACAACAGTGTTTTATATTCAAATATCAAAATACTCAAGAAGGCAGGAACCTGTATTATACATGTAATATATATACATACATTTAAAAAAATAAAATTGACCAAATAAACTTGATGATTCTAATCTAATGAAGAAACAAAACTATTGGTGCAGAGGTAAGGAGTACTGGGAAAGGGTTTTTCAAAACATTCTAGTGAAATATAAATGCTATATTTCTTTTGGCAGTCTATCATGTCAATCTAAATTATGGATAGCATGGAGAATAATGGAAACAATACCAAACTGTTTCCTTATGCTCATGTGGAAATTGTGCATAGGTCAAGAGGCAGTTGTGAAAATAGCATAAGAAAACACTGCATGGTTTGACATTAGGAAAGGTGTGCATATGGGTTGTGCCCTATTCTGTACCAGCCATCCCTCTACAGCACCATCCTTCTCTGCCCTATTTGATTACCCATTACAGTGGCCACACAGAACCTTCAGGCAATGTTCATGATTTGGGGATTTATTAGGGGAACTAAGATTGCATAAGTCAGAATCAGAAATATCAAGAATTCAGTTCCTTTGTGCACATAATCCCTTCTCAGCCAGATCTCTCTTTGTCTCTGGTCCTTGTCTTCCCAGAGACACTGCCCCTTAGTTTCTTCCCTGCTTGAAAAAGTGGGTAAGAGTTACAAAGTCTCTTTAGCATGGACACATATCCAAAGGGAACCTCATTCTGCAAGCTGCCTTCCAGCTGAAGGTTGCTCTCTTCTATGGTAGGCCCAGCTCTGCTCCTTGATCTCAGCATACCACTTCTCCATTCAGAGATCTCTGTGGGTTCTGCTTATGACTCTTCCTGAGGCAAGTCTTCTTTCTGAACTTCCCTATTCTTGCTTCTGAGATGGCTCATTCTAAACCCAGTAGAATGGCAGTACTGATCAATGCTTATGTCAGTCCTCTACCTTCATCTGCATGTCCCCATCCGTCACGAGGTGGGCAGTACAAAGACTATGAATATAGGGACGTCCTCTGAAGTAACTTCACTCTACTGTAACACCCTATACTTTTTTCACTCTCTGTGCATTTGCTATCATATAATGAGTCCTTCTTTCACAAACTATGTGATTACCAAAAGGAAAACATTTTTAAAATGCAAATTTTCCATAATAGAAGTATTACCATAAAAATTGCAGAGGTTTAAGTATGAAAACGAACTAGATTGGAAGCGTTTATGGACAAATATGCATTGCTAACTCTGCAATTATGAACAGATTATAATTAGCTCTTTCCTTGATGTCCAAGAGTAGTCTATTGTGTTTTGTCTTGTTTCTGAGTATGGCGATCGCTCTCTCTCGAAACAGCCACAGAAGATTGTTCGTTACGTCTATCAGGATGACATTTTATGTGTGGGGAGTCTCTCCCACACCGGCGAATGTAATGAATAGAAAGCTTTTTATTTCATAGAATTACTTCCATAGACATTCACTCCCATCAGAATACACGGATATGAAAGTGCCATAAAACCTGTGTGATCACCACCTGCATGTAAAAAATGCCAGCCATAACTTACCAAAATATTTCCAGTGAAAATATGACTTTGACCCAGATGGCAAACTAGGCAGTATTGGCCATAAATCTGTACACAGTAAATGGGCAGGTGGTAAATCTGCTATCTTTCTTACTGTTTTCTCAACACTTTATCCATACAGCCTTCTGAGAAAACACAAATCTGAAAATCTGGAAGACAAATAAACACTAACGGGAAACTTCATTCAGTTTCTTGAAATTTAGGTAACTAGCCTGAAATTGAAACCTTATATCTGGAATACTGAAAAGAAGCTAGCAAAATGTGCACCAAATAAAGAATCAAATAAAGGTTTAAATTTGTTTTCTATACATGCAGCAAATATTATTCTCAAAATGCAATGGTTTTTAATTTTTGTCTCCCTTAAATATGACATCAAATGTGATGATGCCACCCCACTCTCTTATCGCAATTGCTTCTAGCCAAAATGGGGAGAGGGGTATAAGTAGATTATTTTGTGTATGACAGGTTAAATCCTAGTTTCAGAACAGTTTATGATGATCCTATTTAGATTTCAGGGGAAGATCTCACCTTACTTAAGGGAAAATTTACCCAGAATATTGTCTTAATCTGGCATTTTGGTTGTGCCATTCATATAATGTTTCCATACATGGTGTGTGTGTGCAGTATGTGATGTACTACTTGGTCTCATGGTCTCATGTCCACGTATGCACCTTCTTTAGTGATCAGTGGGGTTCCATTCAAGCAGATCTCACAGTCTAAGAGCAGGAAAGCAAACATATACTCAGAATACATGTTTACACTTGTGAAAACAACCATTGGTCTTTCCAGGATAGAAAAGAAATGAAATAGTGAACTTGTCATTAAATGACCAGCTCATGGTCCCAAGAAACAAGGCCATTGCAGAGTGTCATAGTGAATCACTGTTCCAGCAGTTTGGAAAGCATAGTGGATCAGTAGTTCGATGAGCCTTGGTAAATGAAAATGCACTTATGTAAATGTTTCGTATTGGTATGTGCATTATTCATATTTGCCATCATAAGCACTTAGAGTTTGTGTTTCTTTAGCATTCTTCATTGTATGTTTGTCTAATGTAGATCTACATGTGGCAGATGTATCTCACATTGTGCTTCTTCCAATGAATCTGCTGATATGCCGACTTCATGTATCTATATAGACAATATTTCCATGCTTTATTCCTCGGTCACTTCTTGGACAATTTTAGGCCATTTCTCTGTCTACACAAAGTTAATCAATGACTTAGCAATGTGAAGCTCCAGTCATTAAGACAATGTTCTCTCACTGTGGAGAATGAACTATATAAATGTGGATTATAGTGATCTTTGGCCTTTAATTGCATAAGGCAATCCTGTAAACAGACTAGACACTTTTTCCTCCTCTATCATTTGGTCATATCATATATTTCATGCTGCCTGGATGTGGCTTGAGGGGAGGCACGTGTAGCTTGTTTGTGCTTCAGTTTCTGCTCATGCTGCTTCCTAACTATATTACTACTAGATGATAGCTATCAAAGAAGAGATTCCACCATAAATTTTGCCATGGGATGAGTCTGTGAAAATTCAGATCTTAATGGAAGACTTTTGCAAATCATCACTCAGTGTCTTAGTATCCAGCACTTTGTGTCTCTCTTGACTCAAAGACACAAAGTGTTCTTTTTGAAAATATATATATGTGTGTATATATATATGTATATATAATCTTCCTTCAGTACTCCAGGTGCCTTACATTGCAAATATGCCACCTGTAGCTGGCCAAGTCTTGCTTAAATCAACCGCTTTCTCACACACTCATCCCTCTGACATGCAATCATGTTATTTGAGTGCAACACTGCTGGGTCTTAGCCTGGATTTGCTGCATACCTTTCCTCTCCTCAATATAGTATCAATCTTTTGTGCTCACTAGCATGTTTCTAGGAAGTGAATCAGGAGTGAATATGTTTCCCTTAGAACCAAAAAAAAAAGAAAAAGCATTAGAGACTGTACTTCATCTGCTGTGTTAAGCAATAAAAGTGAGATGGCTTACTAGCTTTTTGGTAATTACACTGAAAATTTCTTTGATCATGTGCAGACCCCTTAATTTTCAGATCCATCTTGTAATTGAATATGCCTGTTCAAGGGTTCCAGCATACTAGTCACCTTTGCACATCTGATTGCTGGCCTGATCAATACAATGCCATCAGTGTAATTGATCAATAGAGATTGCTATAGAGTGTCCAGATGGTTGGATTATGACAGAGGGCAGAAGAGTAATATAACCCTAGGGCAAAAGCATTACATAATATTATTGTTCAATCCATGTGATATGGAATAATTTACTGATTGAAATGGAAAGAAATTTATTTTCCAGGACAAAGGCTTTATACCAAATTCCTGAGGCCATATTAATTTGTTCTAGCAAATATACCACATCTGGCATGGCAGCTGCATAGGGACTATTCTTAGTTAAGTATGCAATTATCTTCCCGGGTTTATTTGTTTATTTTTTATCTAGAGACCAGACATTTGAATTATATAATTCTATTATGATAACAAATACACATTCTTCCTTTAGATACATAAGGGTGACACCGAGGCTGAGAGTCGGTGGCTAGTGGTTGTGTGCAGGACTGTGGCCCACTGGGATGGAGCTTCCATTCCAGCAGTGGCTCCAGAGGAGCAAAGCCATGAAAGCCCTATGAGACATGGTTCTTCTCCTGAAACACAAGAGTCTCTCAGGAGTCTGAATAAATAAATATCAATACCAGTAGTGATACTTTCCAATAATTTCATATTTCTTGCTCCTAGAGACATGAATAGATCTTCTGTCAATGCATTATGCCTGTGGAAATTGGTTCAGACACCTGAGCAAGGACCCATACATTTTTATCTCTGGGATTAGCTTCATCTTTATGGCCATCTAACCTTAACTTCATTTGCAGTTGCAAGTTTAATAGTGTTCACTCATAGTCAGAGTCAGCTTATTTTTCCTCTAGGTGTGTTATGTCCTGTTAACATCACCATAACTCTCTGCGTGTCACACTCCTTCACTTAACACTCTCAGGTTTTTATTATTGAAAAAAAAACTGCATCACTCTGTCTTCTGGAAATTAAGAACTATGACATCACTACTGATCTGGTGTCTTAACATCTCAGTGATATCCATAGGGCAAACCCTGGGAAAAACTCTAGACCTCCTAGACCTGTTTCTCAGAGCAAAGTCATCTTCAAACTTTTACCAAAGCTGGTGCCCCTCTTTTCAGCACATCTCTTCCAATTCAAAGAACAGTATGGCTTCTGGTCATTAGATGGAGTATATTCATTTCAGAATTCCATTATCCTCATAACTCATTCTTACATAGCTTTTCAAAACATTTTACCCTTGCTTAAAATGTGCCAACACTTTCCCTGTGTTTCTACGTGTTCTCCTAGTAGGAACTTCACCACCTCCCATAGAAAATATCTACTTACCTGCTACATGCTACAACTTGAGTGCACATTTCCAAGTCAATAAATTTCCCTTTATGAAATATTATTGACTATGAATGATACAATGAAGATCAAAGAATATGGAAGGAGTCATAGAGTCACAATACCATAAAAATAATTCACAGTAAACCATTTCAAGAGGCAGCATAGCATTGAGAAATGAAAGCATTTAAGGAATATGCACAAATGGTTTTGAAGGAATTAGTGAACAACACAGCTGCAGGAATTTTCAGAATATCAATAGAAATATTTTTTTAAAAAATAAGGCATCTCTGAAAACATTCACTTGTCTAGTACTTCTGGACGTGGCTACCTGAACAACCAAATGGTTGAGATCTATATTTTTGCCAAATACAAAGAGAGGTGACCCAACAGAATACTGAAATTATCCAACAATATCATTACTAATACATGAAAGTAAAATTGTGTGGAAGATCATTCAATAAATAACTTCAGCACTGCACCAGCAAGGAGCTAGAACCAGCAGCATTCATAAGAGGATGAACAATGAGTGTTTCCTTCCCAATGGATCTTTCCTAAAAGCAGAGGACTAGAAAGATATTCATTTTTACTTTATTGACTATGCAAAGGCATTCAACTATATGGATCCTATTATGAAACATAATAATTAAAAATGTTTACTTCTACTCATGCAGAAGCTGGGTAAGTTATTTTGTGTAGACTAGAGTAACAAATCAATAGAAACTCTTATGCCAATAATAAATAATTTTATATACAAAGGAGCTGTGCATTAAGAAAATATCCTATCTCTAGATTGACAGCTTAGACTCCACCCCTACTGATAAAGAACCTTTTCATCCTCAAATTGACACCAGATTAGGTGACTGCTACACTGGGTATAGGGAGTCACTGATATAAAACAAGACAATATTATATGGTGTAACATCTGAAAGGTGTGCATCCAGTTATATATTCATCATGCTCATTTGATGTCTGCTGTGCAGATAACTTGATAAATTGAGTTTCATGAAGAAGAATAAAGGATGCTGAGTGGATGGAGGCTCTTTAACAAATTACATCTTGATTGCTGAAAGTTAGGACTTGACTCACTGCTGATGAAGGTATAAGAATACAGCATTTAGTTTAGCTTGCAACATAATGTAAGGATAACAAAATATCTTACATTGGACCAAGAAACAACGGCATGATGAAAAGAGAAAACATATCCAACAGCGGCTCTCCAGGAGCAAGGCTGGGTAGCTCCCATGGACATCAGAGGGCAGTGATGCCCCCACCACCAAAAAAGGGACAACATTTAAATATCATTAGTAGATAAAATGTTAAGTAATCATGAATTTTGTTTTAATTGAATCCATGGCCAACGCTTATGGAAAGAGTAGTCAAGAAATTAGCTGATCCTTTTCCTTAGGCAAATCTGCACACAATCTCTTTTAAATGTTAAAGAGAAAAAGTATTACTTAGGAGTAAAGTATATTTGACCAAAGCGATGTCATTTTCAGCTGTCTTATATGCATATGAAAGCCAGATAATGAAGACTAATTGATGTTTTCACAGTATGGTACTGAAGGAGAATATTAAACATGCCATATATGGCCCAGAAGAGTATACAAATCTGTCTGGGAGGGAATATCACCCAAATGCTCCTGAACAGCAAAGAAGCTGAAACTTTGCTTCATACATTTTGGCCAAGTTGCCAGGAGTGATGAGTTCTAAAAAAGGCATCATGGTTGGTAAAGTAGAGGTTCAGCAAGAAAGTAATAGGCCCTCAAATAGACGGATTGGCCACTGGTCTGTGCTCTGCCCTCCTACTGAGGGTTCCTCATGAAGAGCCCGCTGGCATGGGATCCAGCTCTGAAGAACCAATCTCTCCAATGATCTGATTTCTCTCCAAAGGTCTGATTCCATCACCAGTCAGAAACTATGGAGACAGGCACCAAGTGTAGCATGTTCTCTGGGGAACACGATGAAGAAAGAAGTAGAGTTGATATGCCTCCTGAAGCTTTAGTCAACCTGGTGGGTGTTTTCTTGATCTAAATCAGCCTCTGAACCTAATCTCAACCTCAGTTAAATTGAACAAAATTTCCTACTCCCACCTTGTTTTGTCATCCAACATGTGCTGCCGGAGCAGTGCATGTCTGTGCCTCTGATCATGGCAATTTGTCCATCAATTCCCTTCGCAGCTTCACCAGTTTTTTCTTAAAATGGAGTGGGGAGAGCATCTCCATGCTTCCACAGAGGCCATGAGTTACTTTGACACATAGTGCCTCTTCTAGGGTGAGGGCAACAGAAAGTCAGTTGGAGAATGCTGAGAAGAGAATGGTCCTATAGAAAACTCAGCAGGTTACTTTAAAGAAGAAAGATGTATGGGAAAGGGACAAAGGGAGAGGGACTAGATTCAGACTGTTTTTGTTTTGGTTTGCTGTGTGTGTGTGTGTGAGTGTGTGTGTGAGTGTGTGTGTGTGTTAACAAAAGATAGTAATTCTATTGATAAAGAACCCTGATGGTGTTATGCACTGGGCTGTTACCATTTTAGGAAAGCAGTTCAAACTCTCTAGACACTCCACAGGAATGACTTTCAGTTCCCAGAACAAGTGACAACCTCTTAAACCTTCAAGGGCCGTCTTGCTCTGACCTACAGACTCACTCAGAGTCAGAACTGACTCAAATGAGGATTTCTACTCCCAGGAAGACTTATGGTCTCCAAAACTAATAAGGGCTATTCTACTCTGTCCTCTACACTCACTTTGATTCAGAGACGTCTTGAGAGCAGTGAGACGAAGTTTCCTATTGCAAAATTAACTATACAGCCAGTGGCCAAATATATATGAAAATTTGTGGAGAAGGGACCACTTATGTTGTCAATGCCATTCATTTTGTAGAAGAAAAACTGTGATTCAAAAATATGTTAAAATGTCATTATATATATATATATATGAATAGTCACAGATCTTAGATTCTAAAGCACTATAAATAACTTACTAAGTGTAGAAGACATTGCATTTTCTCATAACCTTTTTCCCTGTCTTCCAGTTGCAGTTGAGTGAGAGCATTAACAACTACTAACAGTACAGATTTCCAGAATGAAAATGTATCTAGCCTTATGTAAAGCATCTCCCAGCTCACAGGCAGCTTCTTTGGATCGATCATCTCAACTCACTGACAATAGAAGCCTTTGGAAACTATTTTAAAAGTCAATTGCCAATTTGTCTGGTATGGTTTTAGTTACCCTCAGTGCAAAATCATACTTTTCTTTCTTTCATATTTCCCCTGAAGTAGCCCAAGAAATTTGTCCTAGGCTTCAAAGATTTTAGGATCACAAAAGACCAAACAACTGTATCTCTCTCACAGTAAAGCTCTTTCATGTCGACCTCTGCCTTCACAGATCCAGGTACATACTACCACACCTATTTCTCTGGATCCTCTGGATGGGCACAAATTTCTTTCTACTGGCAGAAAATTATGTCATATGAAATAATAATGGCTCTATGAATGCAGATGATTTTATATCTATTTTTATCTGTTACTTTTATGGAAAACTTTTGTAACATAACTAATTTTAAATCATGTATGCTTAATTTTAATTTACCAGATTGACTACATTGAATTGAAGTTGGAGGGCATACTTTATTGAACTTTATAGAACTCTTGAAGTATAAAATGCACAATAAATATTTTTGAATAAAGGAATAGCTATGACATCTTAGTTTACTATTGTTGCACCATGTGGCTATCATGTCGACCACTCTTGGAAAAGAGAGAAAAATGCAATAGCTAACTACTTCTCCATGGCAGTAGAGTTCCACAGACAAAACCAAGCCCTATTATATCAGTTTACTTAACTGCCTTGTGTCATGATGATGGGAGAGGTGTGATGATGCAGGTTTTCTACAACCCATAAAACCCTTACTTTCCACCTCCACCGATATTGGAAACAAGCATTGCATTGAGGTATAATAATTTTTTCTTTTGTATGCAGCCATCACTTTTCTTGTCACTCCTAGAACTGCTGATGCTTTTGCAGACATGGAAATATATGTTTAATAAGCAATAGGGGTCCTATTATAAAGGTCCAAAACTTTAAAGGGGGTCCTCTTTAGGCCCGATGCCATTAGGGCTGTAATCATCCAAATGGAAGCACACACATACACACACTCTCTCATCTGTCTTCACTACTCAGTGATCAATTACCACAGAGAGAAAACAAGAAGTTACAGATAGGCAAGTATTGTTATTGTCACTTGTATTTATTTTGAGCTAATTTGGTGTGCAGTGATTTAAAAGCTTTTGATAATTTACTCTAGGGAAAAATTACATATCCGTTTTGGGTGTCTACCATTCAGAAAATTGTTCATTTCTCCCTATTGTTCTCTTTCTTCAAAAATAACAATATGTAGCATAGAAATTGGAGCAAAAGCAATTATGCACAGATCCTATTCATTTTGATATTAAGGCTTTTACAAGTTCAGAAATAATATTACCTTGCATTTTGAAGAAGGTGCAGTATACTCTTTTGTTTACAGAAAAATCATGAAATTACAATTGAAAGCAAAATAGTGTGTGTGTGTGTATGTGTGTGTGTGTGTGTGTGTAATATTCTGCAATCAACTCTCAGGTTGACATGCTTCTCTAACATCTCTCTGACTGTTAGTCTTTCTAACTTCTCTTCAAGTGTAGGGTGCTCATCCAAAAAAAATAGGAGAAGTATTTACCTGGCTCACTCATCATGGAAAGAAAATAATAGATTTAAATTGCCTATGTGGTGCCATAGAGATATTATTAGGTCCTTTTGAGTCAATGCTGATTCATAATGACATAATGATATTCATACAACAGAATGAAACAAAACCTGGTCCTGCCTAATCTTCACAATGCCTGCTATGGTGTGAACCCATTGTTGCAGTCATTGTGTACATCTGTCTCACTGACCCTCTGCATTAGTAATCTTGATGTCCTTCTAAAGGACAGACCCATTCTCAAACATGTAGCTATCATGTGAGAGAAAGCCTTACCTTCTTATCTTCTGGATAGTACTGGCAGTATTTCTTTCACACAAAAAATATTAATTCTTCTGAAAGCCTATTGTAGTATATTCAATATTTCTTTGCCAGCACTGCAATTCAAAGGCATCCTTCTGTTACCTTCCTTATTTATTTTCCAATTTTCAAATGCAATATGAGATGATTGTAAATATCATAGTTTGGGCCAAGCATACCTTAATCCTCAATGTGATATATTTGCTGTTCAATACTTTAAAGAGGGGTTTTGCAAAAAAAAATTCACCCAATGCAATAGGTCACTGGATTTCTTAGTAGTTGTTTTCTTGAGTATTGATTGTGGACCCAAGTCAAGTCAAATATCTGACAACTCATTATTTTCTTCATTTCTCATGATTTTGGTAATTGGTTCCTTAAAGAGTTGTTCCTGTGTTTGTTTGTTTGTTTTACTAACATTTTTTATTTATTCATTAATAAAAAGTGCATAGTATAAGCCCTTTATCCCAATTCTCGTACTCAGGAAAATATTAACAATAAACTTTGGATGGCACAGACATGATTTGTTTGGTATCATTTAAACATTTAAAAATAGCAATTAACATTTAGTATATCACCACTTTTGATTTTGCAAAGTAATCATAAGACATGAGAACAGATACACATGATTTTTCATTTAGAAATAGTATATAGCATTATTGTTTCATTTAGAAGTAGTATATAACATTAAGACTAAACCTGTTATTGCAACAACAAAAATCCTTCCTATTTTGTCTTAGTTTGGAATGCCTGCTGAAACCTGTCCATCCTGGTGCGCTGCTGGTATTTGAAATACCCGCGGTGTAGTTTCCAGCATCACAAGAAGCATGGAAGCCTCCAAAGTTCAATAACATGACAGAATAGTTGTCAATTTATTCCTGTAAACCTACGATTTAAACTAAACTTGTTTGCAGTCTTGGGTCTTCATCAGTAAGCATTTTGTCATTTTCAATTTCAGCTAACAAACTTGTGCCATATGCATATTGCTGATGAATATTCTTCTGAATGTCACATTCTTCATCATATAGCACGACTTCTGAAATTATTTGGTCAGCATACAGATGAAGTACAGTGAAAAGATAGAACCCTGAAGAATCCATATCTAGGATTTGAAATCCTAGAAATTTTTGCATATGAAAGACATGCAATCATTTACTTTTTATTATATAATACTATTAAAATATTGATTAGCATTTGGTTTTACCACTTGAATATTTTAAAGTCTAACTCACAGTGCTTCTAGCTACAGTCTGAAAAAGAAAATTTTAAAATGCATGCAAATCCAAGGGCTCAAAGTAGAAAGGAAATGTTTTGAAAATGATGATGGCAATATGTGTACAAAGGCACTTGGTATAATGAATGGCTGGATTGTGATAAAAGCTGTAAGAGATCCCAATAGAGCCCCCAATAAGATCATTGAAAGAAAAAAAAAAGATATAGTCGAACATATGTTGCTGTTAGGTGTCCTCTTGTCAATTCTGGCCCAAAATACCAAAACAATAAGCAGTGTGGATTCACCCTCACAAGTGTCCTAGCACTGGCCTCCGTTGTTGCAAACCATCTCTTTGAGATCTGTGGCAGTTTTATGCTTATGTTAATTTTATGATTGAAATGTAGGGCTGGAGTCTAGCCTCTTAATCTAGAGATAGCCATTGAGTAGCCAATGAGGCCTCTATGTGGGCATGGCCTTCTCCTGAGACTCCTGGGAAATCTCGTGATATTTCCCTCGTGAAGATGAGAAGCTATCTTCCCCAGTTGTTCGGAGTTAGTCTCAGAGGCGATGAGTCACGGTAAAGACAAGATGGCAGCGTCCGAGGAGCTGGAGGAGCAGGCAGAGAGACCGCAGGGCTTTGCCCTGATGGAGCCAGAGCTCTGAAGCTGGAGTGCCATGCTGTTGATGGACCCTGAGCCCTGCAAGCGAGGAGCCATGGGGAGACCCCTGCCAGAGCCAGAATTCTGTAGCCACTGACCTGTGACTTCGTGAGTCAGAAGAAGAATTTGTAGACTGATTTCGGGCATATGGGTTAATATTGGACTTATGACTTTGTATTGGACTGAATTGGGATGACTTCTTAGTGTCACATTTCTTTTGTATATAAACCCTTTTCTTATATCCCTATGCATGTCTATGAAATTTGTTCCTCTAGTCTACCCAGACTGACACAAGGTCCTTCTTTTTTGCTGCCCTTCAAGTTTCCTAAGCATAATTACCTTGCACAGAAACTGGTCTCTCCTGAAAATATACCCGAAGTATATAAGATGAAGTCTTGCCATCCTTGCTCTAGTGAGGGCTCTGGACATATATTTTCCCACACAGATTTGTTTGTCTTCGGTTCATGGTTCTTTCAATATTTTTCTCTTGCACCACAACTCAAGCACACTGATTTTTTCTTCTGTCTGCCTTATTCAGTGTCCTTCTAGGCTTGCATATAAGACAATGGAAAATACCATGGCGTAGGTCAGGCACACTTTAGTCCTCAAAGTTTCATCTTGCTTTTCAATACTTTAAAGAGGTCTTATCTAGAAGATTTACTTAAATCAATTTATATTTTGATCTTTTGATTGCCCTACCCATGAACTTTGATTATGGAATGAGGCAAGACAAATCTTGATAACTTCAACCTTTTCTCCATTTATCATGACGCTGCCTTTCAGTCGAATTATGAAGATCATGTTCTTCTTTACCTTGAGTCACAATCCACACTGAAAACTTCAACCCTTGCTTTTCATCAGTAAGTGTGTCACGTCCTCTGAACTTTTATCAAGTAAGATTGAGTCATCTGCATATCGCAGCATGTTAATAAGTCTTCTTATAGTCTGAATGCAAGATACTTTCTCATATATTCCAGATTCTCTGATGATTTGCACATTATATAGGTTGTATAAATATAGTGATGGGAGTAAAAGGATACAAGCCTGTTGTACACCTTTCTTGCTTTTCAGGCATTAGGCCTTTGTCCTGCTGGACAAATATTTCTTGTTTCATGTTCAAGTTCTTCATTGGAACAATGGAGTGTTCTGTAATTCCCCCTTTTTTAATATTTCCAACGTTTATTATGGTCCACAGAGACATATGCCATGGTATAGTCAATAAAACATTCTGGTATTCTCAGTTTTGAGCCAAAAATCCGTCTGACATTAGCAATTGTTTCATGTCCTCTTCTGAGTGCAACATGATCTTGCACAGTTGCAGATCAATGTACTGCTTGATGATGATCCAATGTATTGTTGGATGATCTTCAGCAAAAATTTTACTTGCATCCAATATCACTGATATTATTCTACCGTTTGAGAATTCTGTTGGATGACCTGTCTTTGAAATTGACAGACTGAATTTCTTCCATTCAGTAGACAAGTGGGTGCTTCGAGTGCTTCATCAGATTGCTGAAACATTTCATTTGACCTTCCTTCAATGCCTGGAGTTTTGGTTTTCACTAACAATTTAGTGCAGAATGAGGTTCTTCCTTAGGCACCATCAGTTGCTCATAAGTGCTCTTCTGAGGTGATGGGATGTGGATCCTTTCTTTTGGGTAGAGTGAATGTGTATTCTTTCTATCCGCTCATGAGGCTTCCTGCATAAATTAATATTTTTTTACATAGAATCTTTCAATATTATTCCTTGGGGGTGGATTTTTTTTCTTGAGTTTTCAGTGTTAGATATGCTGAACTTATTCTCCCACTTTGGTTCTCTAATTCTAGGTTTTTATATATTGCCATATGATATTTAGCTTTATCTTCTTGAGTTGCCTTTGAAAATTTTTATCAACTCTTTGCCTTCATTCTTTCTTCCATTTGTTTTCATTGCTTTACTTCTTAAGAACATGCTTCAGAGTCTTTTCTGACATCCACTGATGCTTATTTTCCTGTCTTTTTAATCATTGTTTGCTTTCTTCATGAATGATTTTCTTAATGTCCTCCCACAGCTCCACAGATCTTCTGTTGTCAGTGTCCAATGCATCAAATCTGTTCTTGAGGTATTCTGGAAATTCAGGAGGGATATACTCAAAGCAACACTTTGGCTCTCATGGACTTGTTTTAAGTTTATTCAGTTTTATGCTGAACTTACCTGGGAATAATTGATGATCTGTTCCAGTCAGCAAATAGCCTGATTGTAGCTGTTAGTATTGAGCTTCTCCCTTGTATCTTTGCACATATGTGGTCAATTTGATTTCTTTGTATTCTGTCAAAGTCCATGTGTGTTGTGTTGTTGAAAAAAAAGTGTTTGCTATGAAAAGTATATCATGCAATCTCCAGCTTCATTTCTGTCTCCATAACCATTTTTCCAATGACTGTTTCCGATGCTATGAAGAAGAATGTAGCATCAGGATTGTAGGAAAGCTCATTAATAACCTGAGCTATGCAAATAGCACAATCCTGCTTGGTGACAGTGAAGAGGCCTCTAATATAATTACTGATGAAGATCAGGGATGGCAGCCTTCAGTGCAAACTGCATCTCAATGTAAAGAAGATCAAATTATCACAACTGCCCAATAGGTAACATCATGAAAAGTGGAGGAAATATTGAAATATAGAGGATTAGATCTTGCTTGGATCACAATCAATGCTCCTGCAAGCAATAATCAAGAGATACAAAAACAAGTTGCACTTGTAGGTCTGCTGTACAAGGGCTCTTTAAAGTGTTAAAACGGCAAGGGTGTTACTTTGTAGATTAATGTGTGCCTGACTCGAGTCATGGCATTTTCAATACCCTCATAGGTATGTTAGACATGGAAATAGGAACACAGAAGAATGAGTGCATTTCCATTGTGACACTGGAGAAGAATATAGACCCTACGATTGTATGCTAATAGAAGAAGGATAGCCAGAGGCAAGGATGACAGGGCTTTGTGTTGCAGACTTTGGATATGCCGAGAGTCTTATGAGTGATAAAGTAAGGAGGGGGCAGAAAAGAGAAAGCCCCTCAAGGAGGTGACTTGGCACAGTGACTTCAACACTGGGCTCAGGCATAGGAATAATCATGAGGGGGGAGAGGGTCAGGTAGTATTTTGTTTTCTTCTTTAGAGGGACACTATGGGTCAAAAACAGCTTAGTGGCACCTAACAGCAACAAATATGTGAAATGTTTTATATATATATATATAAAACATATGCATGGTACATATACATGTCTATTTGTAGGAGATGTATAGATATAGATACATATACTTAAACTGCTCATCACAATATAATTTGTTCAAAGCCACTAATTTCTCTATGTAAGAAGAATAAAGCTATCTGTTACCATAAAGATTAGTTTAGAAGTGTGTTTGAACTTCATGTATACACAAATGTCTATCATCTATCTATTTATCTATCATCTCTCTATATCTATATCTATCAATCATCTATCTGTCTACCTATATCTATCTATCTATCTATCTATCTATCTATCTATCTATGTATCTATCATCTATCTATCTACCAGCTATCTATCATTTAGCTAGTTAGTTAACCAGTTTCTAGCTAGTTATTTATCATCTATCATCGAGCTAGTTAGTTGGCCAACTTCTGCAGCTACATTTGTGACTGGTATATAAAGCTTTGTTCTTTTAAAATTCATAAGATCTTTGATCTTTGTAGCTTCTTTTTCAGATGGTAAATAAATTGCTGACTAAAACTGATAGACAAGGAAAGTAGAATTGTACAACTGGAGATTTTTAAAGTCTTATTTTACTATGACATAGTTTATCATACTATACCTTATAATTGTTATTGTATTGTACAGTCAGATACTGAGATTCTTGAATTAGATTTTGCTTATTATAAAAATAATAATGAAAATGCCATGGTAAATGAATGGCAGATGTTTTACATTCAAAGTTAATACACAAAAGAGTAAATAGATTGAAATCCTTGTGTCATTTTGAGATTATGTTCAATCATTTCATTTTGATAATGGGAACTTGAAAGGTTTGCAAAAGCAAATAGCCCATAGTCATTATTTTTTCATTAACCACTTAATTTCTGTTTGCCTGTCTAGTGCCTATTACTGAAAACATAAATACAAATTTGTCATTTAAATAAACCAGGTGCACACATATTTCAATTCACTATTATATATTATATCAGGCAAGTAGTTAGGCATTTTACAAAAAGAAACATAAAAAATTGTAAATATTGTTTACAGACTGTAATGAGCTTGCAATGAAATCTCTAGCTAAATTCAACATCCCAATTAGATCTTAAATTGTGTTAGTGTGTCATTATCCTTGATAGTGATATGCACTGCAAGACTGTGCCTGTGCTTTCAAATGTGAATGCAAATTGGGTGGTATCTACTTAGGCAACATGAACTGCATCATGGACTTTACTGTGAGAGTTGAAACTGGACCATGGCCAGGAGATCCCTTTAAACCATCGTGTGTTGGTTATCCTGGCAATGGAAATTAAAGAGGCTGTTTATTATCAAGTTTATAACACATGAATAAACAAACAACTCTAAAGAAAGTGGTTTTTCCTAATAAACACTTCCAAATACTGTGAAGAAAACTAGTCTACAAAATATTAGCAATGAAGGAAGCAATAGGATTGTGATTATAGACTCTTGACTCTACCAAACTATGTTTTAAATTTATAACTTATGCCTACTTATTTTTACTTCATACCCTATATTACATAGTTAAACATAATTCATTTTAGATATTGTATATATTTGTTCTTTACTATGTATATAGCTTTTACATTCATATCAAATTTCTGATTTTGTAAATAAACAATAAAGATTATATGAGGCAAAATTTTCCAGGCATTTAAAATTCAGCATTGAACAAATTGAGAGACAAAAAAAATTCCCTAATACCTTAGGACTTTTATTTTAGTGAGCACAGAAAGCAAGCAAAATATATAAGTTTCTATAATATATTAAAGATAGTAAGTACTATAAAGAACTTTAATCAGGGAAGATGGAAAGGCAAAATATGTATATAAGATGAACAGGAGGGCTGATCCCCAGAGGCATAGTGGTTGAGTGGGGGACTGCAGTCCACTGGTGTGGCGGTTCATATCCAGCAACAGCTCTCCAGGAGCAAGGCTGGGCCTCCCACTCTCACCAGAGGGCAGTGATACAACAAAAAAGGTCAACAGGAATATAATTTTTATATTTGGTTCCATTGGAGGAAAATTTTGAAGTAGGTATGGAGGAAAAATTAATATAAGCTTGACACCTGTGACCATCTAAAAATTAAAAAAGTTATACTCATCAGAAACTTTGACAAAAATACAGACAGAACCTAGGGACTTGAGAAAACATTTTTGGTAATGACTTATCTGATAAAGGTTTAATCTCTAAAATATACAGAAAACTCCAACAACTCAAAAAAAGACAAAGAATCCAATAAAAACAAGTGCCTGAAGAAATGCTTTTTACAAGAATACATTCAGTCAGGCAGGAGACATGTGAAGAAATGTTCGTGATCATGAATCACTAGAGATAAGCAAAAGAGAGACACACTCTCAGTCCCCTTACAAGGCACTGCTAATACAGGACACCACCAAGATAAAACAATAATAGCTGGTGTAGTTATAGGGAAAATAGAAAGTTTATACACTGATTGTGGGGTTGTAAGCAGCATAAACATAAAGTAAGCTCAATACAGAGATACTTGATGATTCCGCTGCAGTATATTCTCTAGGGATAAATTAGCAGTGTCACAAGTAGACATGAGAAAATTCATTTTTTTGGAAAATCTATTTTCATTGCATCTTTATTCACATGTTCCCAATTATAGAAGTCACCTAAGTGCCCATATGTAGTATATCCATACAATGGAATATTATGCAATGACAGAGATTAATGATGAATCTGTGAAAAATCTTATCTTATGGAAAATATTGTGAACATATGGCCAAGTGAAATAAACCAAATACAAAAGAACAGATATGGAATGATGCCATTTTTTTAAAAAATCAAATATCAACATTGTTTAATGGCTACTGGAGATAAGAAACAGAGGAAAACCACTTACTTGAAAGTAAATAAGTGGTTCTCAATCTTTCTAAGGCCACAACCCTTTAATATAGTTTCTTGTGTTGTGGTGATTCCCAACTCTAAAATTATTTTTGTTCCAGCTCCATAACTGTAATTTGCTACTGTTATGAATCATAATATAAATATCATATAAGCAGAATGTGTTTTCATTGTCACAAATAGAACATAATTAAAGAATACTGATTAAATACAAAAACTATATGTAATGATATATTGTGCAATATTTATTTTTAGTTACAGATAAATCAAATTTTTAGTTATAGATAAATCAAATTTTGTCTTGAAGAATGGTGTAGTTTGCTGGGTAGTCCTATGTGGGCATATCTGCATGTGGGCAGAGCTACCTGGAGATGGATAGAGGAGCTGTTTCTCAGTGCCTCAGAAAACATCAGAAATGTTTTCTGATGGTCTTAGGCAACCCCTGTGAAATGGCCATTTGACCCCCAAAGGGGTTGTGGTTCACAGATTAAGAACTGCTGGAGTAGATGGATATTTATTGAGACAATTGAAGAGGCAATACATTATATATAAACCTAAATTGTTGAGCACAAATTGACCAAGGTGAATGAGGATACTGAAAGGTATAAAAGAATATAGGAAAACTATTGTAAGTACTATGACACATACCACTTTCTAATAATAGTAATAGAAAGCAATAACACATTCATGGTTATATTGGTAAATGTACAAATTATATGGATGTGGAATGCATCAGTTCATTAACAAGGAGCTTCCATAAATCCACTGTAGATTTAAAGGAGGTTGTGGAAAAATGGATAATAAAATTGCCAACTTCAGAAAGCTCTTTGCTGAAAGCAGAAAAAACTAGAAAGATGTTTACTTTGTCTTGCTGAATATACAAAGACATTTAATTATCTAGGCTATAATGACCTTTAGGTCCCATTGAAACAAATGGGAGCATGTACAAAGATTGAGAAGCAGTCATTGAAACTATTCTATATGATGGAAAATAGAGCGTCAGAATTAGAGCAATACGCTTAACAACCCAGAATGTGCAGATAACACAACATTGCTTTCTGAAACCCATGAAGACTTTGACGTACTTACTAACAAGATTAAAGACATTAACTTCCAATATGAATTGCAAATTAATGTAAAGAAAACCAGAATCCTCATAACTCAAACGAAAACAGCTTAATAAATAGAGAGTATATCAAAATTGTCAAGAATTTTGCTTTGCTTTAATCCATAATCAACACTCATGAGAACAGCAGCCAAGAAACCAAGCAACCTAAATGCCTTAGGCAAATGGATATGCAAGAACTCTCTAACATGTTCAAGGGCAACGCTGTCACTGTGAGAACTCTAGGACACCTTTTCTGAGTCCTGGCTTTTGCCTGTTAGAGCTAAACAATGGATAAGGCAGACTGGAGAATAACTGATATAGTTGAGTTATGGTGTTGGCAAAGAATATTCCGTTTTCAAGGAAGTTCCACAAGAATGTTCCTTGGACATGAAGACAGCAAGACTTCCTCTCCTATGCTTCAGACATGTTACCAGAGGAGACCAGACACTGCAAAAAGACGACATGCTTGGTAACATAGAGGGCTGGTGAAAATGAGGAACACACTTGCAGTGATAAACTGACATGGCAGCAACAGTGAGAGCAAATACCATAACCAAGATGATGATGACGCAGGATTGGGCAGTGCTGCCACCTGTTGAATTATAGAGTTACTGTGAAATTCAAAGATACGTAGGACAAGCAACAACATGTGGGTTGGAAGGTATATGGATGCTAAGGCACAAGTAAATGGAGGTGTATTTGTTTCTATATGCATCTGATATATATTCATAAATCTATATACATAGTATATATGTGTTTGCATTTCTACATCTATATTTATATGTATAATATAGCACATAGGGGTATAGTTATGGATAGTTCCTGTACATATCCCAAAACCTTTTGGTAGTGATTTTGGGGTTGTAGGCTCAAGATTGTTGCATTCTGACACATCTAAGTCAAATGGCATAATTTAGTTCATAAAGATAATAGTCTATATCCTAGTTAGGAGAGTCATGATAATGAGGTGGATTAGGCACTAGGCTGCTATCTGAAAGGCCAGTAATTCAAACCTACCAGCCATTTTTCTAGAGAAAGATGAGGCTGCCTACTCCTATAAAGATTTGTCATCCCAGAAACCCTATATAGGGTTGCCATGAGTCAGAATCAAACCCGTGGGGTGTATTTTGTTTCTTCTTCTTTCAGCTAAATTCGTGAGTACTACGTAGGATCTTTCCCTATCTGGGACAAGAAGAGAATGAGCAAATCAAAGACTCAAGCAAGAAAGCTGTCCGTAGGTCTAATGGCCCAAGTGACTCACAATTTCTTCTAACATGACATTAGAAGAGATAAATGGTGCTGACTACCGTCCTTGATCATTCTGAAAAGGCACATCATGAAAGTCTCCTTTTATAATGATAGGAAAAACGAAGGAAGAAAAATAAAATAAGAAGCAAAAGCCTCACCTTCATTAAAGGCCAGACTTATAGACTGGGCTGATCAAGCCTAAAGGGTAGAGGACCACTCAAGATTATTGTTATTAGATACACTCTCACCCTATAAGGTGTGAGGAACAGCGTCTCGGATATATCACTTCTTAAAAAGTGAATTGTTCAATAAACTAACATTAGCACCTGTGAGAAATGTGCTTCTTTGAATAATCAGCTGAAGGCACTAATAGGTCAGCCTAGACATAAAAGAAATGACAAGAAGGTCTGTGGAAGGGTCTTGGAGAGAAGCGGCTGCATAGAGGGAAACAAGTAGAGTGAAATTGAAGGGAGTTCTGAACACAGAAGTGATTGCAGTCAATATCACATAGCAATTTTTGTATGAATGATTAAACAGAAATAATTTGATGTGTAAGATTACAAGTAAGTTACATATTTTAAAATGCCCTTGATGCATGAAAAAATAGAATGACAAGTTATAGTCCCTCAGGAGAGTAGAAAAAAAGTAAAAGTTGGTGTTGAAGGAGTAACAGGATGAGATGGGAAGGATATTGTTAGTCACTGGAAATGCCTTACCTTTGACTTTGATTATGATAGAAACTTTTGACAGGTTTTGAGAAGAAGAGGAGTGTGACATGAGTTATTTTATTTCAGTTTCTGTGCTGAGATTTGATTGTCAGGGACAAATATGACAGCAGGGTGAGTAGCTGGGAGGATCTTATAGAGATCTAGACAGGGGATGACAGGGATTTGGACTGAGGTAAGAGTAGTGGATTTGGTTCAAAGTGATACATTCAGAACATAATTTGAAAAGCCAAAATTTTCCTATTGTTTGGTGGCAACTATAGATATGAGAAAAATTGAATATGATTTTTAGAATTTTACTCTAAGCAAATTATAATTGCCTTTTATCAAAAAATGAGATAGGGAAATCTAAGGGCTTAAAGGGGTTCAAGTGAGTATATAGGTAACATAAAGACACAAGTATGCGTTTAGGTTGGTTAATGAGTGTGTGTGTTGTGCAAGTATGATTCAGGGAAAAGATATAAGTCAGAGTTTTTACTCAGGGGTTATGGGCTTTGAATTGATATTTAAATCCATGAGAATTGTTGGGATCATTAGGGAAATTATGTACTTAAAGAAGAGGTCTCAGAGTCATCCTGGAGTGAGGATGTGGAATAAACAGAGAGAACACAGAAGGAGCAAGTGGAGGTTAATTACCATGTTTTTTGGACCATAAGACACACCTGGTCATAAGACACACACATTTTTTAGAGCAGGAAAACAAGAAAAAATATTCTGAACCCAATAGAAACATTTTACTAAAATTTTCTGGGGTACCACACCCTTGAGCCATTAGACATTCCCCATTTCCCCAGCCCCCACTTTTTTGGGGAAAAAGTGCATCTTATGGTCCAAAAAATAGAATATAAACTGGAAGAGTGAGATGTACAGGAAGCAAGCAAGTGATGAATTTAGCAATATTAGATCATTGTCTGGTGCCAATGAGTTGGATCACATCAAGTCAAATAAGAACTAAAAGTGGCCACTGGATTAAATAACACAGAGACCAGTGTGAAATAAGGGGGGGGGGATCATTATGTAAGAGTAGTGAGTTGAAATCCTGAAATCCTCAACATTAATCAGCAAAGGTGATGATGAAGATTTCTTTAGAGTGGACATATGAGAGATTTCTTCAGACAGTGAATATATAGACATATTTTGAGGATACTAGCTATAAAAAGGAGTATTTGTAGAGGTATGAGGGTTCAGGAGGTTGTTTTTGTTTTGTGCTTTGAAGGACCAGATGAATTGCAATACATTGAGGGGAACTATTTGAGGCTTGAAGTTTGACCCTCAGCATGACATTCCAGGCCTGGATCAGAGCAGAATTGCCCAGCTCTCTATAAGAAAGAAGGCTGTGCATAGGGAAAGAGATGCTGATGAGTAGAAAACACACAGATATGTACGCATGGATCATTTAGATTGAAGTGTTGTGGGCATATAAAGAGAAAATGGTGTGTTATGGGGACAATAGAAAGATATGGGAGGGGAGAAAACTACAACTTTTTACCACCTATGATATATCAGACATTCTGTCATGGATTGGGATTATACTGATTAAGAAAGATAATTTTTCTGCCCTCAATTAACTTCCAGTGCCAAGAGATGGAGTTGTGTTTTTATAAAGCAGATTGGTAAATCTCTTAGTGTAGTGCAGAGACTACAGCAAACTGGCAACGTCATCTGTGAATACATTCATGGGCTCAACAAAATTGAGGGTTGTTGAAGGATATTGAGAAAACCGGCAGAAACATCACTCCTTGGGTCTATGAGCTCTACATTTCTGTATGCATTAGACCTTTCTTCTCGTCAAAGGTTTGTTCAGTGCAAACACTTCTGAGCAAAAATATGTAAGGTGGAAACATTTCATATAGAAGATGAAAACTTGAATATATTCCACTAATGGCCAGCTAAGATTGCATCTGTCAAAGGCAGAAAACTTGTGAGACCCAGAAAAACAAGACAGTGCTGTCAGGATCTGTTTCTCAAAAGTTTCCTTGTGTGAAAAATTGTTGTCTCTGTCTTATCCCCTTGTATCACAAAGGAGACAAAAATTCAGTCTTCAATGTCAGATGAGTTCAGTGTGAATCCTGGATCTTCCAATATCAGCTCTGTGGCCCGAGAAAGCTAAGGAGCTTGCCACAGGTTCCTATCAGTGAAATAGAAATAATCATGACTCACAGAAGTAGTATAAAGAAGGAATAATTAAAAAAAATAAAGGAGTCATATAGTATTTATAAGAATTAGCATATTGCCTATACTTAAGTGTATAATCAATATTAGTTATTATTTGTCTAATTGTTTTCTACAGTGTGGCCCAAAATTATTGGGCTCAACTATTAACCTGAAATATGACAATCCTGTGGATGGACTTATTTAACTATCAACACCCCTAAAATTAAAAATGAAAAGAATGAGTTAGAGATGTCTAGTCTCTTGCAATGTTATGCATTGACAACACCCTCTACTCAAAAGAATTATTTTTCTAAAGGAATGCCTCAATAATAGGACACATTGGAATGAAGCATGGCCCCAAATCTATAGGGACTGAAATATATCTATTATATATGTACATGTATGTGTGTGTATATATATATATATATATTACACTGAGAGTTCATATGTTTTAGAAGAAAAATTTCTGTTTTGTATGGAGGTGAGTGGGTGGGCAGATATGAGACTAGCTTGCAAAGGATGAAAGTTTAGCTATTAGATTCTTTGAATTGTTTTATTGTGAAGTTAAGAGAACAGGGTTATCATTGTCATTGCTGAAAAAATAAATGGGATTTTAAGAAGTACATGTTGGTTTATCTGAAACCTGAGTGTGTACACAGAATGACTTCATTGCTGTGCGACTGCAATGACCCCAAGGGTTCAGCTGGCGGAAGTACAGGAGATCTTTCCTCACAGTACACTTCTTCTTTTTTTTTTTTTTTTTGGTTTTTGGGGCATCACTGCTCTCTGGTGATGGGAGTAGGAGGCCCAGCCCCACTGCTGGAATTGAACCTCCGTCCCAGTGGGCCGCAGTCCTGCGCACAACCACTACGCCACCGGGCTCACCCCCACAGTACACTTCTTAAATGAGAGGCTTCTCCTTTGTTAAATAATAAAGATTTCTAGTCTGAGTAGTTTGGGGAAGTTATATGGATATGTTTTCCGTACCTCAATCATTTGCCTTGATATTTGGTAATACACACCATGGATGGGGTAACAACAACATTTAATTAACTAATTTCATTTTTGTTTTGTTTCTGAGTTAATGCAGATGGGTTTTTTTGCTAAACTTTATTAATTTTTTTATTTTTAAGAATGTTCACAGCAAAAATAAGCGAATTAAGCTTCTTTTCCTATGGATGAAGATGTTTTTCTTATATAAGTTTGCTTGGTTTCAGTGTTGTAAAGCTCAATTTCATCATCATCTTAATCATTCTACTGAGCTGTGTGAATGAAACTAGAAAATGATAAATATTTTCTGTTAAACAAATAGATTACACATTTATTAAAGGAACAGTAAGAATGTGTTTAGTGTTTTCATTTTTTAATTACAGCTAATCTCTTTAGTGCTAACCCTGAAAGGTTGTTGCTTCTTTCAATACCACATTGTCTCATTAATAGCTTCATGACAATCACATAAAATCACAGATCCAGTTAATCTGGATTTTGAAACTCTTTATAAATGTCATAGAATTTAAATTTAGAGATATCAAAATAATATTATAAGCAAAAAGAAACATACATATATCTAATCATTTTATAATGATTAATTTAACCTGTTCAAAAACAAAAGACAAATATATGTAAGATGCAATCTCTTTCCTTTTCCTTTTAAATTCCAACATGAACCCACTCTGAATTATTGTGTATCCTTCTTATACAGCCTTTTTACATTTAAAGTATTGTAAGTGGTAATGTGATGCAATGTAGAAATATTTTACAAAAAATTTGTTATCATTAGGTGCCACGTATTTGGTTCCAACTCATGCAGCGCAATGTCCAAGAGAAGGAAGCACTTCCTAGGTCTGGCTAATCTTTGCAATGGCTTCTATATTTGAGCCGATTATTGCAAACACTATGTCAATCTCTCTTTTTCACTCACTCTCGGCCTTGTCAAGCATGATGCCCTTTTTCTAAGGATGGGTCTCTCCTGATAGCACATTCAAAGTATGCAAGTCTAAGCCTCTCCACCCTTGTCTCTAAATTACCTTGTGGCTGTTCTTTCTCCAAGACAACTTTTTTTTTCTTTCTGGTAGTCCACAATACTTTCAATATTTATTGTAGATTCACGAATTCAACTTCTCTGTCTCTATTCATTATCAAGCCTTCATATGCATGTGTGAGAAATGAAAATGTCATGGCTTGGCTCTGGCACATCTTAGTTCTCCAAGTGACATCTTTGTTCTCAAATACTTTAAAGTTGTCTCATGCAGCAGATGTGCTAATGCAGTACGTTGTTTGATTTTTTAAACTGGTGTTTCTGAGGGTTTATTGTGTACACAAGCAAAAAGGATTCCTTGATAATTTCAGTCTTTGCTCTCTTTATCATATTGTTGTCTAAGAAACAATTATGAGGATTTTTATTTCATTTATATTAAGTTGTAATCCATACTGAATACTTTAGTATTTGATCTTCATTAATTGCTTCAAGTTCTCTTTAATGTCAATAAGCAAAGTTGTTTTCTCTGCACTTTGCTGTTAATATTTATATAGAAATTACACATAAGCAAAGTATAGCGGTCTATCACATATTATCCTATGCTGAAACTTGAAACTTGAGGTTCATGAGTGGTAGAATTATAAGTTAATGCACTGGGTGACACTAATCCTATGGTAGGCATATTTTTATTTTATATGTATGAATCCATACTAGATTATTGGGAGCCCTGGTGGGATAATAGTTATATATTTGGCTGCCAACTGCAAGGTTAGTGGTTCAAAACCACCAGTCTCTCCTCAGAAAAAAAGATGGGGCTTTTAAATCCTGTAAACAGTCTCAGAAACCCACATGGGGCAGGTCTGTATAATAGATCACTTGAATTGGAATGAACTCAATGGCAGTGAGTTTTGAGTGAGTAGGTTACCAGATATTTTTGTATATTTTGAATGTGTTCTCAACTGGTTTCTGGCTTTCACACAGCAAAGCCATTTTCCAAATCACCATTTGCATCATGCGTTTTAGTTGTTTAGAATTCAAGTATATATCAGACATAATAGTCTTGTAAAATTCGATTATGCAATCTCCATTTTGATTCTATTATCAAGGTTATATTTTATAATTACTGTTCCTTCCTCTTTATTTCCAACTTTGGCATTCAAATTGAAAGTAGTTATCAATGCATATTGGTTGAATGTTTGAAAAATACCAAAATGAAGGCCTTTATAGAATTTTTCATTTTCTTCATCACTAGCTGTAGTGGCTGGTGCATAAATTTGAATAACAGTTGGATTATTTCAATTAATAATAAGTATTAAACTTTTTCATTATGGCTTCAGTATACATCTTATTTACTAACAATTTGATATATGATTATTTTAAGTTGTGCAAATGCATACAAATATTTTCTCTAATTTCTGTGAAACATTTGTATGATGTGGCAGGAATTCACTTTATTCAAAGAGTGACCAATTATGCTGATATGATAGAAACATAGATTTTTCTTTGTATTACAATAATCAGTGATCATATTAAAGACCTGTGTATGTCTGTGAGGATTGTGTGCCTTTTATATGTATTATTTTCCTCCTCTTCTACATTTTTCTACCTTACATAATCTTTTATCAGTTCATTACAAAATAAGCCTTGATAATATCAGTCCCTTTATTTTTCTTCTTCAAAATTATATTATCTATGCTTCATCCCTACTTTCTATTGTTAATATTAGGTATATCTTCTTAAGTTCTATGGACAAGGAGGAAATTTTATTGTAATTGAATCAAATGTATAACTATATCTGTAGAAATTTAGCATCTTTTGTGTAATTTAGCTACTCTTTCTTGTCAAATTAAATTGATTGTAATGTCTGTATTATATGACCAAAGAATATTCTGGTTTGCATAAACAAAGATTGTTTGGAGTTTTGTTATTAATATATTTAAATTATACATACTATTACTTCTTCAATTTGATTAAATTTTAATTTCAATATTTTTAAATTAAATTTAATAAGCATAGTTGGATTTTATTAAGTTCTTTTAATCACATCATAAAAGGAAATTTTGTCTCCAGTTTGAAATTTTTGGTTTGATCTATGGTGTTTCTCTTACAAAATTATTTCTTATAAATATTTATTCTTCAATATTTTTTAGTTTAGTAATAAATTGCTAAATAATCCCTTCAGTTCTGAATTAAATTATTTAGTCATTATATATTGTATATATGGCCGAATCCAAGTGATGGATATTTATGTATATATGTGATTGTATATATTTTCATGATTATATATTTTAATCAGATATTTTATCACTAAAAATTGTATCTCTGAAAGGAAAATTAATTTTCTTGTATGGTGTCTGTCCACATTTTTGCATCACATTGTTTCACTTTTATAAAATGAACTGGTGAGCTTTTTATCTTTTTAGTTTCTAGAATAAGATTCTGAAATAATTATTTTATTTATTTATTTATTTAATGGGCATAACTGCCTCTGGCTTTCGTGGGCGCTACCCAGTGCCACTTCTGAGAGCCGCTGCTGGATTTGAACCGCCAGGCTGCGGGCTGCAGTCCTGCACTCAACTTATGTCACCTGGGCTCAGCCCCGAAATAATTATTTTAAATTTTTCTCTTGAATATTCTCTTATGTATGTAATATAAAATAGAAAATGCTCCTTAAATATTTGTATCCAAACCAAAACAAACATTTTTTTTTTCATATCAATTCAAGCCACAGCGACGCTATAGGGAAGCATAGAGTACACAGTAAGGTTTCAAAACCAAATATATGGAAGAAAAAATCTTCCTAAAGCATGGCTAATGGGTCACAACTCTGAAAGTTTCTGTTGGTATCTGACTTCTTAACCACTGTGCAATGGGGTTAAATGTAAGTAAATTTCTTCTATCGACAGTCTGGGACAATTGATTACTTCTTGAATATAGGATATAATGGCCAGTCATTCCTTGTAGGCAAGATGCATTTGCTAGACCAAGTTCTCTTCTGTCTTGTTTCTGGCAACTTCAATACCTAATGCCCATGATCCTGTGCATCAAGCCTTGGAGGGAAAGTAACACAGAAGATCACACGTGAGAGATATCTGTGGGTTAAGGCTGGAAGTGAAATACATTACTTCTATTCCTTTGGCTATAATTCAATCCTAACTAACGGCAAGTGGGTCTGTGGAATATAATACCGATATGAGTCAAGAACAGGAAATGAGGTTTGTGTTCAATTACTAGTCTTGCATTGCTCAGAAAGAAGCAGATTCCTTACCTTCTTGACATGAAGATAAAATGAAACATTTTATTTCCTAGACATTTTATTTTCTGGTTCTCAATATACCATTTGGTACAAAGTACGAAACGCTATTCCTTGTGATGCCATTTTGTGTTAACAGCTCTGAGCCTAATAAAAGCAGTTGATGTGACAGAACACCTTTCTGATGATTCAAGGTTCTGTACATATTAACGCTTCTCATCCGCTGGTGACTCCACCATCATTGGGTACATGTTTTCTTCAATAAAATAACTGGAGGCAAAAATCAATGATAATCACTGCTGCTTTTGCGGTATGTCTGAAAAACAGGTGGTCATCTCATTTCTGAAAATTAAAAGCAAATTCAGAGATAAGTATAGGGGAAAAAAGAAGAAGCCAGGGGGAGAAAGTGAGCAGGTTGAGGTGTTTAGTGAAGCAGGCAGAGGGAACTCTGCTATGACTCATCCTTAAGGGACACATTGCCTTCTGCTTATACTAGCATGCCGCTCCAGATGCACACACCGCAATTTTCATAATGACACAAACTTACACGAATTTGCTTCGGTATGAACACAAGAGGTAATACTAGTGCAATGGGGAAAGTAAATATAAAATTGGACAATTGATTATTCTGAAAGTCAAGAATAGTCTCTCTTATTCCCCATAAAATTATATTAATCAAATGTCCTTTCCATTTTTGAAATATGATAAGATCTCAATTTACTCTGTTATGTCTTAGCTGTTCAGGAGCAAAAAAGGGAATAACCATTTGCAGAATATATTTGTTTGTTTGTTTGTTTTAGCCATGCCTCAATTCAATGTATTTAATATTTTGTTTGTTTCCCTCTAATCTTCTTTTCAGCTAAACTCCCCGATGTTCGAATATACCTTACAATTTGCACCCTTATTTGATTCTAATTCTGATTTCAAAGTTTGTCATTCATCCTTCCAAGTTCAATTTTTATTCATTATTCTTATCTGGATCCAAATGTGGTCTCCTCTACCAAGTCTTCTCAGATTTTTCTACTGGAAATTCTTCTACTCACCTCCAGTTAAAAGGAATCTGTTAAATGAATTAAAATTCTATAATCTTTGTCTTGAACATTATTAAAACCTTCAAAATGTTCTACCTTGCCTTAGAGTAAAGAAGAATATTTTCTTCCTTGGGTAGGCCCTGAACTCCATGAAACTAAAATGATGACATTATGTCTATTGTATGTGCTCAATAGTTCATAGGACATAAGTATACTCAGGGTGTTCTATTTTTTTTATTTTGTCTTTCTAATTGCAGGTCTTTCCACATCTCATTATAATACTTAACTTTGACTTCAAGAGTTGTCTTTTGAAATTTCCTGTTCAACTCTTCTACTTCATCATTTCTTACTTTGACTTTAGCTACTCTGTAATTAAGAGCAAGCTTCAGAGTCTGTTTTGACATCTGCTTACATCTCTCTTTCCTGTCTTTCTTATTATTTTGCTTTCCCTGTTTATTATATTTTTAGTGACCTCCCACAGATCATTATCTGCCATCATTATTCAGTGAGTCAAATTTATTCCTGATAGGTTCTCAAAATTCCCATGGGCTAGAATCAAGGTCATAATTTGGCTAAATTGGAACTGTTTTAATCTTCTGCAGTTTCAACTTAAACTTACATAGACGAAATTGATGGACTGTTCCAAATTTAGCCTCTGGTTTTATTTTGCCTATTGATAATGAGTTTCTTAATTGTCTTTCCCTATAGATGATTTCTGCATTTTCTGTGTTAAAATGTTCAAGTGTATAGTCTTCATTTATATTGTTGAAAGATGGTAATTTGTAATGAAGTTGTTGGTTTTGCAAAACTGTATCATCAACTTTGTTTCTATCACCAAGATCATGTTTTCTGACTATTGTACTTTTCTCTGTTTAAATTTTTACTTTGCAAGTGCCAATAATTATCAATGTATTTTTATTGCATGTTGATCAATTTCAGACTGGAGATTTTGGTACTATTCTTCCATTCCTCATAAATAGATTTAGTGATTAGTGTATAAATTTGAGTAATAGTTGTATTGACTGAATTTCTTTACATAGATATAACCCTATCACAGAGAGCATTGTGCTTCAAGACATTTTAAAAGTGCACATCACTTCATTCCTCTTGTGTTTGTCACTCTAGCATACTAACTCATATCAACTCATATCATATAATTAAAACTATTCAATACCAGTCCATTTCAGCTCATATCTCGTATTACATTTATGTAACTATCTTGACTATGATCTGCAATTTCTGCAGTATGAAACCACTTTTTTCTCTCAATTCGCTCCTTGGGAGAAAAATGGGGTTTTCTATTTCCATACAGTTACAGTCTCAGAAATCCCCAGGAGCAGGTATATCCTGTATTGTAGGGTTGCCATGAGCCAAAGTTGACTTGATGGCAGTGAGGGGGGAAAAAGGGAAAGGTCCTCACATGATCATATATCAGGATATATTGTCATTCTGGTGATCATCTCTTTGTGAAAATAACATCCTGATGTGTCTCTCCTAAATTCTAGTGTCTATAACTGCAGATAACTGCATGGTCCAGGTGTCTTTCAACTTAAACATTCATACTTTGAGCCCATGCACCCAAAGCTAGTAATGTGTTTCCTTAAAGATTGCCCGTCAAAAAACTCCCGGAGGGGTTCTCCTCTGTAACAGTTGCAGTCACCATGAGCTGTAATGGACTCGAGGCCATTGGTATTTGTGTTTATAGCTGTACATATGATTTCTGTGTTTCTCAATGATGACCTTGATGAAATCTTGTTTTCTCTTACCTTGCATTTGAATTCTAATGTGAAGATTTTTTATTGTGTTTTCTATCATACGCTACTATTTCCCCTGTTTAACTAAAGTTGAATTACAATACTACCGTTCCCATCATCTTCACCACATACATATTTATATAATAAATCTGTGAACTTTATCTGTATCATTTAATTTTTATTTCATTAGCTATTAACTTCTTTTTAACCATCACAAAAGACCAAGTTAGGTGCTTTCTGTCATTTTTGAAGATTTGATGAACATATCTACCTGAGTTGTTCAAAATTGATACAGGAAAGGACACCTATAGATTGTTTGGTGCTCCAATGTTCTCTTATAGAATGGTGTAACTCTGCCAAGAAAAACTAATTATAGTGTTTAATCTGCTAGTAAATATACAGGCTTCTAATTCTCTGGAGCTTATTGTATCGGTAATCCATTAGTGCAGTTCTCCTCTGTCCTGGAGGCTTATTCTGACTTGTAGTTGACTCAATGCCAGTGACTTTGAGCTGATTTTTGGTCCGGATAGTTATTTCTGTTTTATTTTTTGTCATATTATCAGCAACTTTCAAATGACTTTTGAAAACTATATACATTCTGCATGTTCATAAAATGTTCAACTACTAAGTTATAGAATCCATTGAAAGAGGAAATCGGGCATATTATTATATGTAATTTGTTCTGTTCATTTCTCCTTATATTGAAGCCCTACTTCTATCTTTATGGCCTTCTTTCTACCTTTTTTTGTCTAGAACAATATTTGTGAAAGAAATAATCATAAATTTTACAAAACGTATAGCAAGAGATAGAGAATAAAAGAGCAAATATTTGTTTTTATGTTATTCAGATTTTTCAACTTTGAGAGAGCAGTGAATTTGGCTTCTTTTTAGAATTTTTTCCAGTTATTTCATGGGAGTGTTCAAAACCAGAAATTTCAGGAGCAGGTTGAAAAGATAGTTACAGAGCCCACGGGAAAGCTCTTTCCTGTCTTAACCACATCTTAAAATAGAATATTATAGTCTCTAGAAAGAAAACATGAAAGTACATGATATTTTTCAGCAGGGATGTGACATATACTTACACATCTACAACTTTGGAGAAGCTAAGGCACACACCACTGATTCATATTGAATACCTCAGGGAGTAGTGTGAACTTACTTGCCATGTATATATATTTTTTATTCAATGGAGAGAAGTGGAAAACTAACTCTATGCCTTAGAAGGCAGTCATTGATAATATACAGAAAGATCTTTTAATGAATGTATAAACCATGAAATTCCCAAATGTGGGACATTTAAAACTGATGACAATATCTCCATTCAATGCTTTCTCAGTGTTTACTATGCCATGAATAAGATCTTGAATAAACTGAGGTACTAGCAAAAAATATTGACTACATACACCAACTTTCATGATCACAATTCTACCACATAAATCCAGATAGACCAAGAAATGTACAGTGAAGTTGGAAACATGGGAAACTTAGGATAGATGATCTCTCAAGACTAGTAATAGGAGCGGTAATACCAGGAGGGTGGAGGAATGGTGGAATAGAAAGGAAGAACCAATTTCAGGGACATACACGTAGCCTTCTCTCTGGGACACGGACAACAGGGAAGTGAGTATTAGGATACATTGGACAGTGTACAGTATGAAAATAATAATAATTTGTAAATTACTAAGGGTTCATGGGGGGTGAGGAGGAAGGGAAATATAGGAAGCTGATACTGGGGGTCTGGATGGAAAGAGAATATTTTGAGACATGGAGTATTGGAGAGATGGCATAAGTGTGTAAATGTGGCCTGCATAATATTGATGTATGTATGGACTGTCATGGGAGTTGTATGAGCCCTCAATAAAATGACTCATTAAAAAAAAGCAAACACTAATTTCCATTGTCTTAGGAAACCAAGACACCACTCGTGTATCTGTCTCCAAGAGGGTCCACCCACTTGCAGATATGCCCATATCCGAGTACCTGGGGTGAAGACTATTGTCCATTCTACACCATGCTTCAAGACAAATTTCATTTATTTGTCATTAGAAATAAATCTTTCACAATATAGAATGATGAAAAATACATAAGAAATTCTTGCACTGCTTCAAACTGAGATGAAAAAATTATTTTAGCTGCGATGAACCAAGTAGTGCAATCAACTATTGCAGCCACATTTATGACTATGTGGTCTATAAGTCCATCACTGTAGAACTATGCCACAATCCCATGTCTTTTCCATGTTATTTCATCTGCAATGCACATCACTAGTTAGGTGATTAAAATTTATTATACCAATAATTTCCTTTGTATCTCCTGAAGAATCTTTCCACCCACCTTTCCTTTAGGCAAATTTTTCTAGATTTACATAATGTGTATATATCTTGCATAGCTTTATATAATAATATTTTCAATCTCTTTCAATGGTTGCTTCATCCTATAACATGTAAACTATTAGAAAACAACATTCTTTTATTAAATTTTATGTCATCATCATTTGTAGTTTACTGAAGTTTATTACTAAACATTTGTAAATATATGGACACATATGAATTTATAACCCTCTGAGTTTAGTCTTCATGAAAACTTTACCCTTCACTGTAATATGCCAGTATATTAGTAAAGGTATATGATTATCACAGGAAGGTCAGCCTCCAATACATACATCATGGGACTGGTAAGCTCAGTTGTATGGCAATAAATATTATTATGTTAAAGTAATAGAGTGCATGAGACAGAGAGAAATCATGAGTCAGACATATATCACATCATGGTAGCATGCTCACCTCCACTGATCAGGTCATCCATGTGGCGTGACAGCAAGTGGTGGAAGGGACTACATGAGGGCGAAGAGCTGAGAGCCTCCAGTGGCGCTGAGGGACTGGAGAAAGGCAGGAGAGAGGTGGAGAGGGGGGTGGAGATAGAAACTCTTTCTAATGTCCAATCTTTATATACACTTTGGAGCCACGCAAGGCCGTTCGTTACAGGTAAGGACCTATATCCCAGGAAGGGGTGGTGCTATAGGTATGTGGTACAGGAAAGGGAGTTATCCGGGTCCCATGTGATAAGGCCAGATCCCAGACTCCAGGATGTGCCTAAACAGGTTACACTAGAGATCATTAACAGCATGTGACTTTGCCCACAGGCTTCAAGGGAGGGAAGAGTCACCCTCACAGTGGGGAGCTGGCTCTATTGTGAGACACTCAGTGGTCTCAGATGACTGGGAGCTGCAGGAAGAATGTCTAACTTCTGACTTCCAACTAAATGCTGGCAAATTGTTTGTTTAATATATTAGAGTATGTAATTGTGGAAAAGTCCTGTCTTCATCCCTCAGAAAATGACATTACAGCATATGTGATTTAAAGAGTTGTGTGTGTGTGTTTCAAAAAGTTTTGTTGGAAATTATCAGCATATTTTACATACATTTTCCCACAAATTCTTTTAAGTATATATATGAATAAATATATTGTGGCGATTATGTGCTCATGTTAATTTCATGATTGAGATGTAGGGGTGGAGTCTAGCATGTTAATCTGGAGATAGCCATTGAGTAATCAATGAGGCCTCCGTGTGGGCATGGCTTTCTCCTGAGACTTCTGGGAAATCTCATGATATTTCCCTGATGGAGATGAGAAGCTATCTTCCCAGTTGTTGGGAATTAGTCTCAGAGACAATGAACTACAGACAAGACAAGATGGCAGCATACGAGAAGCTGAAGGAACCGGAGGAGAAACCATACAGCCTTACCCTGTTGGAACCAAATCTGTGAGGCTGGAGAAGCTACATGGAGATCCCTGCTAGGGCTGAGTTGCTTCTACCACCACTGTATGCTGTGGTTGGACCTTGATCTTTGGAGGCAATGAGCCAAGGGGAGACTCCTGCCAGAGCCTGGATTCTGCACTCACTGCCCTGTGACTTTGTGTGTCGGAAGGAGACTTATAGACTGGTATCAGGCATATGGGCTAACATCGGACTTTTAAGTTTGAACTGGACTGGGTTGGGATACTTTCTCAATGTCCCATTCCTCTTATATATAAACGTTTTCCTTAGATCCATATACAAATATATGTATTTGTTTCTCTAGCTTACCCAGACTAACACACACATACACACACACACACACACACACACACACATATATATATATATATATATAAAACATTCAACTTAATGTGTGCACATACATATAAACTCACTTCCATCCAAACAATTCCACTTCAAAGCAACCTGAGATGACAGGTTTGAACTGCACTGTTTCTGAGAAAGTGATACTTTATGGGAGTAGAAGGCCCCATCCTTCTTCTGAGGAGTGGCTAGTGGTTTCAGATTGTTGATCTTATGGTTCATCATAGACAAATATGTAACCACTGTCACACCAGAGTTCCCATATATACATATATCCAAAGCAAATATATTTCTTACTCTATATTTAAGATATAAGATATACGAATACGTATATAATTATACATGTGCATATATAATTTATTTGGTTATATATGTTTTAGTCGATTAGAAATACTGAAGGTAAACATCAATTTTCATTATTATCCCTCCATGGCATTTCATCATTACTTATAGGGAATTCCCTAACAGTGTATTCCCTTCCAATGAAAGGACTTATTATTACAGTAACTAGATGAAAGAAAATTTATAATATTTAATTCACTTGATGGAAATCAATGAGTTAAAAAGAACCTTTGTTCAATGCTAATAGACTTATGAGTAGTTGAAATTATCAGAGATATTGTTATCTATTTTTAAATGTAAGTTCTAAATGTAATAAACTAGCCCCAGTATAAAATAATTTCTGGCAAGAGACTTGCTTTTTCCCAATGAATAATTTAAAAAGCAACTTTTTTTTCATGTGAAATGTCATATGTCTTGAGAGTAGGCATAGAATTTCAATAATTTATGCAATTTTGAATATAATATACTTAATGCCATAAAAGCAATTTCTTTGATATTGAATTATAAGAGAATACACTTAGGCTACTGTGACTAATGATCTAGCGGCCAGCAGCAGGCAAATTACCTTTTAACCTAATTTCAAAGAGAGTCGGTATGTACGACCATTGGACTCTTCTGAGATATTCTGGCAGAGATCTGTGAGATAACATTTGGTTCCTACATATGAACATCATAAATAAAGTGAACACTTTGAAAAATAGCTTAAAATGTGATGACAAAAGTAAGTGTAGACTATGATTATTTTATTAGAATAAAAATGTTAATGTGAATCATGGCATTACCATCAAAGTTTGTGACCGAAGTCTACTCTCAGTATATTTTTAACGTAAGATTCAATCATTCTGGAGATCTAATCATGGCTATACCATGACAGCTGAGCCACCACACATTGGTGTGAGCAGCTTTTATAAAAGAAATAATAATGATATAGAGATGAATTTCTGCAATCTTCCAACAAAGTATGCAGAGATAGGGTTTGCTAGGAGTAACATACCGACAACTGACTCGCCGAAACTACATCACATAGGGTCTGCAGCCTATAGGAAAGATTCTGCACACATGGATGTCTACAGTAATTGTACCTCAAGTTGGCTCCAAGCCACAGCCCCCCTAAAACCACAACCACCTGGAAACAGAATCGCCCTGCACTTTCCTAATAACTGTTCTTATGTCTGAGCCCAATGATGCCTCGATTGTGTCAATCCAGCTCCTTAACAGCTTCCTCTTCTTTGGTGTCCTTCCAGTTTAACCAACCAGGATGTCCTTCTCCAGGGACTGACTCTCCTGACAACAAAACTTGCCATTCTCCTCTGCCTCTAAGGAGTACTCGGGCTTTACTTCTTCCAACCCAGATTGACTTGTCCTTTTAGCAGTACATAATGTTTTCAATAGTACCACAGCACAAATGCATTTGTTCTTCTACAGTCTTCCTAATTCAGTGACTCCTTTTCTTTTTCTTTGTTTGTTTTTGAGGGTGGGGCATCACTCTCCTCTGGTGGTCATGGGAGCTAGCCAGCTTTGCTCCTGGAGAGCTGCTGCTGGATTTGAACTGCCAAGTCCATGGGCTGCAGTCCCGCACTCAACCACTACGCCACTGGGGCTCAGTCCAGTGACTCATTTTCACATGCATATGACACTATGGAGAGCACCATGGTTGGGGGTGGCATACCTTAGTCTTCAAAGTAACATCTTTGTCTTCAGTACTCTAAAGAGGATTTTTGCAGCAGACGTACCTAATGTAATACATCTTTTTCTTCCCTTCACTGCTGCTTCCATGAGCAACAATTGTGATTCAAGTAAGACAAAATCCTTGGCAACTTCAGACTTTTGTTATGATGTCATCTGTGACTCCAGTTGGGAGGATTTGGATCTTCCCTAGAATGAGTTGTGATACATACTGGAGGCTCTGTTGTTAATCATCATCAGCCAGAGCCTCGATTACTCTTCAGCTTTAGCAAGCAAGGTTGTGTCATCTGCATACCTCAGGTTGTTAATAATTCTTCCTCCAATCCTGACGTTCACTATTCTTCAGATAATCCAGCTTCTCTAAGAGACTTTAAATTTATAAACTGTGTGAATTCTTATATTAATATAGTTTACTTGTATATGACAACGTAGTGTCTTCTATTATAGTTAGTATTTTTCTAATTCCCAAAAAGTTGGTAGTTGTATGCTGCAAGCTAAATCCACGGTATTTTTATAAAGTTGTCTAATGCCAAAATATATAAATATTTTAGTTATGGGTCTGGCAAACTGAGGTGTCATCAATACTCGCTGACCCCTTAGTCTGTTACTTTTCACCAAGCTCTGCCACTCACACGCATGTATACACACACATATCTTGACATGAATTATCTATTATCTATGTATCATAATATACTATTTAGGTGTTCTAATTTTATTTATTTATTTTGGGGGGGAATAGGGTATCACTGCCCTCTAGTGGGAGTAGGAGGCCCAGCCTTGCTCCTGGAGAGCTGCTGCAGGGTTTTCACCACCAACCCAGTTGGCCGCTGTCCTGCACACAACCACTACGCCACTGGGGCTTATCCCGGTGTTCTAATTTTAATTTAGTAAATTTGGCCTGTGATCATTATAGGAAATTTTAAACATAAATTTCTGCTTTATTCTATTACTCTTTTTAAAATTAATTAATCAGTTTATTGGGGGTTCTGGCATATATTAAACAATCTATAGATCTATTAAATCAATAGATATGTTCAAATGTTGCCATCAACAATTGCAAAACATCATCTGTCTTTTTATTTTATAAATCATTTTATTGGGAGCTCTTAAAACTCTCATAACAATCCAGACATCCATTGTATGAAGCAGACTTGTGCATATGTTGCTAGCATTATTTTCAGAACACGTTCTTTATACTTAAGTCCTTAGTATCAGCTCCTCTTTTTTCCTACCCCCTGAACTATGAACCCATAATAAATTATATATTATTTTTGTTTTCATATCTTTTTTATTATTAAATCATTTTATTGGGAGCTCATACAATTCTTATCAAAATCCACGCATAGATCCATGTGTCAAGCACTTTTGTACATTGGTTTGCCTCATCATTCTGAAAACACTTGCCTTATACTTGACCCCCGTGGTGTCTGGGTGCATAAACCAATGTAGCAAAGAAAGCTTTTGGTGCCAGGGTATCAATTTCTGGGAGTTTAAAGGCTTGAAGGTAAACAAGAGGCCATCTAGCTGTGAAGCAACAAAGCCCACATGGAAGAAGCACAGAAGCCTGTGTGATCACACGGTATTGAGGGGATCAGCTGTTGGGCATCAAGGAACAAAAAGTCATATCTTTCTGAATGAGGGGAGTGCAGAGTTGGGGTGCAAAGCCCACCTGTAGGTTACCAGACGTCCCCTCACAGAAGGCTGTCAAGGAGAGGATAAGTCATTCAGGGTGCAGTGTAGAAACGATGAAACATACAACATTCCTCTAGTTCCTAAATGCCCATGATCCCAGTTCTACCTTACAAATCCGGCCAGACCGGAGGATGTACACTGGTGTAGATAGTAACTGGAAACATAGGGAATCCAAGACAGAAGAACCCCTTAGGACAAGTGATGAGAAGGGCAATAGTGGGAGGGTGGGAGGAAGGTGGGGTAGAAAGGGAGAACAGATTATAAGGATCTACGTATAACCTCCTCTCTGAGGAACAGACAATGGAGAAGTGGGTGAAGGGAGATGTTGGATGGTGTAAGATATGATAAAATAATAATTTATAAGTCATCAAGGGCTCATGGGGGAGGGAGGAGCAAGAAGGGAGAGGTAGAACGATGAGTAGATACCAAGAGCTCAAGTACTCTATCTTAATGCCAATGCCATGTTGTCTTTGTTATGCTTTAGATTGTGAAGTTTGGTAGAGTAAGTCTTCCAGCTCCTGTATATTTTCCCAATTATATTAAAGTGTTTTGGTTAAAACAAATCTGAGCAGTATGTAGAGGCTCGCTAGGATGTCTCAAACATATAGGAGGTTATTGGGTACTTCCTAAGAACTCTGTCTTCCGTAACCTTTGAACTTCTTCAGGAGAACTCCATATGCAATGTTTCTACATGGTCTCACTAGCGTGATGGCCCATGGTGATCAGGCTAATTATACTTAATGCATATATTGAATAGCTCCAGGTGCCAAGAGTAAAGATTCTCAGATAAGAAGAAAGAAAAAAATGGCATTTTTTGAAATGACCCAGTCATGGAAGTTATGTACACAGCTTTACTTCTACTCTACTTTATAGTTGAACTAATCAGAACCCAATTTCAAGGAGATTGTAGCATAAACCCCATTCTAGTTAGGGAATCTAGGAAAGAGTTTAAGATCATTGCATAAAATTACTACTTAAGGTTATAAAATTCTGGTGAGGGAGACAGATTAAGGACTTGGGTGCTGCTTGATTTCTCAAATTATGGCCCTGGGAGACTCCTCTAACCAACAAAATGCCATTAATTGCTAAGCATATCATACATAAATGAGAGTTAAACAAATATTGTTTAGATACTGTGTTGTAGATACCCTTTGGTTAAATATGCTTTGAATGAAAACTGATAAGGATTGCCTATTTTGAAGTTCAGTTTCTATAAGAATTCCTGAGAAAAAGACATATCCTTTCTTTTAAGTCAAAATGTAAGCATCAATTCCCTAGGGAATTTATTGGGGTCACATTACATCTCCTAAACTATATATAAGAAATACATGCATTGAAATTACTGGAACTAAATACATGTACAAATTAATAATGATTACCACCAAATGGTGATATTTCCTGAAATTGCCAATGTCAGTGTTTTTATATTTCTACTAATGGGCATTTTTATACTGTTCACCTTAATGAGTGATATTGTTTCCACTTGACTATTTTTCACATTCTTCTCAAAGAATGTTTATCATATTCACTCCTAGAGAAATAAATCCTATTCATTATGAACAAAGAGAACAGAAGATTTAAGAATAGACATTATCTTTCTGTCTCTTTGAGCTGTAAAAAACACCACTTCTTTGCAAAGTCCTCAGGCAGCAGGCTGCTTTTAGATGTAAAAACGATTAGAACAGACCCTTGGAAACTTCGGCCTGTCACAGAAATGCTAAGGGAACTTGACAGACCGCCCTCATGAAATTAGGAGTTATATACGACATTATGGCTCCTTGATTTTGAGAGTAAACACTGGACTTCACTCAGTATTCAAAAACCCTAAAGCCAGATTTTTAACGATGGGGGATGTTTGAGTGACTGCAGCTGCCTTCTCGGGTGACACAGCTGGCTAGCTCCTAAGGTTTATGTGAAGTACAGTTCCCTTGGAGGAAGAGGGGTGATAGGTTCCTCCTGGCTCTTCTACAGGTATATGCTGGCATATTTCCCAAGTGAAACAGCAGGGCTACCCACCAGGTTTGTAGGAATGGTGTTTATATTGAAAGGAGCTTTATGCTTTCCTTAGGATAAATTACTGAAAGAGCAATCATTGGTTCAATGGGTTTGAATTTTTTAAAGTTCTTAAAATGCATTGACAAAATGCTTTCTAAGGGAAACGATCACTATGAATTCTTAAGGAAACGTTATTATCGTGGGCCAGGCTTTGAAGATATGGGGCTATTTCCTTAAGATTGTTGCCTCACTAGGTATGTGGACACCTATATTTGTGTGCTACAAGGCATTTTAATTGTTTTATTTTTCCTATATATTTTGTAACCATTTTTCTATTAAGAAGAAGGGTGAATTACAGACAAAAGGTTGAGTCCTTTGATACATGACACTGCAATAAGAGTTTCTATCCTTCCTGCTGTTGCTGGAGGGGGTGGTTGCTATTATGGTTCTGATTTTAAGCATTATTTTTTATCTTGAAACATCCAAGTAAGTGAACTTGTGCTAGCCTGAGGTTCAGCAGGGATTTGAATCTAGGTGTATAAGCATCCATGTGTTGAGGTCAGCTCTAGATCTTGTAACCAAAATAAAGAGAAAATGGAATCTTTATAACTTCAAATATTGAAACTCTAGTGTAACAATGTTGCCCTCTTGTTTTCAAAATGTTTGTGTAGCTGGTGAGAATTGCATTCAAAAACACATTTTAAAAAGAAATATTCAAAGAAAGCTATGCTGCCAAAAATCTGTTGTTTCTAAACCAAAACTTTTCTAAATCAGCAAAACCAATTACCATGGAGTTATCAAGATGATCCCATATGCATCGGAGCACCACTGTGCTGCATTGGGTCCTCAGTAGCTGCTTTTTCAGAAGTGAATCACTAGATCATTCTTTATAGACACCGTTGAGTTAGAACATCCACATCCATTAACCATTGACAGCAGAAAGAGACTCCATTTATATCAGTTGTTAGAGACCACGGTGTCAATGAGGACTCCTTGCCCTCCTGAGGACAACAAAGCAACACAAAACACTGCTGGTGCTTGCCATCCTCACCATCATTGCTATGTTTACCTCCATTGATGCACCGACTAGTCAGTGCAGCTCCTGGAAGGTCTTTTCTTCATTGCTGACTTTTTACTTTACCGAGAAGGATGTCCAAAATACGTGAGACAAATCTCACCATCCTAGTTTCTAAGGAGCATCTTGCTCTACTTCTTTTGAGACAGATTTGTTTATTCTTCTAGCAGTGCAATGGTACTTTCAAAATTTGTCATTAACACAATAATCAAATACATCAATTCTTCTGCAGAAGGCCTCATTTTTCTTTTAAGCTATCTATTCATGGTATTATTATCTACACTGTTGAATACCTTGTTATAGTCAATAAAAAACAAGAAAACATTTCTCAGTAGTTCAAATTTATTCTCTTGTCACAATAAATTCTATAGATCTTTTGATAATATATGTCTATGCAAAAAAAAACATATGCCTTCCTTCACTGACAAAATGTGTCTTAGAATCTAGAGATTATTTTAACTCATTTATACGTAATCCATGTATAATAGGTGGCCAAGATGAAACAGAAAAAGAGAGAAGCAAGATAGTTCATATTTTTTTCCTAATTCTACATTCTGTGTATTTATCCCTCTCATATTGGCTACTTTATTACCTTCATTACTGAATATTTAGCCCACTCATTTGTAGAATCAACTCGAGGTTTTGAAAAGGGAAAAAAACACATAGAAAAAACTGTACTTTTCCTCCTCTAGTTCAAGCTCCCTCTGTGTCCACCATGCTGCTATCAGTGTTTGAAAGTAAATTCAAGTAATTAAGGTATCATCTCAGATTTAGCTACCTACATTTTAATGTTAGACCTTTACAGGCTAAGAAGCCCTCCTATGCTAGGAATGAAATCTATTGTTGATCATGATTAATATTGATCTTGGAAAGAATAGAAGCACCTCATAGTTTCCTAGTTTGTAAATCTTTTCAGAAGCAGATTGCTACGTTATTTTCATGTGAAGCAGCTGATAAAATCAAATTTGTGACTGTGATTTCAGCTGAATATATCAGAGAACACTGTGTCATCAGGGTGTTGTAAAGATCTGAATGAATATATTTCTAAATAAAGTGGAAATTGTGTACTGTAAGAGTGATAATTTCAGAGTTTTTTTGATATACTCTTATACATATATAATAAATCATTTTATTGAGGGCTCATACAACTCCCATCATGATCAACATATATGTCAATTATATGCAGACCACATTTGCACACTTGTCATCATCACTACCAAAACATCGTCCCTCTACTTAGCTCCCTATATTTCCCCTCCCTCCCCACACCTCTCCCCCATGAACCCTTGATAATTTATAAATGCTATTACTTTCTCATATGGTACACTGTCCAATGTGTCCCTTCATCCACTTCCCCACTGTCTCTACCCAAGAGAGGAAGCCACATGTTGATCCCTGGAATTAGTTCCCCCCTTCCACCCCACCATCCCTCCACCCTCCCAGTATAACGACTCCCACCACTGGTCCCACCACTATCCTAAATTCCCCATGTTTCCAACTCCAGTGTACACCCCTTGGTCTAGTTGGATTTGTCAGGTAGATTTGGGTTCATGATAGTGGGTGGGAGAAAGCATTTGAGATCTAGAGGAAAGTTGCATGCTTCATTATTACTACACTGTACCTTGACTGGCTCATCTACTTCCTGCAGCCCCTCTGTAAGCAGATGTTGCTTCCTATATTGATGGACTTTGGGTCCCCAATTTGTACTCCTCCTCTTTAATAATAATATAATTTTTAGTTCTTTGATGCCTGATACCAGATCTCTTGGACAACTCATGGTCACACAGGCTGGTGTGCATATTCCATGTGGGCTTTGTTGCTTCTGAATTGTATGGCTACTTGTTTACTCAAGACTTTAAGATTCCAGACACTCTATCTTTTGATAGGCACCATCAGCTTTCTTTGCCATGTTTGCTTATAAACACATTTGTCATCAGTAATCATATCAGGAAAGTTAGCAGGCAATGTTATCATTTGTAGTTCTTAAAGCCTAATAACTGATCTCTTTGACACCTTGTGGTCCCACAAACTGATGTGCTTCTTCCATATGGGGCTTTGTTACTTCTGAGCTAGATGGCTACTTGTTTACTTTCAAGCCTTTAAGACATCAGGCACTACATCTTTTGATAGCCGGACACCATCGACTTTCTTCATCACCTTTGCTTTTGCACACATTTGTCTTCAGCGACCATTTCAGAAAGGTGAGCATCATGCCACCTTTAATACAATTTTATGCCAATTAAATTTAATGCCAATTTCATAGAATAAAATATTTTTGCATTGAGGAAGTACCTGAGTGGAGATCCAATGCCCATCTGCTGTGCTAATAGTAATTCTATAAATAAATGAAGGTTGATCTATTTCCCCATTTTCATATATAAACATATGCACCTATATACATGCCTGTATTTAAACCTCTATAAATGCCCTTTACTCCCCAGTTCTTTCTGCTATTTCCTTATACTTCCTTTTGTCCCACTATCATGCTCAGCCTCCATTTGGGTTTCAGTATTTTCTGTTACATTACTCTTGATCAATCGTTATCGGACCTTTCACACCCACCTGGTCACTGATTTTGAATCACTTGCTGTTCCTTTATCCCTTGACTGGTCAACACCACCTCCTTTCCCCCTCTGGGAGTCAAAATGATGAGACTGATGGTTTCAGGTGGAGGGAATATGGGAGAAGGGGAAGTGGTGGAAAGGAGGTGGTGTCAATATATTTTTAGTAAGTCAACGTATATTCTACTTTCCTAGCAAGATAAAAAGGGGGAGGGGGATGAAAAGTCTAGTGCTTGTGTAATACATGAAAAATAATAATTTATAAATTATTAAGGGTTTGTGAGAGAGGGATGGTTGGGGATGGAGGGAATAAGCATGGAACCGATACCAAGGGCTCAAAGAGAAAGAAAATGTTTGGCAACAAATGTACAAATGTGCTTGAACCAATGTATGTATATATGTATTTTAAAAATTACGGTATGAGCCCCCAATAATTCTTTTAAAAAATAAGAAAGAAAAATTCACTGCTGTCCACTTTACTTCGCCTCCTGCTTATCCAAGGGACAGAGTGGACTTGCTTCTGGTTGATTCTAGGATTGTAATGTTGGCAGACCACTTTGAGTTGGATTAGACTAAATGGTAGAGATACAAGATAGATGGCATTCTCTAAAGAACTGACATTTTGTTTTCTCTTCGTTCTCAGGCTAGAAGTTTAAACATAGTGTCTGAGTCATGTCAATGTCTTATGAAGGATTTAAGAGAACTTGCCTATGTGTCTTGTAGTTTCTGGGAACCACAGGCAGTCTTTGGCTTTCTTTTATCATTTATAAGTACATCTTGCTCCAAGGACACATAACATCTGTTTTCTGCTATGTGTATCTCTGTTTCCATTGCTTTTCTCTTTTGAAAAGCACCACTCAAAGAAGTTTAGAACAAGGTCTTACCCTACTCAGGTATGACATTGTTCATTTTAACAAATAAAAGAGGAGAAATAATTTTAGACCCCTTCATACTCATGGACACAAGACTGAGTAGTTCCACGTATCTTTCAGGGAAATAAAATTCAATCTAACACAATGTCCCTGCCATCTATAGATTATGATGTTTTGCTCCATGCTTACTGATCTTGACTCTTCCATGTCAGCACCAGCCTTTTGAAGGATTGTTTAAAGCTCATCAAAGTATCCAAGGTATTTGTTATGTGTAGTACCCTACTGTCTTGAACCATGAAAATCTACTCAAACTCCATTTCTTTCGTGAAACCTTATCTAATAAAAATTATTACTTTCAGGTCAGATGCCATAAATAGGATTAAATTTACTAATCAATGTTATTGAAACACACTGTTGGTACTTCTGTGTAAGATTTATGACTCTCAGCTATACTTAGTAGCCATATATCGAATATGATAAATGGAGAAAGGAATGAAGCTGTCGAAGTTTTTATCTTTCTTGAATCCATAATTAATGCTCATGGAAGAAATAGCTGAGAGATCAAAGGCTCCACTGCATTGAATACAAGACCTCTTTAAGGTATTGAAAAGCAAGGATGTCACTTTGACATAGTGCCTGGCTCAAGACATAGTAGTTTCAATCACCTCAAATGCATGTGAACATTAGACATTGAATGTGGAAGACTAGAGAATAGATGCATTTGAATTATGGTGCTGTGAGTAAAATTGAATGTACCATGAGATTCCATTTTTTTAGAGAGATTTCTTGGAAGAAGTGCTTCCAGATTTCCCTTTAGAAGCAAGAATGGTAATACCTCCTTTCACAATCTCTGGACATTTTATCAGGAGAGACTTGTCTCTAGAAAAGAACACCATACTTGGTAGGAGAAGGGCAACAGCATTAACAAAAGACTGTGGGAGGCAGGGACAACCCTTTCTATACAGATTCATTCCTTGGTGGCAGCAATTGCAATACTTATGAGGACGGCACAAGACCAGGGAGTATTTCTTTATGTTGTACCTAGAGTCACTATGAGTCATAACCAACTTGGCAGATCCTAATAGCAGCAGCATCACTTTGGAACTCTCTAGCCACCAATTCCTACAGAGAAGTCTCACTGCCAAAATTCAACTCAAGGACTGTTAATTAAGTGGATGGATGGATGGATGGATGGATGGATGGATGGATGGATGGATGAATCAGTGAATCGATGGATGGATGGATGGATGGATGAATTAAAATGGGCCACTGCTAAATGTGACTCCCTGAAGGGTATATTAGAATAAACAGAAGAATCTTCATACCTTTTTTTAAGTAGTGGAAAATAGTACACTAAACACTATTGTTCAAGGTTTTACCTGAAGTTTGAAAGATAAATCTTTCTCAAACTGTTCTTTAGCTCTGCTAAATTCCATCAGAAGGTAATTCAGAGAACTGGTAAGCTTACATGCACAAGACCCTTCTAGTTTCCCACCAACTGCTAACACTATCTCTGACTGATGAGATATGCATAGAAGGAATAGTTCGCTGAATATCATAAGCTTCGAATATCAGCTATAATTCAGCAGCATGGGAAAATTATATATATATGCATATATATGCCACAGAACTATCAAACTCTCATAAACGAATCATCTTAGGTCTAGGTTGGGGGGAATCATGAAGCAATTTCCTCTCTTTGTTTGAGAACAGCATCTTTTCCAGGAGGCTTGTTATATAAAGTGGTGCTACTTTCACTTCTTGGGGTCTGGCCAAGACTGAAAAGGGAATTGGCAACCTAGTGAAAAGAAGACTGTTCTTTTGATATTGCCAGCCATTACCAGATATGGGAGAGCAAGAGAAAAGCCAGTTCTCTCAAGATTTATAGTTATGTCCAGCTTGTTGACTCAAGCAGTTTAGAAAAGCTTCAGAAATATAGTTTATTTGTACTAGCTCAGACTCTGAGTCTATAGGAGAAAAATAAAAGAAATAACATGAGCATACCCATAGATTCTGAGATTAGTGCAAAACAAAACAAAACACTAACAGCACCAAAAATCTCTAATCATCACCCAGACACACTACTGTCTAAGATGATCATTCTGTGGAGAATAACATATAATCCTTGTCCAATTATTGCTCTGGATCTTCATGACAAACACTACTATGTAATGCTATGGGGAAATAATGTAATTTTAAATGAGTTAGAACAATTACTCAATCCTGAAACTTATAAAACTCTCTTTTTTAAGTATACATGGGACCTTAAAACTCTAATACCTAATTTTATTTCTCAGAATTTATATTGTCATCCTAATGAAGTATCAAAACCTGGGTGAAATTTTGACGTTAGGCAGTAGTCTGTGAAATGGGAAAACAAAGTGATGGAATCATTTTTATTTTTATTTCTTGTTAATTCTGGTGAACATGGTTGTGTATATGATCCAAATAAATATATTGAAAATTTAAATATTATTGACAATGACCTCAACATTTGGGAGACACCATAAGAACATGGTCTATATTCTCTACAAAAAACTTCTTTCATCTTATACTCTGACAAAGGAATGAGGTGTGTATGTTTGTTTAGAATATTTTGGTTACATGGTTACAATAAATGCACCAGGAATCCTAGGAAGTAGGTCTACTTTGATTTATAGGGGTACTAGGAGGCAGAGTTCACTAAAAGTGGATTTGCTGTTTGGGTGGCTATATTTTTTGTTAAATACCTTTATTCGGGGCTCTTCCAGCTCATATCATCATCCATCTATTCATCCACTGTGTCAAGAAAATGTATACATATGTGGCCATCATCATTTTCAAAGCATTTTCTTTTTACTTGAGCCTTTGATATCAGCTCCTCCTTTTTCCTCTCCTTTCCCCACCAACCCTCCTTCATAAACCCTTGGTAATTTATAAATTATTATTTTCAAGTATTACATCATTCTCTTCTCCCTTTACCCACTTTTCTGTAGTTTGTCTCCCTGGAAGGAGACTACATGTCTATCCTTGGGATCAATTCCCCCTTTTTCTCTAACCTTCCCCTTATCATCCTGGTATCTCTATTCTCATTATTGGTCTGAAGGTGTTTATCTGTCCTAAATTCCTGTGTTTCAGCTCTTATCAGTAGTAGTGTATGTGTTTTGTTCTAGTCAGATTTGTCAGGTAGAATTGAGGTCATGATAGTGGTGGGGAGGGAGCATTAAGAAACTAGAGGAAAGTTGCATGTTTCATTGGTGCTATACTGCTCCAACTGACTTGTCTCTTCCTTATGACTCTTCAATAAGGAGATGTCCAATTGTCTATAGACAGGCTTTGGGTTTTCACTCTGTGCCCCCACCCACTTGCCACCCCATTCTCATTGGTATGATTTTGTTCTGGGTCTTAGATCACTGCTACCTGATCCCATCAACACCTCATGATCACACAGGTTGGTGTGCTTCTTCCATGTGGACTTTGTCACTTCTCAACTAGATTGCCTCTTTTTTATCTTCAAGCATTTAAGACCCCAGATGCTGTATCTTTTGATAGCCAGGCACCATTATCTTTCTTTACCACATTCATCTATGCCCCCGTTTTTTTTTTTTTCTTTAGCTATCATGTTGGGAAGGTGAGCATCACAGAATGCCAAATTATTAGAACAAAGTGCTCTTGTGTTGAGGGAGTATTTTAGTTGAGGCCCAGTATCCATCTGTTATCTTAGTACTTAACAATTAAATATAAGTACATGGATCTCTTTCCTATCATTGTACATAGATATAGTTACATATGTACATGCCTATACTTAGACCTCTATAAATGTCCATTGCCTCCTAGTTCTTTCTTTATTTCCTTTTGCTTTCCTCTGGTGCTGTTATCTTATTCAGTCTTCATTTAGGTTCAGTAATTCCTTACTGTTACATTGCTCTTGATTAAGCCCCACCAGGCCTCCTGCCTTTCTCTCCAATGATTTTAATTCACTTGTTATTCCATTCTCCCTGGGCTGTAAAGTCCCCTTCCTTTCTCCAAGCTATTCTTCTCCTTTGTCTTCTTGAAACAATTGATCCCATTGTTTTCACCTCCAAATTGTGTATTCCACTTATCTAGATAGACATGCAGAAACAATTATAGGCACAAAAACTAGGTAAAGCAAAGTAAAAGAAGAAAGGAAGACAAAAACAACAAAAAATAAAATAACAACAAAAAGAAAGCCAATAGCAAAAAAGGAAACCCCTATAAATAGTTTCAGTTCTGTTTCTTGACCTTAAGTAGTATTTTCTCGTCGACTCTGATGGGGTGCCATACTCTGTCCCGTAAGTCTATTTTTGTTTTTCCTGGGGATTTCACAACTTTGCTTCCCTCATTGCTCTGCTTAATGCCCTTATTGTTTTGTCCCAGTGTGATGGGGTCAGATCAGTTTCATCCCCGGTAGCACTATGGTTCAGTGAGAGACATCATATCTTGTAGTAGGGCTGGCCCTATGACCCTTTCTTTGGGTTGTCTCCTCTGAGCTAGCATATCATCCTCAGGGTTTGCGGGACCAGCATGTGTTCCACTCAATCTCCATTCCTGCTCATTTTTCCTGTGTGCTCTAATCAGATGCACCCCTTTCCCCAAGCTGCGGTGTCAGTGCGGCCCTCTGAAGTATATTCTTCTGGGGGTCAAGGGTGGGGTTCACATAGATGAGATTGGGGCCATTCTGCAGACCTCTCTGTTGGTTCTCTGCTGCATACCGATATGGTCTATTCACATCTTGGTGCATCGGGTTGAAACACACACACTAATGACTTCTGTATCAAATATGTCCCACGAGGCTTCAACCTGGGTGGAATATATTGAATACACACAAAGATCGTTGATGTGTGTTTTGGAGATGCATTCTCAGAATTTTCTTACTGATGCCATGTCATAATCTACCTGAAGAGAGAGTAACAAATGGCTTAGGAGAGAAAAGGCTTTTGGGTTGAGTCAGATTTCATAGCAAATATATGTGTGCCAGATTACATAAATAGGCCATTTATCTACTGGCCCTATCAGCCAAAGGATGAGCTAGTATATGCATTGATCTTCCATGACATTATACAATATAAAAGTGGAGCCACACATTTTACTCACTCTAGTGAGCCAATATAATTTTCCATATCCAAAGACCCACATGCTGTAGTTCCTGTAAAGTTAAATATCAAGCACATCATTTAAGGGTTTTTTATAATCTGTATGTTATGACCTCAGTATCTAATAAGGTGTTCATGGTATGCATGAGGTTTTCCAGTCTCTGCTTCCTCCTAAGTGGACAGCTGCTTCCTCCCTTCTTGTCTGCTGTTGGTCTAGACTCAGCCATTAAGTCGTTTCAACAAACAACAACTCTATACACAACAGAACAAAATACTTCCCAGTCTTGCACCAGCCACGCAAGTGCTCCCAATCATTGAAGCCACTGTGTCAATCCGTCTGGGCAAGGCTCTTTCTCTTGATTGTTCAGCCTCTACTCTATGAGGAATGATACCCTTTTCCAAATACTGATTTCCCTAATATGTCAAAAGTACTTGAGTTGAAATCTTGCAATCATTGCACTCTGGGTGTTCTTCCAAGACAAAATGGTTCATTTTTCCCATGAGTCCATTTATTTCCAATGCCGTAAATTAAATGCCTCAATTCCTTCTTCAGTGTTATTTATGCATTGGCCAACTTTAGTGTATCCATATGAGCAAAATCAAACTCACTATCATTGAGCCAATTATGACTCAGAGTGATCCAACTCGAGGTCATTGCATATACCATGATTTGCGCCAACCACATCTTCATCCGCAATGTGGTGTTTTGTTTTGTTTTAAATTTTAGCCACTTTAAATAGACCTTGTGTAACAGATTGTTATTTTACTGCTGCCTCCAGGGGCATTAATTTGTGTCTCAAATTAAAAAAAAAAGAAATTCATGACAATTTCCATCTTTTCTTTTCCATTGGTCCAGTTTGGAGGGTTATTCTTGTCTTCACATTGAGTTTTAATTCATACTGAAGGCTTTGATCTTCAACCACAGGGACTCTAGTCCTTGCTTTCAGCAAAAAAATAGTGTCACTTGCATACAAAAGGTTCTTAATACACCATCTTTCATTTTGTAGACTGGGTTCTTAATATAGTCCCATTGCTCCCATTATTTGTTCAGTACAGAGAGTTGAATAAGTATGGTGAAATTGTACCACTCTGATCCACCCTTTCCTGATTTTAAAGCACAAAGTCTATGTCCTTGTTCTATTTGAACAGCAGCCTTTGAGCTGTATATATTTAAGATCAGCAGTAGCACCATCAAATATTATGCGTTCCCATTCTTCAAAATTGTATTCATAGTTTATTGCAATTGGTTACTATTAACACAATCAGAAATATTTTTGTAGTTAATAAAATATGAGTAAATATCTTCCTGGTATACTTTTATTTCAGCCGAGATCAATATGATGTCAGCAATGTCTTTTTATGAATCCGCCTTCAATTTCTGACAGTTTTCTGTAGATGTATTGCTGCAACAATTTGTAATTATCTTCAGCAAACTTTTCTTTAATTTTTTTCTTCAGAAAACTTGTAACTTGCTTAATGCCATTAATGATAGTGTTTCATAATATCCTACTTCTGTTGACTCAACTGACAGTTGATTGGCCATGTAGCTAGCTTCCACATTATTTGGCATAGATAACTGAGCAATTACAGGACAGCATCAGTTTACTGAAACATTCCAATTTCTTTCTATTACTGTTGGCTTTTTCGTTTTGTTTGTTTGTTTGTTTGTTTTCAGGTAGATTGTGCCTGTTCCTTCAGTAACATTGGTTTTTCCTCATATGCTATCTCTTGACATGACTGAATATCAACCAGCTATTTTTGGTACATCAACTCTCTTTATTCCCTACATCTTGGCCTTTCCATATTTTGCTTACAAAACCTTGCAAGATTGCAACTTGAAGCTAAAGTTTTTTTCTTTAGTTCTTTCCATTTGATATATGCTTTAAGTGTTCTTCCTTTTTGGTTGGTTGATTGCAGGCTTTGTGATTTCATTTCAATGTTTTATTTCCTCTTCTTGAGTTGTCCTTTGAAATTTAATTTGCAACTCTTTTACATCATCTTTTTTCCCACTTTAATGTCAGAGTCTATTTCTTTGTTTAGCCAAATCTTTTCTTCTGTCTTTTTAATGATCATTTGCTTTCTCTATGGATGATGTTTTTTAATGTTATTCTACAACTTCTCTAATCTTCAACCAGCAGTAGTTCTCAACTTTCCTAATGCCATGACATTTCAATACAGTTCCTTATGTTGTGGTGACCCCCACTCTCATAAAATTATTTCATGCTATTTCATAACTGTAATTTTGCTACTGTTATGAATCAGGCAACCCCTGTGAAAGGGCTGGTCTACCCCCAAAGGGTTCACAACACACAGGTTGAAAACTGCTGCAATAGAGAATCTAAATTTATAGATATTTCAAAATATGTATCACCACCTTTCTCTTTGAACATACACCATAATTAACACCAGCGATACATCTGGATGCCTGAAATCATATATGTGGTGTTTAAATTTAATTTCAGTACAGCCGTTTCCTATGACAAAAATTTGCTTTTTAAATGATAACATTTTGATGGTGTATATGACTGCTATATATAAATGTTACTTTATTTTATGAAAACTGTGTTATTTAGAAGTTGAGGAATAAAGTGCACTGGTCCCAAGTCATGGTATTTTCAGTCACCTCATATACATTTGAATTTGGAATATGGAATAAGGTAGGTCAAAGGTGAATTGGTGCATTTGAATTATGGTGCTGATGAAGAATTTTGTGAGTACGGTATACTGCAAAAAGAATAAAATCTGCTTTGGAAGAAGTATAGCCAGAATGTCTCCGATAAATAAGGCTGTGAAACTTTGACTCACCTAATTTGGACAGGTTATCAGCAATGACGAGTCCCTGAAAAGTGATCTAATCTGTGGTAAAGTCATTGACAGTGAAAAGGGACAGATCCTCAAAAAGATGATCTAGCATAGTGTGTACAACAGTTGGCTCGAACATAACCACTGTGTTACCTATCCAGGGCTGGATCAGTTGTCCCTGACAACAATTTCTAGACTTACTAGCAAATCTAAATAGTTACTAGACAGGCTGGTAATCATAAGGAAAATATTATTTAAGTTGTATATGTTTTAGTTGCTTCGTTCTTTTTTATTTTATTTTTAAATCATTTTATTGGGGGCTCATCCAACTCTTATCATGATCAATACTTACATCAATTGTATGCAGTCCACTTTTGCAAATTTGTGGCCATCATCATTCTTGAAATATCCTCCTTCCACTTAGGTACCTGGTATCAGCTCCCCATCTTTCCCTTCCCTCCCTACTCCCCTTCCCCCATGGACCCTCATTATCATTATTTTTTGATATCGTACACTGTCCGATATGTCCCTTCACCCACTTCCCTGTTGTCTGGACCCCAGGGAGGAGGTTATACGTAGATCCCTGCAATTCATTCCCCCTTTCTACTCTGCCTTCCTTCCACCCTCCTGGCATCACCACTCTCACCACTGAAGGGATTATCTGTCATGACTTCCCCGTTTCCAGCTCCTATCCATATCAGTGTACATCTCCTACCCTAGATGGATTTGTAAGGTAGAATTGGGATCATGATAGTGGGTGGAAGGAAGCATTTAAGAACTAGAAGAAAGTTGCATATTTCATAGTTGTTACACTTTACACTGACTGGCTCACCTTCTCCCCATGACTCCTCTGTAAGGGGCTGTCACTTCACCTATTGATGGACTTTGGGTCTCCAATCTGTACTTCCCCTCATTTATAATATGATTTTTAGTTCTTTGATGCCTGATACCTAATCCCCTTGACACCTCGTGGTCAACACAACCTGGTGTGCTTCTTCCATCAGGGCTGCTTCTGAGTTAGATGGCCACTTGTTTACTTTCAAATCTTTAAGACCCCAGACACTATCTTCTGATAGCCAGGCTCCATCTACTTTCTTCAGCATTTTTCCTTATGCACACATTTGTCTTCAGCGATTGTGTTGGGAAGGTGAGCATCATGTCTTGTTGATGTTATTGAGTCAGTTCTGCTCTATCTTGGTTCCATGCACTATGAAAGAAACCCTGCTCCATTCTGTGCAATGCTTACAATTCTGATAGCTGATCCCCTTGTTAAAGCCACCTTGTTCATCCCTATACGCTAGTGTCTTCCTCTTCTTCAGTGAAGAAGCGTGGTGTGCTTTTCCTGGGACTGGTCCTTCCTGACACGTGTGCGGGACAATGTCTCACCACGCTTGCTTCAGGCTAGAGTTCCTCAGAGACAGCCATGTTTGTTCCTCTGGCCATTCACGACCCTGTGGTGTATGTTATTAATCCTAGGAGCCCTGGTGGTGTTATGTTTCCTTGTTGAGCAGCGAGCCACATGGTTGGCCGTTGGAAACCACCAGCAGGTCCACGGGAGAGAGTTTGGGCTTTCCACTCGATTACACTGCTGCAGTCTCCAAAAGCCCCTGGAGCTAACTAGGGGTCGGCATTGACTTGATAGCAGGGAGTTTAGTTTGGTTTTTATATGGATTTAGTGGATTTAGATGGAAATCACATCTTTATTCATCTACCTTTATTTGCAATGCTAAACATAAATGGTAAACTAATATTGAAAACAAATATTTGGCTATATAGAGGGGGGGGGGAGTCTCCACAATGATCCTAAGATGTGACATTTAACTATAGGAAGTTACATAGTGGGAGGCGTATTGAATTCCAGGTGTGGCATGTCATCTCATTGATTGTAATTGCCTCCCAGGGCTTCATAATTCAGAATATGCTACAGGGAGGAAACATCTGGAAAGAAGATGTCTGCAAGGGAAAACCCCTCTGGCAAGGTTCTTCCCCCAAGAACGCATCACCTGTTGGCAGCAGATGGTGTGTATAAAGAGAGCCAATGAAGTCCTTCATATATAGTGTGGCTCAGAGAGACAAAACCAGGTGCTGTTCTGCTGAATATTCAAAGCCACTGCACATTCAGTTCAAGACTTCAATTTTTACTGAGTGTTGCAGCTGAAATAATGCTGAACCTATAGAGAACACAGAAATAAAAATACATAATTATTTTCCTCAAGAAAGTTAATTTCAAATGAGAAAAAATATATAAATAATGGAAAGAAAAACAAATATGCACCACATTTTCATCCCTTATCTTATGCAACAAACTTCCAACGGACACCTCTGGGTTTAAAGCCATACACACTAATATTTGTTTTGTTTCTTTGGAAGATTCCATCTAGGATAGGTTAGGCACAGTTTGGTTCAATTCATTGTGATAATAGGGAAGATGTAGAAATAGCTTTAATGGGTGGCTCCAAGAAGAGAGGTACAGCTAATTGGCTTAGTGAGTTTAGGCTCACACTTGTCAGCTCTGCCTCTTGAAAAATGTGCGGTCCTCTTGCGAGGTCCCAGATGGCTTCAAGCAGTGTCAAGCTGAAGGATAATAGGGAGCAGAAGAAAGGTTTTTACTCCAGAGAAAAGGAACAATGAAGAAAGGACACATCTCAGACATTTTCAGAGCCTACTGCTTGCTTTTGTAGTTGTTCCTAGGTTACTGTCAGTGTATACATACGGTTGTACAAAAAATTAAAAGAGATTAAATAACTCACCATTCTAAATAGCCACCTCATTTATTTAAAATTGAGCCATTGTTTTCTGTGGAATTTATGAAATACCGAAGATTGCTATGATCAATTTTTAAATATTTATGTCCAGAACATAATAAGAAATCAATATGTTATTATTACTCAACATGTAAATTGTTTCATATGCATGTGGTAATCATGATGACATCATTAGCATCATCGTCATCACCACACTATGAACGGAAACAAGGAAGACTAAAGATTCTAAACGCAGACCGCATCTTAAGAAAAGCCACTTCCCTAGCGGGCAAGCTTTACAGCTAGGTTCATGATGCAGTGCTGTCTATCAGGAGCGGGATCAAATAATACTGCCAGGTTTTCCAAGAACAGAGTTTGTAGGCAGATTTAAAGGTCACGTTGGTGTAAAGTGCTTTTAACATGGACGTATCAACTTGCTTATTTATTGAATTTGTTTTTATTGTGGTTTGAGTGAAAGTTTACAGAGAAAACTTGTTTTCCATTCAGTGATCAATGCACACTTTGTTTCTTCGTATTGGTTACAATTCTGTCCATGTATTAAGCCCTCCCCTTTCTTCTTGGGTTCCCAGATTCCTTCGTGTGCTCGTCTGTCTTTCTTGTCACTTACTTAGTTTTTTGGTAAATGCTACCCATTGGTTCTCTTGTGAGTGTGTTCTATGGATCAGGAGCTTTGGAAAAGATGTATTGTTTTTATTTAAGACATCTAGAGTAGCTATGTGGATTTTACTATTTTCATATTCAGCATTCATATACAGACTATGAGGGTGAGATAGATGACATGCCTAGGTAATACAATTAGCAAAGAAAAGACTTGGATTCTTATCCAGACCATCTGAAGATTAAATGAGTGCAGAGTTGGGGTTGAACTGCTAACCATGAGGCTGGCAGTTCAATCCCACCAGCTGCTTCAACTTTGGGAGTCCTGCGAGTCAGAGTCAAATTGATATCAGAGACTTTGTTTCTGTTTTGTGCTGCTTTTAGAGAAAAGGAAACCTTACACCCAGAATCTAACTTAGAATTATTTTTCCTACCTGTCTCTTCAAAAAGTACTTTCCGTGACCATAGTTTCATGAAATGTTCTCTAAGACCTTTCTTGGTCTAAGCTTATGTCAGCGAAAACACTATAGGACACTGTGCTCCCCTCCAGCGGTGTTTTCCAAGGCACAGGTGGATAACAACACCTCTGAGAAGTCCTGAAGTAAAGAAATCTACTTTTCTTTGCATTTTTGAACCATTACTGAAAAGAAGACTCTTCCTGAACACTTATTTTACAACCTTTAGAATCTATAGTCTTTGCAACCTAAATTTGGAAAGAGTCTGATGCTACTACATGTGCATGTGTGTCTCTGAGGCCCTACCTCTCAAGCTTGCACATGCACTGTGGTTCTCAGCCTTTGAACTAGCATCCTAGGGTCTTGAGTTTTGTCTCAATTTTTATGTAATTCCTTCAGCAGAAAAAAAATAAAATGATCACTGTTGTAAAAGTACATGGGTGGAATAGTCAGGTGATGTTTTGGTTGACTTATTGCAAGCTTGACACTAACAATTTAAGTAATATACAACTGATGTAGTTCATGAACATTTCATTTACCTTAAAATATTTCATCTCTAAAGGTCAAAGGGAAAATAAACTCTTAGAGGAATGGAGGGTTTGGAGAGTCTTCTTGTAGGAGATAACCATAGATCACACGTACATTCCATTGCCATGGCTTAATTGTATCATATCATGGATGTAATCATATACAATTCAACAAGAGTTTATCCTTTTCTGACCACTGCATGTTTTGCCATTTCAGTTCCTCCGAAGATATATGACATCTCAAGTGATATGACCATCAATGAAGGAACCAATGTCACTCTCACTTGTTTGGCTACTGGGAAACCAGAGCCTTCCATTTCTTGGCGGCACATCTCCCCATCAGGTAAAGTAGGATTCTCTGCGTGTCGGATGAGTTGTTCGTTGTTTTCTTGTCACTCTACTTCTTTAGAATTTTAGATAGGATTTCTAGATTACTTCTTGGGTTTCTAAATATAAGGAGAGATCTACTACTTTTATTTATTTAGAGAAAAAGTACTTCCTGGAAAAAAGGGAGAATAACTTTCTGTTATGTGCAAAAAAATTGGGATGACTACTCTGAAGACATGGCAGCGGCTCCCAGATGTGCAAGGGAAACTAACTCAGGACTAGCAGTTGGTACTTGTCTATTCTCTTTAATTTGGTCAAGAAGTCCTTGTGTAAATCTCTTATCCTTAGTTTTCCACAGCTAGTTTCCTATTTTCCAAAAATTAAGTATATCTTTGAGGAAGCAATTTATGGTAATTTTGGTCTCTTTTTCATAAAGTTAATCAAGGAGTATTTTTACACCTTTTTTTTTTTTACATGACTAAGTGAACAATGGCCACAAAGGGCGTATGGTCATTCTCTCTCAGTGTCCGGAACGGATCCTTTGTCTTTGGTTCTCAGGGAAAGGCGTTCACCTTCTTTATTCTGCTTCAAGCAGGAAACAATAGGCACAAGGCTGACACTGAAACACCATACAAAAGAAAAATCTTTATTTAAACGTGGGTAAGAGATGTATTCAACCAGCAACCACAAGTGAACAATCAAGCATGACAGACTAAAATAAAATAATAATGAAGAATACAAACATAGAGATGGTAAGGTTTCTCAGTCTCATTTAAAACTAAAGTTCATGATAAAAAATATCTGGGGGTTAGGCCTAAATTTAACTTGATGACAGAACTGAAAACTCCAAAATGTAGTAGCTTGCATGAAATCCCAGCCTTAGCTGCACTGAAGGGCTGTCGTGTGCTTATGGACCCTCGGTTCTGCTGTGACCTTGTGCATCCTGCCAAAGAGATTGAGTTGATCTAACGATGGCAAGGTCACAGGCATGAAAAAGTGATCTGTTGCCACAACCATGGCTCTGGAAGATGCAACAACTTGTAGAGAATTTGTGTGATACTCAGGAGTTTGAGCTTATCGCAGAAAGCAGAGTGATTCTTTTCACAAATAGCACCCTGCCTGCTTTGTTTCACCTAAATAAAATTTTACTTTATTTGTTTTATATTTCGGTGGAAATGGCTTCACCATGAAATTTTCTTAAAACAGACAAGCACATTTTACATAGGCACAGAAGACATTCAAATAGAACATGTATTTTATCTACTAATGCTTCCTTTAATATCACTTACTCTTAAGTGTCTTTCAATTTCCTCATTTATGCAGTATGCCTAATGAGACTTAGCCCATCATATGCTCAGTATTACTATTAATATGAGAAAAAAATCAATATAACAGCAGTGTGCACTTGTATAATATGCATGATGGCCCCCTATACTATTTCTGGAGCGTAAGTGTTCCTCTTGACTCTGGCAACATTTGACTCTCTATAGCTGCTACGGGAATCTGAGCTCTGGATGTCGGCGCTGCAGGTCTAGCGGCAGATCCCACGGACTGGAAGTGAAACACACTGAGGACTAGCAGTTAGGACATGTGTGCTCTGATTAATCAGTTCAGCAAATCCTTGTGCAAACCTCTTAGCCTTAGTTATTGTCGGCTGGTTCCCTATTTTGCAAAATGAAAAAGATAATAATCCTGAGCTGCTGTGAGACTGAAATAAAATAATAAGCATAAATGGACTTTAAACATATGGACTGATATGCACATATAAAGCTGATTCTTAATCATTTTTGGGGGATTTACATCTGATATGGCAGTCTCATTTTTATAAAAAAAAAGCAGTAAAGCACACAATCTTTATCTCCATATGATTTTAGATGAATATTTTAACCTTAAGTCTCATGCTTTGTAGTAATTGCAATTATAGAAATTCTTGTTAAGAGTTTGGGTATACCTTATGAATTAAATAATTATGGTTAGTTAAATTCTATAGTAATCATAATAGATAAGATTATTGGATTTATAAGTTAAGCTGCATACAGATTCATTTGACTGATAGTGACATACCGAGAAAATAAATGAATTTAACTTAACTATTCACCAGTAAAAGTAAATTACAACTGAATAGCTAGACTTGATTAGGTTGAAGTTTATGATAAAATTGTTTGAACAATTTCCTATTTTAATATATTTATTATTTATTTTTGAATAAATAGTACTATGAAGTTTTGGTGTTGAGTAACAAATCTGATAATTATATACATATATATTTATATGCAAAATGGTCAATTTAATGCATTTACCTTTTTCCTATAAAATAATGCAATCTTGACTGGTCTTCCTTTTCTGCCCAGACTTTAAAAAAAATGTATCTCAAAGCAGAAAACAGAATCTGAGTAATGTTGAGTGCTATTATAAGCAGACAGAGATATACTCCATGTCTGTATGAAAAGAAAGGCTTGTGTTTGTTCCTGTATGATTTGCTTAGATAGTTTTCTTCTTACCTGTATCCTTGGTAATTCTTGCTGACTCATTCATAATTAAATATACTTTTTCAAAACAGGATGTTGACAAAGATAAGAGCTCCACAGTTTCTAATATTGTGCAAAATAAGTCTATGGTTCAAAAACATCCCAAATATCATCAGAGGCAATTATTGTTGCTAGTCCCTTTGATAGTTCAAGCAACTCAGTGCATTTTCTTCACAAGAGACAGATTTCCGAAGAAAATTCTGTGTAAACTGCTTTCCTGAGAGTTGACTTAACATACTTTATTCATAGATATATATTATTATTTTATACTTAGTAGACTATTTTAAATGTATAAAATATGTTGGAGAAACCATACAAAAGTAAAACAATGCTATATTTAACTGATTCTCTAAAAATCATGCCATTGCACTTCTTGCTTCATCATCTGTACTGTGTGTGCATAGCATATAGGTGCATTTGTGTATAGGTGTATATTTCATTGACTTATTTGGCAGCCTAGTGATGGTTTTCCTCCTTAGTTATTCCCGTTGGTTTTCTAAAGAATAAGAACGTCCTATTACATAAACACAGTGTAGTTTCAACAAAAGTCAATTTAACAATATTAGTATTTTTATCAAGTTAACCACCTCTATTCCAGTTTTCTCAACTGACCCAATGCTGTTATTATCGTTTGTTTTCATTGCGATAGAGACAGCACCGAGTTTTAGGTACAGTAGCACACACAATGTCCGGTTCTATGCCATCCTCCAATTGTTCATATATATATATATATATATATATATATATATATATATATACACACATATATATACTTGTAGAATTTATTTTATTTTATTTTTAATATAAATTTTATTGGGGGCTCTTATAACATTTAATACATCATTTGTATAAGCATATTTGTACACATGTTGCCACATTCATCTACATTATCTGCTTGAACCCTTCCAGCATAAGCTCCTCTTCCCCTCTTTCCTCTAGTTCTTTATGTTTTTTTTAATTCCAACTCCCCATATTTCACCTTCCCCCTTCTCCTCCCCCATGAACTTCCAATAACATATAAATAGTTATTACCTCTTCATATCTTACACTATCTAATGTGCCACTTTACTCACAGCCCCCCTCCCCACCCACACACACACCCCAAAGAGGAGGTCACATGTCGATCCGAGAAATTTGTTCCCCCTTTCTACTCCATTATCCCTCCACCCTGGCATCCAATTGTTCTAATGTGTCAGCCCATCAATGCAGTCAGTATGTCAGTCCACCTCTGGGACAACCTTCCTCCTTTTCTCTGCCCTGCTGCTTTGCTAAGGGCCAAGCCCTTCTCTAGTGTGTGGTCTCTCTTATCGACATGTCCAAAGAACAGGAGATGAAGTCTCACATTCTTGCCTCTAACAGGACCAACAGATCTTTCTTTAAAGGATTCCAGCCAGAGTTCTCCTTAGAAGCAAAAATGGCAGGACTTCCCCTTAGGTCTTGACATGTTGTCAGGAGAGATCAGTCCTGGGAGAAGGCCATGCTGGCTGGTAAAGGAGAAGGACGGCAAAAACAGAAGAAAGCTCTCAAAAGATGGATTGACCCAGTGGCTGCAACAAGAAGCTCCGTCACAGGAACAGTTCTGAGGCCTCTGCCGTGGGCGGACCTTTCTGTTGGGCACTGGATTGCTATGGGTCGGAACAGACTCCATGTGAACTAGCAGCCAAGGGGTATTCTGGCTGTAATTCCTCCAGAAGAGATTTGTTTATCCTTATGGAAATCCACAGTACTTACAGTATCCTTCACCAGCACCCGAATCCAAATACATTGATTCTTTTTGGTTTGCCCTATTCCATAGCCATCGTTCACATGCATAGGAGGTCACCAGAAATACTGTCATTTGGGTCAGGCGCACTGCACTCCTTCAAGTCACATCCTTGCTCTCCAACATTTTAAGGAGATCTTGTGAGCAGATTTACCCAAAGCAACACATCTTTTGATCTCTTCACGACTGCTTCTGTTAGCATTGATTGTCGCTCTAAGCAAAATGAAATCCTTAACAGCTTCAATTCTCTGTCTCTCACGATGTCAATTGCTAGTCCAACTGTGAGGATTTGGGTCTTCCTTACATTGAGTCATAATCCATACTGAAGGCTGCAGTGCAGGACCTTTGCCAACAAGTGCATCAAGCCCCCTCATTTCTGGGAGGCAAGGTTGTGTCACAGGTCCTGATGCTGCATTTTTCTTTATAAAATCCACCTTCTCAGACGATTTGCTCCAAATACAGATTGAAAAGGTACTGTGAGAAAATGTATCCCTCCTGCAAACCTTTCTTGCCTTTTGTTCTGTTTGCACAACAGCATCTTGATCCATGTATAGGTTTCGCAGAAGCACTAAGTTGTGTTCTGAGATCCTTATTCTTTTCAAGGTTATCCATAGTTTATGGCCCAAACAGTCTAATGCTTTATTGTGGTTTTTAAAAGACCCTAATAGTGTCCTTTAGAAGCTTTTTCACCTATAAAAAAATTCATCCAGGGCTGAGCTCCGGTGGCGTAGTGGTTGTGCACGGGACTGCAGGCCACTGGTTTGGAGGTTCAAATCCAGCAGCAAGGCTGAGCCTCCTACTCCCACCACCAGAGGGCAGTGATGTCCCCCCAAAAAAACTTAAATAAAACAAACAAAAATTCATCCAAGATTATGCCTTACATTAGGTTGTGATCATGTATTAAATTAAGTTGCTATGCCATTTCAGTTTCTTTAATATAAAACAGTTCTTTTCCTGATTCTTTCTTGTCATTGCCAATCCGTGTCATTTTTTGAAGAGTTCACTCCTCCTCACATCATATTTAAATAGAATATTTCTCATTTTTGAACTTAAATAAATGAGAACTTAAATAACTTAAACACCACGTCCTGGGAGCGCAGTGGTTCCATGACGGGCTCCAATTTGTGAGATCAGCTCTTGGAAACCACCAACAGCTTCTTGAGGGAGGGTTGAGGCTTTCTATTTCCATAAAGAATCACAGTCATGGAAGATCACAGGGCAGTTCTAGGCCGTACTATATGGGAACTAAAGTTGGAGTCAACTTGATGGCTTCTTAGTATGTCCTCTGGCAACAGCTACAAGGATTAGGTACCCAAAAGGTAAATTAAAGTCATATGTGAAAATGTCTACTATGAGTAAATAAATAAACACAGAGAAACTGAGGATAGACTATAATAACCACAAGTAGACAAGAGAAAAGGGGTCATAGGAAGAAGAAAGTGGTATCAGAACTGGAGGGAGATTTAAACAACCCATAACATGTGGATGACACAATCTTGCTGGCTGAATGTGAGGAGGAATTGAAGCATTTGTTGATTACAAGGCAAGGAAAGGAGTGCCCAACTCCTCACAATTGGAACACCATGATAAAATGCAAAAATAATGAAGTTTTCAAGAATTTCTCTTCCTTGAATTCACAATCAATGCTCACAGGAGCAGTCCTCAAAGATGAAAAGACGTCTGACATTAGGTAAATCTGATGCACAAGACCTCTTAAGAATTTTTTAAAGTATAAAGGCTATGGTGCATCTGAACTAAACCATGGTATTTACTATTGCATCATATGCATGCGAAAGGCGAACATGGAATATGAATGAGAATCAGTGCCTTTGTATTATGATGTTGGTGAAACATTGTTTCTTCTGATTTTTTTTGCAATGTGGATTTGAACAATAATAATTTAAAATATAGTATAGTCCATTAGCCTTATGGTAAAAGTACCTGAAGTTCAAAGATCCAGGATACAATATTCCACTAGAACAAAGTTGCATAATAAATTTCAGATCAAAGAATAGGCCATTTTTAGTTTCATTTCATATAACAACAAGTCAGAACAAATTTTTCTTGAAAAAAAGTGCAGCCAAAATTCTCCTTAGAAACCAGGAATGTTGACTTGGGAGCTTTAGACATGCCATCAGGAGGGAGCAGTCCCCAGAGAAAAACATCTCCTTTTGTAAAGTGGAGGATCAGTGAAAAAGAAAAGCTTCAATGAGATTAATTGGTACAGTAGCTGCAACAGCTGCATCAAATACAGCAATGGTTCGTTCCATTGGCCTCAGAATGAACTCAGGGGAAGCTATCCACACAAGCCTTCATTATAGCCCCAAATCTGGTATGTATACAAAAGTATTTAGGCTGAGCCCCGGTGGCATAGTGGTTCAGTGTGGGACTGCAGCCTACAGACTTGGTGGTTCAAATCCAGCAGCAGCTCTCCAGAAGCAACGCTGAGTAGCTCCCATGACTAACAGAGGGCAGTCATGTAAAAAAAGAAAAAAACAGCCCAAAGTTATTTGTAATAAAAATGTGTTGCACCAAGAAAACTATAAGGAGACAATTTGATGAATTTATAGAAAATCAATTACACTTTATACTACTGATTCCTCTAGGAAACAACCAGTTTCTTAAATACTAAGAAAAGTTTGAAAGTTGCCTCAAAATCCCTGACATGAGATGCCTGCTTTTCCTTTATTGCTATAGGTAGCCTTTGAGACCACTGTTGATTGCCAGTACATCATAGATAATGGACCTGGTTCTCAGTCAGAATAGTGTTTGACTCAACTATTCTAACCATTCATAAGATTGTAGCCAAAAATCCTAGTGGATATTAAACATCAAATGGCAAACATGATTGTATTCATCTTGTGGAATTATTATATGAAGTACATGGCATAATGTAAGGCATTAAGCAGAGTTCAAGGCATAGCTAGCTATTAATATTGTTAGCTATTAGTGTGTCACAAAGTATATTTGGATTTTTGACTAAATAGAATTTCCAAACTTGTCTATAAAACCCACAGATATATTTAAGACTCTTAAATGCAACGCACACACCACTGTAACTGAGATTATCATGAAGATAATCATCACTTCGGCCTTCTAGAGAGCACTGACAAATTTCATAAGCACTTGATTTTGACTATAAAATCCTTAATCACCCATTATTATATTAATAAATTTAAATCCAGTCAGAAAAGAATAGGAAAGGTTAAAATAAATTTTAAAAGAAAAGATGAAAAAGAACAACTTTAAAAGCATTTTGAAGGCCCCTGTCAAAATATCACTTATTATTCATTTTTTCATACATTCATTTCTTTTCCTTGGTTCATTTCTGTGCTTGGTAGCTAGAAACTCAGAGAAAATGACACAGAAAAAAAGCAACCTAAAACACATTACCATGAAGTCAATTCTGGTTCACAATGATGCTCTCTAGGGGTCCTAATATAGCCCGTCTTTATGTGAACCAACAACCTCAACTTTCTCCAGCAGGGCAGCTGATGGGTTTGAACTGCCAACTTTGCAATTGGAACCCCAAAGTCTTACCCAAAGTGCCACCAGGACATGGTGCTGCTTAATAGTTGACAAAGGTGTTTGGGGGACTTTTAAGCAAAAAAGAAGGAAATACTGTGCCATCTGTCACAAAATTTTGTCTATTTCTTATATGCGTAATACTTTGTAGGCTATTCTCATTAATTATTCTTAAGAGTTAAAGCTATTTCCCAAGTCAGAAAACACTGGCCCCTTGTCTTAACATTAGTTCTAGAGTCCATCCATTTTCCTTTGTCAGAACCTCGTCCATAATTGTGTCTTTTCACCTGGAACTTAACAGTTCTCTGTTATTATCACTCTCATCTTATAGGCTCAAGTCTCTCACATCATAAACCAATCTCTGACACTCCCCGGTTTTGTTTCATAAGTACTCATTTAGCACTTTATAAAAGAGGTTATTCAAAATGTAGTCAAATATTGAAGATTAGAATTAAAAAAAAACATGATTTTAAGAACACAGGAAAGGAAAAGTATTCCAGTAGCAGTTGAGTAGTGAAAAATATCAATCAAGTAAAGTAAATTAAGAGTCTAACACTTTTATTCAGTTTGGGTATTATAAGTAATCAATGTACTGATTCATCAATACTTTGGGGTTATTGGGTGGAGTCCAAATTGTGGCTGATTGAATCGTAATGGGAAGATATTAGAACGTGATAGTGGGACAGGAGGAAAGAAGAAAGAATTAGAGGGAATAACTATTTGTAAAATCTCTACATAGGTATAAATACAGATATACATATATGTAAATATATAGAGGTAGGTATATTTATCTGTGTATGTATATATTAATAAATATACTAAGTAATCAGGTGGACATTGGCCTCTACTTAAATCCTACCTCAGTCTAAGAACTTTTTTTCGTAATATTGTGGCAATGCATGATCCTCATTCTCTTAACATGATCGCTAAAGACAAAATGGATGCATAAGCAAAAATGGTGAAGAAAATTGTTGGTGCTGACTATTAAAATATATGGCATCTGGAGTCTTAAAGGCTTGACATTAACAAGTGACCATCTAGCAGGGAAAAAACAAAGTCCACATGGAAGAAGCACACCAGCCTGTGGGATCATGATATGTCAACTAGGGTGGGTGTCAGGAGTTCGAAAGCAAGTACCCCTATATACTCAAGTAAGCCAACCCAAATATCAGGAAAGGCACCTAATCTTACCAGAAAAACTGGAACAACAACAACAACAAATATGTGCTGAAGATTTCAGCTTATTCATGTGTGTATATGGTAATCATCCTGATGTGAAGGAACATAGGCAAGGTGGAGACCCCAGACCTACATGTAAAATCATCAGACAGTCCCTCACAGGAAGGCTATCTGGAAAGGAGAATCTATTGAGGGTTCAGTGCTGCACTGACGAAACACACAACTATCATCTATTTCTTTAAAGTTTCATCCTCCTAAAAAAAAAAATTCATCATCCTAATCTTATGGCCTTAGTTTTACATCACTGATATTGCTGGAACTGCGTTTATACATTGATACAATCAAGATCTTACATTGCAAGAAATTCAAGATAGATAAACCCCTCAGAAAAAGTAAGGGGAGTAATGACCCCCAGAGGATATAGGAAGAAGGGGATTGGAGAAGAGAATTGATAGCAATGATGATTGTATAACCCCTTAGAAGGTAATGAACAAAAAAACAAAAAAACAAACAAACAAACAAAAAAAAAAAAGGTAATGAACATCAGAATTTTAGGTGATTGGATAAAAGGGATGGTGGAAATTATGGCTCAAAAATCAATAGTAAAAATATATAATAATATTGAGAAATTAGGGGGTAGTATGGTGGGGGAAAGGATATAAGGAAGTTGATAACAAAGAGTTCAAGATGACAAGAAAATGTATTTAAAATATTGATCGTAGCAATTGTACAATTAGGCTTGATCTAATTGAACTATGAATTATAATAATACCTGTAAGAGCTCCCAATAAAATATATTGATAAAATATATTAGAAATGGAGGAATGGCTATGCATCCTATCTACCTCGAGAAGGTAGAAATGTGTTTTCTCCTTTGAAATACAAGATACCCTGAGATGTGCCTAAGAGTTAAAGAAACTTGCTGTTCTGTTTGGTTGCTTATGGTTCACAACTCTATCCCATAGTTATTCTGAAACCCAAGTTAATGTAAAACATCTCTACGTGACTTCCTTAAAGTGTGAATTCCAAAGTGAAAATTATAGTTTCTCTACACATTCCAATTTCTTATGGGATACCATTAAGGCAGGTCTGCATTGCTGTTGGTCTCCTTACTAGTTAAACTTTTGTAATATAAAGTGCTATCTTTCTTTTCTAACTTGGAATTATTCCTTTTCCTGTTTAAGGGCATGGACCATCTTAGTGAAAACACTATCCCTAAGCATCCCAGGAAGAGTCAGATATTCTTTTCTATATAATCACATAGTACTTTGTATCACTAGTGGTGTGGAACCAATCATCTGAATTTCAGGTGTTGACTTTCTCCCCAGTCTTTGTCTCTGGAATCTTAGCACAAGAGTGCCTACTGTTCAGAGAGTGTCTGTCCATCGTCTTACCCTGAGGGTCTGGCTCAGAGAATGTCTTCCATAAATGTCATTCAGCAGATGATTTCTCTTCTCTTTGCTTCCCATATGGCTTATAACTACAAACTAAAGTATGTTTAAACATAAGTGCTCCTTTTTATGGTGCCCTATGATTTCTAGCCCTTAGTTAAAGGACACACATATTGAAAATTTACTGAAACTCATTGGCATAGAGTCCACTCTCATTCCTATAGAACAGACTAAAACTAGTCCTTTGGGGATCCAAGATTTTAAATAATTACAGGGAAGGCAGTCTCATCTCTAGTCCATGGATCAACTCATGGGTTCTGACAAGTGCTCTAGTGGTTAGTAGCTCAGTAAAAACAAAACAAAACAAAAAAAAACCCTTCATTTGCCTAATAGTGTCAATGTAGCTACCCCCAGAAAACCAAAGAATAACCATGCCAATGGATCTTTATCCTGCACGGTCTATCTAAAACTGATTGATCTATTACTATCTGTATCCTGTGTAGAGTGGGTGATTTTGTATATATTTAACTCATTTCAGCTCGAAAATAAAACCAAAAGGGGTATCATGATTTGTCTTGTGCACATAGCACTCAAAGTATTCAAGTAATGGGTGACAAAGGATTACAACATTTTACTTTTTATTTTTAAATAATTATAAGCTTACTGAATGTTGTAAGGAAAGTACTAAGAGTTTCAAGTTTCCATATATACTCTTTACCCAATTTTCCTCAATAGTTCCATTTTACATGACTACACTACATTTTACAAACTCATAATAGATATTCGTGCATTGTGTGTATGCATTGTGCATAATTTCAACACTTGAGTAGATTGTTGTACAGACCACAACAATCCCAACAATCTCTTTTGTACTTTGCTTCTGTGTTTTTGTTTGTTAGGCTGTCCCATTCTGATGTGGTTGCTATAGAAACCAGGTTTTTCTTGAAGCTTTTCTGTTGTCTGACATATGGACATCTTGCATATCCAGTCCTTCTGTACCAAACTAAAGACCATATGGAAGGTAAAATAGATAGATCTGGAGGACTCACCACAGCGTCCAGGGATAGATGTCCGTCTCCGCTCAGATTACCTGCAATTAGCTCTTTGTTTTAATATTCAGGACTTGTAGGTGGAGTTGCAGAAAGAATAGGAAAATATCTGCACCAAAATTTCCATACCATACTTGAAGAAATTTGTTTTCTTCCTTATGTTGATTAAGCATATCAGTTGTTATTTAACAATCAAGATGCATTAAAATGATAACAAATTAATTTTCAGAAATTTTGTAGATTTATAGTATTGAGACCTTGAATATTAATAGCAATATTTCTCATTATTTTTACAAGTATTTCTTGCCATGACTTGTATGAAGTAAAAAAATATATAATAAAGACATTCCATTAAAAATAGTTGCGAATTTTTTTCAAAGTGGGGGATTTAAGGACTTTGGACTTGTCTGATGAGAATTCTTTTGCTATAAATAAGGTAAGCTAAATCAAGTAGTATTAGATCATGGCTCAGCAAAATAAGACCTGTGAGTCAAAGGGGCCTGTTGTCTATTTTTCCAAATAAGGATGTTGTTTCCTTGTTCCTTTTGACCTAGCTACGTTCATCCATTGGCATGTTCTGTACAGTTGCTTTGACTCCGTGATCAAGTACATTCTGACCGATAGCTACAATATGCAAATATAGAATGGGTAGAACTCCTTCGGTTTTCTTGAGTTTACCAGAACAAAAAGCTTCATCATTTTCCTGATGAGAGCCCAGTGATTTCTAAATGCTAACCTTGTGGTTAGTAATGGAACACATTTCCCACTATGCTGCTAAGGCTCCTTAGACATTGGCAAACCGATCCAAACAAACTCACTTATCATTGCCCAATAGGACAGAGTAGAACTGACCCCCACCCCCGTGAATTTCTGAGGCTGTGGATCGTTAGAGAAGAAGCTGTCGTGGCATAATGGATTACAAATTAGACTGCTCGCGACACCTCTTTCAAAACCACTGGCCTGTCTTCATGGGAAAGGTGAACATCTGGTTGAACATGAGTCAGAACGGACTTGAACACACCTAACCACAACCATAGCTCTTTATAAGAGGAGAAAGTCTCACCATTCTCCACTGAGAAGCTGGCATTTTTAAGCGATTGATCATGTGATTTGCTGCCCAATGCATCCCCTACTAATCCACGGGGCCTCCTCTTTTCACTCTCCAGTGAGAAAGTTTCGTAGTAGTAGCCGAGACTCCATGGACTGTGTTTGAGCTTAACTTCTAAGCACCTGGTTTGTGGACGACTGTGGCTGACAGTGGGGATTGGAGCTTCATGTTGAGTCTCAACATAAATTCAGCTTCCATTGGATCCTTTCTAGCCATAACCAACAATTTAAAAAGCTTTGCCCACAGATAGAGTAGATTACTGCTCTCCTACTCCAAACACGGGAACATGTGCGTGCAGAGTGGCCATCAGGGGAATGGAATGCCGGCGCTGTGTGGTTTTGAATCCACCTACAATTAAGACGGTTTGAGGATGCCTGCACTAATCCTTAACCCTTTCTATTCTGCACAAGTACAACTGTCCCAATGAGGACCTCTTCCCTAGTACTGTAGTCTCCCCTGTGGCGGTGATTTCAACTGCCTCCACTCATGATTGTCTGACAAAGATTTTTGTTTTATCTGTGTTAAATTAAGTAGCATGGTCATTATAGCCTCATGCTATTGTTCCATTGCAATCATCCAGACAATGTGTCTTGGTTGTTGTCGTTGTCTTTATTGAAGGAGGTTCTGAAGATGTATTTATATTTAAGATCTTACATCTTGAACACCACAAAGCCTTTATCATTGCTATGTAGTCCTTTAAGGAAAAAAAAATGATGGACTCACTCTTAGATATTATGAAAGAGGTGCAGGTTTCAAATCTCATATTTGAGTTACTAGGTGTACATGTCCACCCTTAGAAGGAATGAATTACGTGATAGCGTAAGATGAAAACGTTCATTTTAATTATCAGGAAAAAATAGGAGACTGCAAAAAGTGAGAATCAGTAGCTAAAAAAATGCACTGTTGGAATCTCTTGTTTAGAATAATTCAGAAAATAATTCAAGTCATAATAGGTACAAACTAGCAAGCACTGCTTCCTATTAGTGGGTTCAGAACCATTATCTTTCCTTCTGGGTCAAAGGAAGTCTTCTTTGGAACGTCTGAATGCTGGCCCAACACCAAGGGTGAGGCATAGAGGAGAAAGCAGTGTGTGTGTGTTCCTGCCAACCTGGCAGCATGTCGCCCAAACACTGTCATTCCTGGAGATCTCTGTTTCGGGTTTGCAAGCCTGACATTGCCCTTTGCTCTTTGATGCAAAGAAGAAAAAAAATCCTTAAAACCTGCAATTTATGCTGATGACATTTCAACAATACCAGATCTTGAGATTACAAGCTAGGGTTCTGTTTCCATTGTGGCGTGGTACTCTATGTGGAGCATTTGTGAATTTCCATAATGGCTTTACATAATGGATAATTATATAATGAATGAATCTACATAATGATGGCAAGTTAAACTTTTACCATAAGATTGCACACAAATAACTTTTATACATGGTTAAAATTGCCTCTTTGTTCGGAGAGTTCTCTTAATAATTTCAAATTTCATTTGTCTTGTTTCCTAAATTCCCTTCGGTTCTATCTAGTTAGAGGAAGGCTATTCAAAAATTATTTGTGTTCAGCACTCTTAATACCTGATATTTAAATAATGAAAGCAAGAATATTTTTACTATTTTAAGATCTAAGTGAGACTAAACAATGGACCTGATGAAATGATACATTATAAAAGATAATCCACTGTTCTCAGAGAACAGAGCCCACCTGTATTTTTAAAATGCAGTAACCCACCAAGCGTTACAAAAGAGACCATGCCCAGCCTTTATTTTTCCTAATGGAAATTATTATTTTCAAATAAGTCTCTTCTTAGTGTGCTAAATTTGAGTGGGAGATTGTAGCTAATGTTGGGCTATTTATGTGTGTATTTTGCAAATTATATTTTCTTAGATTATTTGCACTCTGATGTCACTGTCAAGGAAAAATAATACAGGAGTGATTTGGTAGACCAATGTAGCTCCCAAAGCAAACATTTTACTGTAGAGTACCTTTCTCCTCAGAGCTCTCCTGTAGGAAAGGTTAAAACTTCCTCATAGGACATCTAAGCCCACAATCTTTAGGGAAATGGACTACCATATCTTTGATGGATTTGGAACTCCAATCTTTCAGTTAGCAGTGAAGCACTTAACTAATGTGCTATCAAACCTCCTTCTAAACAAGCCAGAATTTTGGTAAAATGAAGTTTTCAAATTAGTGAAGTTCTTGCTAATTCTTGTGCACGTGGAATTTGATGGGAGAAAATGCCATTCAGATTTTTGAGATGGGCCTTATATGAATCTAGAACAGTGGTTCTCAACTTCCTCATGCCAGGACCCTTTAATACAGTTCCTCATATTGTGGAGTCACCCCAAGCATAAAATTATTTTCATTGCTCCTTCAGAACTGTAATGTTTTGTTGTTGTTGTTGTTGTTGTTTTTAAATCATTTTGTTGGGGGCTCCTACAACTCTTATCACAATCCACGCATACATCCATTGTGTCAAGCACTTTCATACATCTATTTTCCTCCCCTTTCTCAAAGCACTTGCTTTCCACTTGAACCCCTGATATTCCCTCCTCATTTTCCCCCTCCCTCCACACTCCCCCCTCTCCCATAAAACCTTGATAATTTGTAACATTTTTACTGTTATGAATCGGATGACTCCTGTGAAAGGGTCACGACCCACAGGTTGAGAACTGGTGATTTAGAAAAAGCAGCAGTGAAGAATATGATGTTTAAAATGAAGCTTATTTGTATTTGGGTTGCTATAAACTATCCTATAAGGTGACTCAGAGTGAAAAAAAAATTGACAGTGGCATATCAAACATGCCTTCCTCTTCCCCAACCACTACCACCACCACCACCACAATCTTTGCAATACCACATTAACATCTTCTACTCCTGTAAAGTGACTGGTTGGTTAAAACTGCAGTCAAGTGCCTAACTAATCTCTTTGCTTGGGAATAACCCAGAAACATGCTGCCTGGGAGGAAAGTGAGCAATCTCCGGCTCATCACAAGTCAGTGTGACACAGTGGAACTGCTCCACGCAGTGGCCAAGGCTGTTAGCTTTGCAAAAGACTTAGGAAGAATATGTTGATCACTTGTAATGTCTTAGGCCTGCTGCAAATTATATAACCTTAGCATGTGTTATCTTGTTTATTTGCAGCATATTCATGAGAAAGCAGCGTGATGTTTACTTGAGCTCAGGTTTCACTGGTCATCTGAACGCTGGAAGAGAAAGGAAGCAAACATTTCCCACTGCTGTGGAGTAGACAGTACTCCTCGAATCCCTATAGGAAAAAAGTAGAACTCTCTCACAGTGTTTCCAAACCTATCATCTTTAGTGTCTCTGCGGAGGCACTGGACATGATGTTGGCTGATACCCCAAAAGTGGTGGTTGGGGATCTTCTGCCTCCCTGCAGAAAAAAAAAATGTGATGTTAATCTCCCACAAAGGCTATTTTACAACGTTGTTATGAATCACACCAGTATCACCACAACATTCTTTACACAAGCAAATGATCACGTGGTTTTCCTGTGGAGCAGCTGGTGGGTTCCAAGCACTGGCACACCATTGGACTGTGGGCCTCCTACTGTATGTATAATCCTTACATGCAAACCTCTTGTCTTTGAGTGAACTGATTCTGAGCAACGCTGGATAGCGCTGTAGACCTTCCCCTGTGGGTTGGGAACTTTACAGAAACAGATTGCCACAAAACGTAAGATCATGCCCATAAAGGTTACTTTTATACACAAGTAAAAAGACTTTGAAAAAAGAGGGAGACACGGGACAAGATTTATCGACAGGGCTACTTCAAAAATTGGCTCAGACATAATTATTTTATTCTGTTGTACAGGGTATCTATGAGTCCTAACTCACAAATCTACTTAGCAATAGCAACAGAATTTAGGTCTATCAAATTAGAAATTGTTACTCTTCCTAAATCTTTTCTGAATGCATGTGAGCATGCCTGTAAATTGTTTCACGGTTAGATATGGCTTCCCTATTGCCATCAGGCAGGGATAAGACATGACTCCACTATCGAACTTTCTTTAACTATTCTGACCCTTCTACTTTTCTAATGGGTTGAACAATCTGTTTCAATGACCACATAGAACTCAAAGACAATACTCATGATAAAAGCAGTTTATTAGGGAAGTTAGCAGTTTACCACATGGCAACATTAGTCAATAGTTGGAATGCATTCACTGGACTACATGGCCAATGGCCATGCATTTCTCCAGGTTTACCCAGTCAGCCGTGTGCTCCCTTGGCCTCAGCTTCTGTGGGCCCCAAAGCCAGTCCATTCCTCAGCCCACAGTCTCACGTTTTCAGCTTCTCTGTTCTGTCTCATGGTCTCTTCGTCTCGACTTTTTTCTCAGATTGACTTCTTTCTTTAGCCCATGTTCTCCTCTGGCTTCAGCCTTCATCACTTCGGATAGAGATCTGCATTGTGCTGCTCTCATGGTTCTTTTTCTGATGGACTTGGGAGTTTACTTTGTGCTTCCATGACGGTGCTTATACACAAAGGAATAGCTTAGAGATGAATATCTTTCTTTCTGTGGGTCATAACCTCAAAGAAATAGAGTGATGTCTTGGTTCACACCCTTTACTAAAGTGGAAGCATAATCCAATTTAATACTCCCATTGACATAGCAGATAACTCGATCTAGGAGAATAGGTACAGACATAGGGACTAGAATTTATAACATATTGTCTAAGGTATTATAACATATTGCCTAAGTATCTAAGGATAGAAGAGCCATATTCATTGGCTACATCTCAGTAAGAAAGATAGGAAATAGTAATAATAATATATGAATAGTCATATTTATTTTAAATCAAGACTCAAGTTATTTAGAATTACAGACAAGGGAATATAGTGACTTGCGCTAAATTACATTATTGAAGATATGACCTCCAGCACTAAATTCATCATTCAAAATGAATACCTCAATATTAAATTTTAATTGGCTTGTTTAATTTTTTAATTAATCTGATCATAGTTCAGAAATAATCATCATTAGTGAGGTCCTGTAGCTCCCTAATTAAAAATATTTTTAATAATTTCTGAATATAAATGAAAATATGTTTAATATAAATCAGTTTTTGTCTTCTACCTTTTAAAGATCCATGATTCCGACAGTATAACAGTAGTCCTCGATAAATGTTTGTTACATGAAATAATATCTCAGAATATTGTAAAGTCTTCACAAGATTAATACACTCATATTAATGAATTGATTAATGTTTTTAAAATTAATGTGGTTAATAATTGCCTGTATTTATAACTCACATGAATGGATAATTCACAAAAAATTTTATATAAAAATAAATAATAATATTTTTATAAGAAGTAAACTACCTAGCAAGATGTTTAAAATGACCTAGTCAGTACTCGGACACTGTCACTGCTGTTTGCCTTCAAGTCAATTCTAGCTGATGGGCACACTAGGTAAAGATAGACTTGTGCTACAAGGCTTAGTAGGATTTAGTCTTACAGAAACTCATTGTCAGGTATTTTCTCCTCACGAGCACCTGGTGGGTTCTCATCACCAAACTTGCATTCAGCAGCCAGGTGCTAAATTGTGTACCACCAGGGCTCCTGGTAGCGACATGAAAACTAAACCCATAGCCATCCCTTTGACTGTTACTCATGTTGACCCTGTAGAAGAGTGCAGAACTGCCACATGGGTTTCCAAGGCTGCAACCTATGAATGTTGATGTACATCTTCCTCTCAGAGAGAAGCTAGTATGTTCACGTTGCCCACTTTCTTTTAGGTGCAGAGTTAGCTAGCCTGCTAACTGCTATATTGTTAAGCCTCATGACTTCTCGCCTGCCCACCACTGCCATTTAGTTGATGCTGACCCCAAGGGACCCTCTGTAACTGTTTAAGGATTATAGAAAGTCCTGTTCTTATGCAGAATACCTGACTGTGCATTGAGCAGTTAGTTGCAATAAGCATCTCCTTAGACAGAGTACTTGGTCTCAAATAGCTCTTCTGCTACTATCTGCTTGTGTTAGTGGGCAAATTTCTTAAATTCTCTTTTCAACTGCTTTATATGCATAATTGAGATGTTATCACAGACTTGTCACATAAATGAAATATTACAGGGAAATAGTTTAAAAGACTATCTACTCATGATTAAGAGCTTTAAATTCTTGGCTATTATCACTGAAATTCCTTTTACAGTTAATTTTTTACCTAACTCTTGCTTGATGGTATATATAACGAGATGACAGCAAATTCTGAGTTCTTATGTGGCAAAATAGGTAAACATGACACACTGATGGCATTTCTAAATGGATGTAGTAGTCATTGATATTTATTTATTTATTTATTCGTTATACACAGACTAGGTGAGAGTGTTTACTGAACAACTCCCAGAATGATTGCCCCAAACAAAAGTCTTAATTACTATTTATTCCGGTTTCAATAAATCTGGGCACTGAGGAAAGAAGAAAAAACTTTGGATTTGGGGAAGTAATCCATTTTTGCTGTTGTTTCTCTGTCTCTCTCAAGAGAACATATTCCTTAGTTTTATTCTGTCTAATAGGGCAGGGAAATCTACAAAAATAAAGAAATCTACAGGAAAATATTTCATATGGCTGTAAATTCTTAAAGGATTACCATGCAAATAGAAAAGCACATTTTCTAAAATAATCCCATGTAATTACTAACCTTAAAAAAAGCACCAGTAAAAGATACTGAAAAAAGAGGACTGAAAAAAAAAAAGAAAGAAAGAAACCTCACAGCTGGCAGGGATGCTAACTCTTAATGACCCCACAGGACAGAATAGAACTGGCCCTGTAAGTTTCTGAGACTGTAACTCTTTATCAGAGTAGACGGTGCTGTCTTTATCCCAAAGAGCAGCTGGTGGTTTAGAACTACTGAACTCGTGGTTAGCAACCCAGTATGTAACAGCTCTGCCATCAGGAATCCGTAAAAGACTGACTAATGTTGTCTATTTCTCCAATACTCATCATCATCTATAAATTTTCCTATCCTATCTTACTGTATGACCTATTCTTTTTTTTTTTTTTTATTTATTTTTTTTTTTTTTCTTTGCCCCATTTTTTCAGGAAATATTTTAGAAGATAGAATTTTAAGTTCTGCTACAATTTTGCAGAGGAGCTCTATGATAACGTTGCCTCTAAAGGAAGGGGGACAATAGTCATGTGATGTATCTGTACAATTAGAATGGCTCATGGAATGGTGAAAACAAATTTCATCAAAAATGGTAAAAATGTAACAGTTATGAAACAGCTTATTTGGAGCAAAAGTTCACAAATAGGGAATGGGCATATGTACTTCATATAAAATTTAGAGTTGATGGTTATATGATTGTAATAAACAAGTGATTTTTGTTCGCTTTGTTAAAAAATAGTAGGTCATAGTGGCAGTGTTTAGATCTAGTTTAAGCCTAGATTAAGCTTATATGAAATCAAACAGGATTAGAAATGATCATGGCTTTCATAACAACTTGTTGCCAATTAAAATGAATTCTCACTGCATGTAATTTAAAAATGTAAACTGTCCCTGAGAGAATATGACTTAAAAACCCATAATTATTATATATATTTGTCTGAGGCTGCATTTCCTTATAATTTACAGGGGATCTTATTGTATAAATAATCAAATTAGCAGTAAGCCGTACCAGAGTGTAGAAAATTTGTGTTTAATGTGCAGAGGATTATCAAACCCAACTAAATACACTTCTGTAGAGTTGTTTCCTAGGTTTAGCAATCCTATAGGATTATAGAGTTTATTAAAATAAGTCTTGGAGGATTTTCTTTTCCTCTCTTCCTTCTTAGTCAGTGTGTATGTGTGTGTGAGTGTGTGTTTTAATGTTTCTTTTTGAATCAGTTTTGAATTTAATTCAATAGCAGCTGCATTGTGTCTGGACGGTGTGGAAGCTCAAAAGATATATTACCCCCATGAATCATCATAGCATTGTCATTCTGACGATATATTAGTGTAATACATCTTCAGAGCCCTAAAATGAGAAGCTGTCTTGGAGGAATGAGGTGAGGAGCAAATTCAATTCAGTTACAGGACAAAAGACCCAGCGGAAGAGAAGGAGCAGATTCTCAGAGCATTGCTTTCAATGGACCTGATTACAACCTGATGTTCATGGGAGTAGATTCCATTTTTCCACTTGTGACATGGCAAGAAGTGATTATGAATTTTAAACACACATCAGTAAAGATGAAATGATCCCTTGGCTCGCTGGTTGAGGTCTAATAGATTTGGGGATATTTAATTGACTTTGGAGAGAATTACACACACATGAAGCTATTCATTTAAAGTACAATGGTCTAGTTTATTAAAATGTGATAGGCACAAAGAAATATTTACTTTTCAAATAAAGTTTTAGAGGGTACCTTTAATTTAATTTTGGAAGGAATTGAAGTGAGCAGAATGCTGATGAGCAGGCGGCAAGTGGAAGGACGAGCTACTCTTTGCAGCCAACTCATGATTATGTCTAATAGATTAGCCTGTTGGGATGATCAATAATTCTGATTGCCAGACTAAACTTTTTCCTGGACATGTCATGTCTCTTGTTGTAAACAATATAGCAACTCAATTTTGCCATAGTACAAAGAGAATTGGGGCGAAGCTTTCAGTCCAGCACAGGCTTTGCAAAATAGATTGCTTTAATAAAAATACTAATTCATCATAAAGTCATTATGCTTTGGATATTTATTTTATGTATTTCTAATTTTTTTTTACCAAAAAATCTATTAAACTTTGTCAGTGCTGGAAACTGTGCTAAGCATTTTGTGCATGTCTGTAAAAGGAAAATGTATGGCTCCTAAACTCAAGGAGTTTACAAGCCAGCTGGAAGACAAAAACAAATTGATTAACAATTGCATATTAAATAAAAGACTATAGGACAACAAGTAAGACATCTTTGAGGAGCCATCTTTAAAAGTGAGTCTTGCTGTTGAAGAAAGGAGAGAGTATTATGTGAGTCTGTGAAATACTTTCTAACCCGACAGACCTCTCATGGTCAGAGTCAATGGCCCTCTAGGACTGGCAAGACCTATCCTGTGGGTTTCTAAGCCTGTAACTCTTTATGGAAATAGCAGGTCTAATATTTCTCCCATGAAGTTGCTGGTGACTTTGAAATGCTGAGCTGCCACTTAGCACCGCCAGGGCTTTGGTGGGAAAAGCATTTACAGATCCTTTAAGGTCTTAGGATGGGTTCTCTGGAGATGCAAAACTAGTGACAGTTATATATGTGTGTGTGTGTATACATATATAAAACACATGTATATATCCAATACACAGCATATATTATATATGTAATATCATACATCATATGATATACATGTGATATCATATATACTTGTATACATATGATGTGTGATATGATGTATACTTATGGCATGATATATACTTATATGATATAAGGTTATGATGTGATATATACTTATGATATGCTATGTACTTATGATATGTGTGTATATATATGTGTGTGTGTGTGTGTGTATTTAGAGAGAGATGAAGAACATTTCAAGGACTGCTCCCCACAGTTGGAGTCTGTCAAGTTCTGAGGTCATGGGTCCAGTTCTATGCTGACTCAGCTAGCTTCTGGGACGATAAACCCAGGGTGAGCGGCAAGCTTGTCTAGATTAGAAGGGAATGATTGCTAGGACAGCAAGCAGGAAGGCAGGCTCCTGAAGCCTGTCATGATCCACAGGCAGTAGGGTGAGCTTTCACTCAAGTTCAAAGAGTGAGAAGGCAGACGCTGAGCCAGGGTGCTGGCCTGTTTCCAATCCCCGTGGAAATCCTGGCCAGGTTGGCTGCTTTTTTCCCCTGTTGATTTTGCACCTGGTCTGTCACTTCCCTGTACTATCTTTAACTCTAGCCCTTCTATTTCCTCTTAAAGACCCTCAGTTTGACATCAATACCCTCATTTTCATAAGACTGCTGTGATGAAGTTCACAATAATTCAAGCATAATGGATATGTTTCTATACATACCTTATTCAAACAGTCACAAACTTCATTCATGGTTGACTTTTCATCATAGAAGGGTTATATTATATTAGATCTCAATGTGGCAGAGATGGGACTTCATAAAATTGTCAACCACGGATAATTCTGACCCAGCCAGGTTGGCATGCAGTGCCTTAACTACCATAGGGGAAGGAAGATGGTATACATTAGTATCTGATTTGGAGAAAAGATAAGTGGTGGAGATGAAGGTGTCTAAAGATGTGGTTAGTGAAGTTTACTTGCAAGTGGTCAGATCAAATGGGATTTATAGCCCATGGCAACTTTAATGTTTTGTTCGCTTGCTTTCCTGAAGGTAAAGTTAAATTATTAAAGACTTTGATCATGGAAGTAATATTGTTTGATTTTCATTTTAAGAATATATTTTAGCAAAGTGTTGAAAGTGGGTCAATTGAAGCTGTAGAAAAATCAGGAAGCTACCGTAGTCACTGAGGTAGGAAATAGTATTAACTTAAGAAGATTAATATGGGGCTAGAGAACATGATGACCCTTTAGAAATAGAACTATAATAGTTATGTATGAGTTGGGTACAAAGAATCATTTCGTTTTCTGTCTTCACTCACTTGGAGAAAAGAGGTTATGTCTGAAATGGATCAAACTAGAGGAAAAGTATATTTTGAAGAAAATCAGGATACCCTTTTATCCATGATAAGTTCTAAGATATATAAAACATCAAACAAAAATATCAATGAATAATTCCAAGTATGAGTTTGATCTCAAGGAAGAGGTCAGAATCATAAATAAGAGTGTGAATCATGAGTATAAGTCAGTTTTAAGAGGGCTGGCTATGTGAACAGAAGAGAACCAAGAATAAAGCTTGGGGACCTGCATTCAAGAAACAAGCCAAGAAACGGGACTGAGAACATGCTTCCAGGGGGACATTTCAAGACCCAACAATGAAGTCAACAGAAATAAAGTATTTTCATGACAACAATGTCATCTACTGGGTTGCCACTCAAGGGGGTGGGGATATTGCGAAGCAGTGGAGACTGTCGCTTTTGAGGAACTTGGTGCTAAAAGGGAGGAATATAATGTGTTTTTGCTGGAGTAGTTCAAAAAAGAGTGCCTGTATGTGGCTCAAGGAAGGAATGGTTACTTTTAAAAGAGAGAGTAATATAATACACCCAATGCACTCATCATCTAATAGCTATAGTGATCAATATATAATAAATCTTATTTAACTGGACCTCTTGCACAATTCAAGGAGGAAATGTTTTTTTTTGTTTTTTTTGTTTTTTGCAGAGTGAATTTCATGAAAAGAACCATAGTAGGTAATTCCATAACATTTACACTTTAATCCACTTTAAAATAAAATGAAGCAGATGCTGTGGCACATGTAAAGGGCACATCTCCTCCTCCTGGATGCTTTGTTCTGACACCCATGATAGCAGAATTCCCATTTAATCTAGAGTATAGAACGTGCCCTCCAATTCTCAGGAGTAGGAGAGGGCTACACACAATCTCCTTTTCTCATTCTATCACTGGAGCATTTCCTATCACTTCAGAGAAGCACCAAGTGTCTTAGCCACAGCTCTTTCAGAAAAGCTTCTATGCCCTTCTATTTGATAGCATGTTCTGTCTCTTAGTTCTGTTCCATTGCTTGGCCCTGAAATTGTGCTTTATGCCCAAATCATCACCCCAGGTGTCTGCTGCTCCTTACTGGGACCAGCCTGGAACTGTTACCTGGCAGTTGATTGCTCAAAGAAACCACCCTCCTTTGCCTTATTTGTGGCCTATAGCAGGAGGTACTGTCCTCCAAAAAGCAAGCCTTCCTCTTCCCAGGTGTTCCCCAGCTCTGCAGATGCCTTGTATTGCCAAGGACTAACGTCCTGGTTCTGAAATGTTGTGGAGCAAGTGTTGAACCCACAGAGTTAAATCATAAAGAGGGAAGTACATCATTAAGTGTAGTTTTCTAGTAGTTGGAGGGTTTACTAGCTTGCTCTGCAGCAGAAAAAAAAATCATTTGATACAATCCAAAGAAGGCACACATTTTATATAATATGTTTGACAAATTGACAGTATTTATGTTTGAGTGGAGAATTTCAAATATTGCACCTAAGATACATTGAGTATGTGTGGAGTATCAAATTATGATTTAAGAGGATTAAAATAGAATTAGCATTCTAATGTAGATAGTTTGATAATGGAAATAGGCCTCCGCCATGACTTGTCTTCTATTTGAGCATTTTCCTTTAGTTTTTCTTCCTACAGATGGTGGGGTAATCAGATGTGAGGAGGTTGAGTAGAATGTAATTTCTCCAAACCCCACTAAATTGAAGAAGGACACATGTTGAGCTTGTTAAGGCCTTGACATAATCATCTTTAATTATGATGTCTAGACTAAACATCAAACATGTCTAGATTATGATATGGAATTCAGATTGTCTTTCAGCATCTGAGTTTTCTGAGTTTTCATATACACATACTGCTTTCAATTTGATTATTTATACATTTAACTATTTACAGATTTGAAAATCTGCACATGAAAGGTGATATGGATATAGTAAAGATATATGATATTTTCATAATCCAGAAGAAATTTTATGTAATAAGTATGAAACAAGAGGATAAATCTTGTTAACAATCACATGCAGAAAACCTTGGTTTCCTGCAGTGCTTCATGGAGAGGGCTTTATGGAGGGGGGTGGCGGTGAACCACGTGATTCAGAATTGATTCAATAGGAATGAGTAGCAATAATATGTTCTGAACCAAGGAATATGCAAAAGTCCCTGAAATATATTAAACCACTGAGTTCTAACTGTTGTTGATAACTCAGGTAAGTGTTGATGGCACATCCTTGCATTTCTGTGAGTGTCAATGAACTAAGTACCTATAAATATTTTTGAATTGATAATAAAACTGGAAATATGAGGTAGCCCCCCCGCCAGCAAATTATAGAACTTTTTTCAAAGCTGTGCATTTAATTTTTTTTTATAAAACAACCTTATCACCATCGAAGTACTCTCCATTACACTTCATACATTTGTCAAATCTGTTATTCCATTCTGGGGAACATCTTTCAAGTTCATCTGTTTGGATGGCAGACAGCACTTCCCTTGTTTTTTTTCCTCACCTCTTTTATGTCATCAAATCACTGTCCTTCCATGTCCCTCATCATTCCCGAACAGAAAAAAGAAGTCACACAGAGGGAAGTTGGGTGAGTAAAGTGCACAGGCAAGAGAGGCATACTATTTTTGCCAAAAACTGGCACACTGAGATGGCTGTGAGAGCAGGTGCATTGTCGTGGTGGCAGAACCATCCCCCATAGATCAGGCCTTTGGGGGTTGCACACTGTTATGCAATCTTTTCAGAACCTGTAAGTAGAAAGCTGAACTAAAATCCGACCTGGTGGAGCAAACTCCAAATTCCACTCACATCAAAAAGACAAATGAACATTGTCTTGGTATTTAATTTCACTTAATGAGCTTTTTTTTTTGGGGGGGGGGGCGGGGGGCAAGAAGAAATTGGCATCTTCCACTGGCGTGATTGATGTTTGGTTTCCGGGTCATAAGAATAGCGTCATGTCTGGCGACCAGGAATGAACATGGACAGAAAAAAAGTCTGGGTTGCTTTGAGGTTTTTCTTTTAAAATATGGCATGATTCTACTTGACACTTTTTTTCCTGGTCATTCAGAACCTGAAGCAGAAATTTCACAGCAACCCTTCTCATTCCCAAATTGTTGGTTAAAATTCACTGAACCAAGCTCCAAAATGATCCAGATAACTTCCCAACACATCTGTGGTCTGCCATCGGTCATGGCATACGTGTATGAATTTTGTCAACATTTTCATCTATTCAGGAAGTTAAAGTATATCCAGAATAAAGTTTGTCATCAATTGACAATTGACCTTTTTTGGAGTGAGAAAACCACTCATGCACTTGAGCTTTTTCCATAGCACTGTCCTTGTAAGTCATGTTCAACATCACAACAGTGCCTGTGGCATTTTTCCTGAGCAAGAAACACAATTTTATAGCTGCACAATGTTCTCTTAAATTGGTCATCAAAAAAGGGCAAAAATGATTAAAATAAGAACAACGAGGTTCTCAAGAAACTGCTCTTATGAAAAAATTCACTGTGACCAGAGAGAACCTTCCCTTTTGATGCTACTGGGTGCACTAATTCAGAGAGAATTTCTAGATGCTTACCTAGTAGGGAAAGTGCAAACTATAAAAGCTCTCCCACCAGGGAATTTTTCTGTTTTGGGGGGAGACTTACAGTGGTGATTTGATCTTTTCTTCTACCCCCAACACTGGCAGCTATAGTAGTATCGACATAAATTTGTGAGCATCTATTGACTTCTAAGGAATTTGTATGCATTTTCTTAAATAAACTTCAGAAAATGTCCAAGCTATAGATTATGTCAGCTATATGTTTAAGAGAAAAACTATGAGACTCTGAGAATTTAAATATTTTAAATAAATTTTATAAGGATTAACTCTAGGTTTAAGTCAAAATTTTCATTCGGATCTAACAAATCCAATGTTCAAGCTGTACCTATCATTGAAAGAAAGTTCTGGAACATGACATATAGGGTAGTGCTGAAAAGCAGAAATTAGATCTCTGATTCATGGACTTTCTATTTGTCGAATTATGCTAATCTGAAATGGCCAACATTCCAGAGCTCTGGGGGATAGGGTCAGCATAAAGTAAAACAGTAATAGATTTTGAAAATAAAATTGAATTCCTGTTAAGTTGTGAACTTCCTATACTGATATTAATAATCAAGTCTATACAGTTTCCTATGAGGAATTCTGCCTAAAATAAGCATTGCCTTAAGTAAAAGGTATTACATAGCAGTAAAATATTTCCTTTGAATGTGGTATAGATACTCATTTTGCAATAGTAGCAAATTCATTTTACAAAGTGTTGCTATCATCTCTCACCAATATTGCATAAGCAAAATGTGTGCAAATATGAAAAAGACCGACAGAACATTCATTTGGACATTCAAAAAGTGCTATGGTTTATATTTAAGATCATCAACCATATTCACATTTGTTATCTATCTAGGTGGTCAATAAAAACTGGTAGATTATGCACTAGGTTAATAACTACAGGGTCAGCAGTTTGAAATACCCCAGAAACTCCTTGGGAGAAATGTGAGGCTTTCTGATCTGATAAAGTTTTACAGTCTGAGAAACCCACAGGGACTATAGTGTAGAAATGAGTGGGAAATTAACTCTAAAGCAGGGAGTTTGAGTGTTTCTTTTTTCTGTACATTCAGGGTCAGAAAACAACATCCTGAATCCAAATCCTTTAGTTCTCTGTTTTTGTTTTGTTTTGTTTTAAGTTCTCTGTTTTTGTAAACAAACTTTATTGGAAAAATATCCATACCCATTCATTTATTAATTATCTATGGAGTCTTCAATTTTCATTATTTTGATGTTCATTTATTTATTTATCATTTTATTGGGGATCTTAGAGCTCTTCTCACAATCCATACATCCATCCATTGTGTCAAGCACATTTGTATATTTGTTGCCATCACCACTTTGAAAACAATTTCTTTCTAATTGAGCCTTTGCTATCAGCGCTATGGCTTATTTTCTGTCATAACAGCACAGTGGAGTACTTGCAGCAGAGATGGTTACATCTGCAAAGTTAAACATATTTACAATTTTGTTCTTTGTAAGGAACCAGGGTGGCATACTGTTGGGCTGCAATCAGGAATTTCAGCAGTTCAAAAACTCCTGGTGGTTCCGTGGGAGCCTATTACCTTAGAGAGCTTGTCTCAGAAAATGACCCTGTTCTATATAGGGCCCAGATGACTTGGAATCAACTTTATATCCCAGGGTTATTTTTGTTTTATGTATTTTTATTTGCTTAACTCTTTTCAAGATAGTAGGTATTTTTAACTTTTCAGGATGCCCCATGGCACGGTGGTTACTCCTTGGCCTCTGAACCATAAGGTCTGTGGTTTGAAATCACTATCCAATCCAGGAGAGAAATGTGAGCCTTTCGACAGGTGTAAAGAACTAGAGTCTCAGTTTCATAGGGCTGGAATCAACTCAATGTTAGCAAATTTGATTTTTTTTCATATTTCTTCTTTTTAATACATGTGTTTCCCTCTTAGCATTAGATGAGTAAAAAGGTTTACATTTTATTTCCTTATTAGTATTTCCTGTATTTTACATAATCCTAATACTAAAATGTCTCTTCTGTTTTATTCCCCTAATTTTTCAAATATTTTCACATTTTTATTTCTTTGTCAAGTAAATTCCTGTGAGCTAGCAGACCAGATGATCATTACATTTCCTTTCCATTGTATGAATTTAAAATTTCATACCCTAGTACCATTTTCATTGTTCTTTTGAACAAACTCTCCTCTATAACTATGCTAGGAATCATTTTTTAGTAAAGGAGTCTAAAAGGATATCTACTTGACAGGATCATTTTAGTGAGAGAAAAAATGTGCCTCTGGATTTCTCTCCAGGAAAAATGCTCTCGTGAGTCATTTTATGTAGCCACTTCGGAGAGAGGAGCTAGGAGCTGGTAGATTTGCTCAGGAGGCCTGTGGGCCTCCATTGAGTGACAGCAATAGAAGCTGCTCTGGGCTGAATGGCTCTTGTGTAGTAGAATAAAAGTCACAGCTTGATCAATATCCAATGGGTAGAGAAAGCACAAGGTAAAAAAAAACTGTAGGGAAAAGAAAAAAGTTGTTGAGTAAAATCAATAAAGCTTCTGTCAGAGATTTGGGAAGACAAACAATGGGAAAGTGTATGATTTGATGGTATTGATCTTTACAGGTACCCTCAGTGGAGAGCCTTTAATGTCCTTAACGAGGATCCGTTGCATTAAATGTTGATCATTCACTGTTCCACGAGTCAAATACTTTTCTCGATGTGTTCAACTTATATTGAAATCTAAACTATAATAAGTGCTCTCTCTAAACTTTAGAAGTAATATGTGTAAGTGGTAAAATGCCTACGTGGTGTAAATAAAATTGAAATGGTAGATTAAAATAACAGATGCTCAGAAGCTCATTACTGACCTTAGCTAAAAGGTCACCTTTTGTTGAAGAGAAAATGAAACCAGAAAACCAATGAATTCCTGAGTCAGACTGGATATCACTGTGTGGTTCAGAACGGTAATAGAACTCTTGCCCAAAAGAATGTCACAAACCATTATATCAAGAGTTTTTTTTGTTGTTGTTTACAAAACTGATCAAGTCTGTAAATATGTGGTATAAGACAGTGGGCAAGGGTCTAATTACTGTTTTAATATTAACTCTCATTGAATATTATAGGCAACTATTTGTTAAAGATTACATGCATGAATGCAAGTGTGCTCTCATGGTTGTTTGGTTTAATAAAGGAACACAACATTTAGATGTTTGTGAATAAAATACAAGCAGGAACATCTCTTCAAAGGTGTTTGAGAATAAACCTTAAATGTCAACTGTTCTTTAAAAACTTCAAAAGGTCTGTTAAAGCATATTGAGTCCATGAAAATAGGGGTAGAACTGAGAAGGAAGTTCCTCTGGAAAATGGGCATGGATGCAGTGGGACAAAGAGGTCAAGAGCAGGGACAAGAAATGCAAAGCAAATTTGAGACCCCAAGTTGTAGTCAAAGAAAGCATGTCAGAGATAAAAACTTGAAGAAAGCACAGAGCCATGATCCTTTCTTGAATTGGTGTATTATGGCAGATCCCTTGCTATACATAAGGTATATTACTGATTTTTGAAAGGACACGAAGATGTACTATCATCATCACCTCTGTTTTTAATCACAAAAACGGGGGTTTAGACATATTTAAAATATATTAAATTAAGAAGGAATGCTCACATCATAAAGGTCGTGCTTCCATTCCAATAGAGGGCCTTTGGGATAAAGGAGTAGCCCTCTACTTTTTGAAAAGCCAGCAAGGAAAATGGAGTAGGGAATAGTTTTACTGTGCTGCCTTTGTGGTCTCTAAGAATGGAGATGGACTTCAAGCATCTGGTGGCAGTGACTATACAGTACAACCAGCTATTACTGAAATGATTCTAGCTGATTTTAATCTGTGATGATTTTGACATGTGTAAGAGGAGAACTACCCTCCATCAAATGTGGACTGGCTAATTTATTTTGAAGTAGATTTCCTGGCCTTTCTTCTGCTTCCTGGGTGGACTCAAGACAATTTACCCAGTGATGGGATTTGACTGGTTCAATCAGATTCGGTAGACACAATTGCGAGATTTTTGTTGATTTGGTGAATTGGTTGTTAAATAGTACTTGTAATCAGAACTCTCTCTATGGTACGTGGCTGGACAGGTATTTTTTAATATTTTTTTATTAATATTTGAAAACACTTATAAATTTAAAGTGAACAGATGTCCCACTTTTTAACTGTTTAACAATGTCTGGCAGCATTTTAAAATTAAAGTAAATATATCACAATTACTATTTTTGTGTTATATGAAAATTTTTGTTGCTCCATATAGACCAAATTTTTAATCAAGAACCCTCCTCTCCCCCTGGTTAATGAAGTCTCGCTTAAAATCTGGTCACTTTATAATGCAATCCAGTTTTGCATACCTCTTTTATTATTTTAAAATATTAAATATATATACTTAAATAATTAAAATGGTTATTGGGATAATAAACTAGTTGTTACATTATTTAAATATCACTACTGGTGTGCCTTACAAATGATGATTTGTTTGTATTAAGGTAAAGTTTTATTCCATTTTATTCAAGATTATATGACCTAAATGAGAAATCACCAGGTAATGATGATTCCTCAATATCCTGATGAGAATTGAAACAGTTTCTATATTTGTTACACTGTTACACTTGGTTGTCTAGAAAAGCAAAACCCTAATCTATATCATGAAAAGTTCACACTGCTTATGCTTGTTTGTTCCACGTCCATGTGACAAGAGTTAAACTGGATGCTTGTTCTTATGCAAGTAGCTGCTTGGGTGGGGGCAGGGGACTAGGAAGCAGAAAGCGGAACCAAGAAGCATGAGGCCAAAACAGAAGGGCAAGCTGCATATTGACGAATCCAATATTAGGCTCCCAGGGTCTCTGGGGTTGGAAGGTAATATGGAGGGCTTGGCTCAAGTCCAAAGAACTAGAGTTAAAGATAGATGAAGGATCCACACCATCAGAGACAGAGAGGTGTGAGTTCTCCACAGTATGCTTGTTT